>OX454527.1:172547476-172898062 GCA_949715645.1 Portevinia maculata | reverse complement strand
AGACTTATAAATAATATATATATATATATATAATTATGTATTATTATAAATTATAAATATAAAATATTTATATTAAATTATTATTTATATAAATTAATATAATAAATTTCAAATTATATTTGAAAAACAAATTAATTAATTTGTTTTTCAAATATAATTTGAAATTTATTATATTAATTTATATAAATAATAATTTAATATAAATATTTATAATTTATAATAATACATAATTATATATATATATATATATTATTTATAGTCTATTTAACTTGATATAAGGATCTAATTATTTTATATAATATAATATTAATATATAAATATAACAATTTATTAACATTATATTATATATATATAAATAGATTATTAATTTATAAACTAAGCTATTATTTATATAAATTGAAGGTTTTTTTAGAAAAGTATATTATATTTATATAAATATTATAATTATTTATATATATAAATATATAAATTATTTATATATATATATACATATATATATATATATATATACTTATATATATATAAATAATTTATAAATTTAAAATTATATTTAAAAACAAATTAATTAATTTGTTTTTCAAATATAATTTGAAATTTATTATATTAATTTATATAAATAATAATTTAATATAAATATTTTATATTTATAATTTATAATAATACATAATTATTTATATATATATATATTATTTATAGTCTATTTAACTTGATATAAGGATCTAATTATTTTATATAATATAATATTAATATATAAATATAACAATTTATTAACATTATATTATATATATATAAATAGATTATTAATTTATAAACTAAGCTATTATTTATATAAATTGAAGGTTTTTTTAGAAAAGTATATTATATTTATATAAATATTATAATTATTTATATATATAAATATATAAATTATTTATATATATATATACATATATATATATATATATATACTTATATATATATATATATATACTTATATATATATAAATAATTTATAAATTTAAAATTATATTTAAAAACAAATTAATTAATTTGTTTTTCAAATATAATTTGAAATTTATTATATTAATTTATATAAATAATAATTTAATATAAATATTTTATATTTATAATTTATAATAATACATAATTATATATATACATATATATTATTTATAGTCTATTTAACTTGATATAAGGATCTAATTATTTTATATAATATAATATTAATATATAAATATAACAATTTATTAACATTATATTATATATATATAAATAGATTATTAATTTATAAACTAAGCTATTATTTATATAAATTGAAGGTTTTTTTAGAAAAGTATATTATATTTATATAAATATTATAATTATTTATATATATAAATATATAAATTATTTATATATATATATACATATATATATATATATATACTTATATATATATAAATAATTTATAAATTTAAAATTATATTTAAAAACAAATTAATTAATTTGTTTTTCAAATATAATTTGAAATTTATTATATTAATTTATATAAATAATAATTTAATATAAATATTTTATATTTATAATTTATAATAATACATAATTATATATATATATATATATTATTTATAGTCTATTTAACTTGATATAAGGATCTAATTATTTTATATAATATAATATTAATATATAAATATAACAATTTATTAACATTATATTATATATATATAAATAGATTATTAATTTATGAACTAAGCTATTATTTATATAAATTGAAGGTTTTTTTAGAAAAGTATATTATATTTATATAAATATTATAATTATTTATATATATAAATATATAAATTATTTATATATATATATATAAATAATTATATATATATATATAAATAATTTTTATAAAAAAAAAAAAAAAAATGTAATAATAAAAATTTATAATTTTTATTATTATTATTTATAATTTTATAAAATTAAAATAAATTTATAATTTTATAAAATTATTTATTAAAATAAATAAATTTATAACTTTATAAAATTATTTATTTTAATAAATAATTTAAATTACATTTTAATTTTTTTTAAAAAAAATTAGTTATAAAGTAAATTTAGGGGATTTACAAATTTAATGTATGGAGGAAATACTAATTAAAGTTATTTTATTTATAAAAATATTAAAATTTTATAAAAATATTAAAATTTTATAAAAATTTATTTATAAATTTTTATAAAATTTTAATATTTTTATAAATAAAATAACTTTAATTAGTATTTCCTCCATACATTTAATTTGTAAATCCCCTAAATTTACTTTATAACTAATTTTTTTTAAAAAAAATTAAAATGTAATTTAAATTATTTATTAAAATAAATAATTTTATAAAGTTATAAATTTATTTATTTTAATAAATAATTTTATAAAATTATAAATTTATTTATTTTAATAAATAATTTTATAAAATTATAAATAATAATAATAAAAATTATAAATTTTTATTATTACATTTTTTTTTTTTTTTTTATAAAAATTATTTATATATATATATATAATTATTTATATATATATATATAAATAATTTATATATTTATATATATAAATAATTATAATATTTATATAAATATAATATACTTTTCTAAAAAAACCTTCAATTTATATAAATAATAGCTTAGTTCATAAATTAATAATCTATTTATATATATATAATATAATGTTAATAAATTGTTATATTTATATATTAATATTATATTATATAAAATAATTAGATCCTTATATCAAGTTAAATAGACTATAAATAATATATATATATATATATAATTATGTATTATTATAAATTATAAATATAAAATATTTATATTAAATTATTATTTATATAAATTAATATAATAAATTTCAAATTATATTTGAAAAACAAATTAATTAATTTGTTTTTAAATATAATTTTAAATTTATAAATTATTTATATATATATAAGTATATATATATATATATAAGTATATATATATATATATATGTATATATATATATAAATAATTTATATATTTATATATATAAATAATTATAATATTTATATAAATATAATATACTTTTCTAAAAAAACCTTCAATTTATATAAATAATAGCTTAGTTTATAAATTAATAATCTATTTATATATATATAATATAATGTTAATAAATTGTTATATTTATATATTAATATTATATTATATAAAATAATTAGATCCTTATATCAAGTTAAATAGACTATAAATAATATATATGTATATATATAATTATGTATTATTATAAATTATAAATATAAAATATTTATATTAAATTATTATTTATATAAATTAATATAATAAATTTCAAATTATATTTGAAAAACAAATTAATTAATTTGTTTTTAAATATAATTTTAAATTTATAAATTATTTATATATATATAAGTATATATATATATATATATATGTATATATATATATAAATAATTTATATATTTATATATATAAATAATTATAATATTTATATAAATATAATATACTTTTCTAAAAAAACCTTCAATTTATATAAATAATAGCTTAGTTTATAAATTAATAATCTATTTATATATATATAATATAATGTTAATAAATTGTTATATTTATATATTAATATTATATTATATAAAATAATTAGATCCTTATATCAAGTTAAATAGACTATAAATAATATATATATATATATATAATTATGTATTATTATAAATTATAAATATAAAATATTTATATTAAATTATTATTTATATAAATTAATATAATAAATTTCAAATTATATTTGAAAAACAAATTAATTAATTTGTTTTTAAATATAATTTTAAATTTATAAATTATTTATATATATATAAGTATATATATATATATATATATATATGTATATATATATATAAATAATTTATATATTTATATATATAAATAATTATAATATTTATATAAATATAATATACTTTTCTAAAAAAACCTTCAATTTATATAAATAATAGCTTAGTTTATAAATTAATAATCTATTTATATATATATAATATAATGTTAATAAATTGTTATATTTATATATTAATATTATATTATATAAAATAATTAGATTCTTATATCAAGTTAAATAGATTATAAATAATATATATATATATATATAATTATGTATTATTATAAATTATAAATATAAAATATTTATATTAAATTATTATTTATATAAATTAATATAATAAATTTCAAATTATATTTGAAAAACAAATTAATTAATTTGTTTTTAAATATAATTTTAAATTTATAAATTATTTATATATATATAAGTATATATATATATATATATATGTATATATATATATAAATAATTTATATATTTATATATATAAATAATTATAATATTTATATAAATATAATATACTTTTCTAAAAAAACCTTCAATTTATATAAATAATAGCTTAGTTTATAAATTAATAATCTATTTATATATATATAATATAATGTTAATAAATTGTTATATTTATATATTAATATTATATTATATAAAATAATTAGATTCTTATATCAAGTTAAATAGATTATAAATAATATATATATATATATATAATTATGTATTATTATAAATTATAAATATAAAATATTTATATTAAATTATTATTTATATAAATTAATATAATAAATTTCAAATTATATTTGAAAAACAAATTAATTAATTTGTTTTTAAATATAATTTTAAATTTATAAATTATTTATATATATATATATAAAATTATATAAATATATATGCACATAATTTATATAGATATAATTTTATAAATTTTAATAATTTTTAATAATTTTGTAAATTATTATACTAATTTTAATTACATAAATTAATAAAAATTTATAATTTTTTTTTTTTTTCTTTAAATTAATACTATAAATAAAATGAATTGCCTGAAAAAAAGGATTATCTTGATAGGATAAATAATGTAATTAAATTACATTCATTATATTTAATAGAATTAAACTATTTCTAAAAGTATCAAAAACTTTTGTGCATCATACACTAAAATATATTTATTTCTATTTTTTTTAAAAAAATAAGCTAATTAAGCTAATGGGTTCATACCCCATTTATAAAGGTTTTAATCCTTCTTTTTTTAATTTTTAATAATTCGTCAAAAATATTATTTATTATAATTTTAATAATAAGTTCAATGATTTCAATTTCATCAAATTCTTGACTAAGAGCTTGAATAGGATTAGAAATTAATTTATTATCTTTTATCCCCCTAATAAGAGATAATAACTTAATATCTAATGAAGCTTCCTTAAAATATTTTTTAACTCAAGCTTTAGCTTCTTCAATTCTATTATTTTCAACAATTTTATTTATATTTCAAAATAATTTTATAAATCAAATATTTATTAATAATTATATTAATTATTACAATTTATAATTTTATAAAATTATTTATTAAAATAAATAAATTTATAACTTTATAAAATTATTTATTTTAATAAATAGTTTAAATTATATTTTAATTTTTTTTTAAAAAAATTAGTTATAAAGTAAATTTAGGGGATTTACAAATTTAATGTATGGAGGAAATACTAATTAAAGTTATTTTATTTATAAAAATATTAAAATTTTATAAAAATTTATAAATTTTTATTATTACAATTTATAATTTTATAAAATTATTTATTAAAATAAATAAATTTATAACTTTATAAAATTATTTATTTTAATAAATAGTTTAAATTATATTTTAATTTTTTTTAAAAAAAATTAGTTATAAAGTAAATTTAGGGGATTTACAAATTTAATGTATGGAGGAAATACTAATTAAAGTTATTTTATTTATAAAAATATTAAAATTTTATAAAAATTATAAATTTTTATTATTACTTTTTTTTATTAACTTTATAAAATTATTTATTTTAATAAATAGTTTAAATTATATTTTAATTTTTTTAAAAAAAAATTAGTTATAAAGTAAATTTAGGGGATTTACAAATTTAATGTATGGAGGAAATACTAATTAAAGTTATTTTATTTATAAAAATATTAAAATTTTATAAGATTTATAAATTTTTATTATTACATTTGTTATAAATTTATTATAAATTATAATTTTATAAAATTATTTATTTTAATAAATAGTTTAAATTATATTATAAATTTTTATTAACAAATTAGTTATAAAGTAAATTTAGAGGATTTATAAATTTAATATATGAAGGAAATATTAATTAAAGTTATTTTATTTATAAAATTGTTAAAAAAAATTTTATATATATATATAATTTTAAAATTTAAATAAATTATAAATTTATAATAATAATAATATATTTATATACTATTTAGATTTATGTATGTATAAAATTTAGTAAATTAAATCTTTAAATATAAATTATTAATAAACTTATAAAGTTTTATTTTGGCTTAAAAAATTTATTATTAATTTATATTACATGTAAATTTTTGTGTGAATTTTTATTTATTTAGAAAATAAATATTTTATTTTATTTACAGTAATTAATATTATAAATTAAAGAAATTTAGATATAGAAATATTAGTTAATATTGACTTAATTTGTGCCAGCAGTTGCGGTTATACAAATAATATAAATAAATTTTTTAAATATAAGTTAAATTTAGTATAGAAATTATTTAGTTAATTATTAAGTGAAATTTTAATTAATTTTAAAATTTTATAATAAAAATAATTGAAACTATAAAATTTTAAATAAAAACTAGGATTAGATACCCTATTATTTAAAATATAAATTTATTAAATTTGAGTAGTATTAGATATGATCTTGAAACTTAAAAAATTTGGCGGTATTTTAGTCTATTCAGAGGAACTTGTTTTGTAATCGATAGTCCACGATGTACCTTACTTAAAATTGTTAATCAATCTATATATCGTTGTTATTAGAATATTTTATAAGAATAATAATTTTCTATAATTTGTATAAAAATTAATATCAAATCAAGGTGTAGTTTATTTTTAAGTAAAAATGAGTTACAATAAAATATATTTTATGAATTTAAATATGAAAAATTTGATGAAATTGGATTTGAAAGTAAAATTATAAAGATTAATAATTTGATTTTAGCTCTAAAATATGTACATATCGCCCGTCACTCTTATTATTAAAATAAGATAAGTCGTAACATAGTAGATGTACTGGAAAGTGTATCTAGAATCAATTTAAAGCTTATAAAGAAAAGTATTTTATTTACATTAAAAAGATTTTTGTGCAAATCAATATAAATTGATAAATTATATTTTATTTATTAATATTTATATTATTTATAAAAATTAAATTATTAAAAATAATTATATAATATAAATGTTTTAGTATATTTTATAGAAAAAATAATATTAATTATAGTTTATTAGTATTGTAAAATAAAATTGAAATAAATTGAAAAATTTTTATTTAAAAAGAAAATTTAATTTATTGTATCTTGTGTATCAGAGTATATTAAATAATAAATAATAAAAATTATTTATCTCGATTTTAAAAGATTTAATAAATTATTAAAGTTAATGTTATAAAATTATTTTAAATAATTTATTAGAAATGAAATGTTATTCGTTTTTAAAGGTATCTAGTTTTTTTAGAAATAAATTTAATTTAATTTTTTAAAATTTATTTATTTATTTATTTTAATTAAATAATTTTTAAAAAATAATATTTTATGGGATAAGCTATAAAATAAATTTTTATAAATAATAGATAAAATTTAAAATTTTATATGCTTAGAATTAGCAATTAATTTAAAATTTGTTATAAATTAATTTTTAAATTAAATTATTTATTTTATTTTAATTTTTTATAAAAATATTTATTTAAATTTATAAAATAAATTAATAATGATATAATTAGTATATAATATATGTAAAATAATTTATTAATGAAAAGTTTAAATAAAGAATTCGGCAAAAATAATATTCGCCTGTTTAACAAAAACATGTCTTTTAGAATTTAATTTAAAGTCTAACCTGCCCACTGATTTAATTAAATGGCCGCAGTATTTTAACTGTGCAAAGGTAGCATAATCATTAGTCTTTTAATTGAAGGCTGGAATGAATGGTTGGACGAAATATTAACTGTTTCATTTAAATTTAAATTAAAATTTTATTTTTTAGTTAAAAAGCTAAAATTTTTTTAAAAGACGAGAAGACCCTATAAATCTTTATATTTATTTATATTTTAATTTTAAAGATTAAGTTAATTATTATAATAGTTAAATATTTTATTGGGGTGATAGTAAAATTTAATAAACTTTTAAATTTAAAATCATAAATTTATGATTAATTGATCCATTATTAATGATTAAAAAATTAAGTTACTTTAGGGATAACAGCGTAATTTTTTTGGAGAGTTCATATTGATAAAAAAGATTGCGACCTCGATGTTGGATTAAGATATAATTTTAGGTGTAGCTGTTTAAATTTAAAGTCTGTTCGACTTTTAAAATCTTACATGATCTGAGTTCAAACCGGCGTAAGCCAGGTTGGTTTCTATCTTTAATAATATTTTATATTTTAGTACGAAAGGATTAAATATAAAAATAAATTTATTTTTATATAAGAATATAATTAATTTATTTATAACTATTTTGACAGATTAATGTAATAAATTTAGAATTTATATATGTAATATATATATTACAAATAGTACTTGTTTTATATAGAATTTATTTTGTTTTTAAATATAATTTTAGTATTAATTATTTGTGTTTTAGTAAGAGTTGCTTTTTTAACTTTATTAGAACGTAAAGTTTTAGGATATATTCAAATTCGTAAAGGACCTAATAAAGTGGGATTAATAGGAATTGTTCAACCTTTTTGTGATGCAATTAAATTATTTACAAAAGAACAAACTTATCCTTTATTGTCAAATTATATTTCTTATTATTTTTCTCCAATTTTTTCTTTATTTTTATCTTTAATATTATGAATATGTATACCTTTTTTTATTAAATTATTCTCTTTTAATTTAGGATTATTATTTTTTATATGCTGTACTAGTTTAGGTGTTTATACAGTAATAATTGCTGGATGATCTTCTAATTCAAATTATTCGTTATTAGGAGGTTTACGTTCTGTTGCTCAAACAATTTCTTATGAAGTTAGTTTAGCTTTAGTTTTGTTATCTTTTGTTTTTTTAATTAATAATTATAATATATTAAATTTTTATTATTACCAAATTTATTTATGATTTTTTATTATTTTATATCCTTTAGCTTTTGTTTGATTAATTATTTCTTTAGCAGAAACAAATCGTACTCCTTTTGATTTTGCTGAAGGAGAATCAGAATTAGTTTCTGGGTTTAATGTTGAATATAGAAGTGGAAGTTTTGCATTAATTTTTTTATCTGAATATGCGAGAATTTTATTTATAAGAATATTATTTACTTTAATTTTTTTAGGAGGGAATATTTTTAGTTTAATATTTTATTTAAAAATAATATTTATTTCTTTTATATTTATTTGAGTTCGTGGTACTTTACCTCGATTTCGTTATGATAAATTAATATATTTAGCTTGAAAAAGTTTTTTACCTTTTTCTTTAAATTATTTATTATTTTTTATTGGATTAAAAATTATATTAAATAATTTAATTTAAATAATTATTTTTAGTAAAGTTAATAGAAAATTTATATTTCTATAATATGTTTTCAAAACATATACTTATTCAAGTTCATTAACTGGTTAAATTAGTTTAATAATTTATCTCATCATTTACAAATTAAGGGATTTACAAGATAATATAAAAAATATAAAATAGTTAAAATTTGTCCAATAATAATATAAGGATTTTCTACTGGGCGTGCTCCAATTCAAGTTAATAAAATTACAATAATAAGTATAAACCAAAATAAAATTTGATTAATTGGATAAAATTCTATTCCTCGAAATTTTCTTAAATTATAAAAAGGTATAATTATTAAAATAGCAATTGATATAATTAAAGCAATTACTCCTCCTAATTTATTAGGAATTGATCGTAAAATAGCATATGCAAATAAAAAATATCATTCTGGTTGAATATGAATAGGAGTCACTAATGGATTAGCTGGAATAAAATTATCGGGATCTCCTAATATGTAAGGATTTCATAAAGTTAATAATGTTAATATAAATATTATAATAATAAATCCTATTAAATCTTTGTAACTAAAATATGGATGAAATGGAATTTTGTCTAAATTTGAATTTAACCCTATAGGATTGTTAGAGCCTGTTTGATGAAGAAACAATAAATGAATTATTATTATAGCTATTACAATAAAAGGTAAAATAAAATGAAAAGTAAAAAATCGAGTTAAAGTAGCATTATCAACTGCAAATCCTCCTCAAATTCATTGTACTAAATCTGTTCCTAAATATGGGATAGCAGATAATAAATTAGTAATTACTGTTGCTCCTCAAAAAGATATTTGTCCTCATGGTAAAACATATCCTATAAATGCTGTTCCTATAACTAAAAATAATAAAATTGTTCCGGATAATCATGTAGAAGTAAATAAATATGACCCATAATATATTCCTCGTCCTACATGTAAATATAAACAAATAAAAAAAAAAGATGCACCATTAGCATGTAATGTTCGTAATAGTCATCCATAATTTACATTACGACAGATATGATCTACACTATTAAAAGCTAATGAAATATCTGCTGTATAATGTATGGCTAAAAATAAACCAGTAATAATTTGTGTAATTAAACATAGTCCTAATAGTGAACCAAAATTTCATCATATTGAAATATTAATAGGAGAAGGTAAATCAATTAAAGAATTATTTGCAATTTTTAAAATTGGATGATGTGTTCGTATTGGTTTATTCATTAGTTAATTTATTATTCGTAAAGGTCCATAAAATAATTTAGTAATTTTGACGGAAACAATCATTGTAATAAAAAGATAATTTACTAATATAATTGTGATTATATTTGTTGGATAATTATATAATTTATTTAAATTTAATGAATTTTCTGAAATATATCTGTTAATATTTGTAATTGAGTTTATTTCATTATTTATAGAATTAAATATTAAAATTATTTTATCTATAAATATAATAATAATTATTATTATTAATATATACATAATTATTATAAAAGTTATTTTTATAGATAAAGAAAATATTTCATTTGAAGCTAAAGATGTAACATAAATAAATAAAACTAATATACCACCTACAAAAATTAAAAATAAGATATATGAAAATCAAAATCTTTTAGTTATTAAACTTGAAATACAACAAATTAAAATTGTTTGAATTAGTAATAATATTCCTATACTAAGTGGATGATTTATTTGTATAAAAATAAATCTGAATATAAAAGTTAATATATATATAATAAGTTGAATGATATCAAGAAATAGTTTAAAAAAAATATTAATTTTGGAGATTAATGATAAAGAGAATTCTTTTTTCTTGAAGTTTAAAAAAAATATTTTTTATTTTTGATTTACAAGACCAATGTTTTTGTTAAACTATTTAAACTAATGATAATATTATTTAGTTGAGGTATACCTTTTTTTTTGATAATAATAGGAATTATTGTTTTTATTTCTAATTGTAAACATTTATTATCAATACTTTTAAGTTTGGAATATATTGTTTTATCATTATTTTATTTATTATTTATTTATTTAAATTTGTTAGAATATGAAAATTATTTTATTATAGTTTTTTTAACTTTTAGTGTATGTGAAGGAGTATTAGGTCTTTCAATTTTAGTTTCTATAATTCGAACATATGGTAATGATTATTTTCAGTCATTTAATATTTTACAATGTTAAAAATTTTATTTATATTAATTATATTATTACCAATATGTTTTATAAAAAATATATTTTGAATGGTTCAAAATATATTTTTTATAATTATAATAATTTTAATTATAAATAATTATTTTGTTAATTATTTTGTAATGGTCTCTTATTTTTTTGGGATAGATATACTTTCTTATGGAATAGTATTATTAAGTTTTTGAATTTGTTCTTTAATATTAATAGCTAGAGATTCTATTAATAAATTAAATAATTACAAAAATTTATTTATGTTAAATTTATTATTATTGTTATTATTGTTATTATTGACATTTAGAAGTATAAATTTATTTCTTTTTTATTTATTTTTTGAAAGAAGATTAATTCCTACACTTTTTTTAATTTTAGGATGAGGATATCAACCTGAACGTTTACAAGCAGGTATTTATTTATTATTTTATACTTTATTAGTTTCTTTACCTATATTAATTGCTATTCTTTATATCTATAAAATTATAAATACAATAAATTTTTATATATTAAATAATTTAAATTTAAATTATTTTATTATATATATATCTATAATTTTATCTTTTTTAGTAAAAATATAAATATTTTTAGTTCATTTATGATTACCTAAAGCTCATGTTGAAGCTCCTGTTTCTGGATCTATAATTTTAGCAGGAATTATATTAAAATTAGGAGGTTATGGTTTATTACGTGTTATAAATTTTTTACAAATTATAGGTTTAAAATATAATTATTGATTTATTAGAATTAGTTTAATCGGAGGAGTATTAGTTAGTTTAATTTGTTTACGTCAAACAGATTTAAAATCTTTAATTGCTTATTCTTCTGTTGCTTGAATTGAATTTCGCTCAAATTAAAAATCTTCACCGCAGCGCCGTATATCGTCGCAACCTTTCCTCATATGGTTGGGATCGAAACTCGACTTGTTTATGTTGGGAATGAAATGGAAAATTAGTTTGTTTTGAAAAGGTGTTAATGTCATGGTTAGGGTTTGGTTGCATATGTAATATGTATGTCAGGGTTCGTATTTGTAGAAGCATCTACTTTTGTTACTCCGGGAGTGTCTCAGTCGAACGGTACTCCCCGGGAATGTACACGTTCGGTTGGAAGTTTTCCCGACTGGGATTGCACTTCCTGCAATTTAAGACGGTCACATTATCTGAAGCACAACGGTAACAAAATAATTTGTTTATGGGTGAGCGGCAGTTAATACACTATCAGCTCAGTGTCGTGGAGTGCTTAAAGCAAGCAACTATCACGAGCAGAAATTGCCGGCACTAAAAGTGCTCTCACTGGCTCATCATTTAGTGCAGGTGTTAGTAAGGACAAAACAATTAAAAATACAATAATTATGTACCTATAAAATACGAGTACTAACACAGACACAAAATAATGCAAACAATTAAGACATTAAAGCATTATTACGCAAAATATTTTTTAGCTTAATTTTACTAACATGCAAGTCAATCACATGATCATTTAGATTATAGATTCTACTCATGCGACTAATAGGCTCATGCCTTCCATAATTCGTTCTATGATGGGGGCTGAACAATAATTCAACACTGCGTAAATTATGGGCACCACCACGAAAATTAAAGCCAATAGACGACAGCAAGTCAGGTGCATCTATTTGACCGGATATAAGCTGCTGTAAAAAAAATGATATCGCTATTAAGCCTTCGTTGAGAAAGGGGTAACATTTGAAGAAGCTTGATACGTTGACTGTAGGGAGGAAGGTTAAATGGATCATCCCATGGAAGTCCTCTAAGTGCAAATCGAATAAATTTACGTTGAATGGCCTCTATTCGATTTGAATGAATGTTGTAGAACGGTGTCCAAACTTGAGAGGCATACTCTAGAATCGGACGGACAAAACAATTGTACGATGACATAGAAACATAAGGGTCATTAAATTCTTTGGCCCACCGTTTTACGAAGCCCAACATAGAATTAGATTTATTAATAATAGAATTAATATGCTTAGCAAAATCCAGTTTGGGGTCGAAATAAACCCCAAGATCCTTAAAATTATCAACACTACAAAGAATATGTTGAGACAGAGAGTATTGAAAGGTGGAAGGGGTATTCTTTCTATAGAATGTCATATGTTGACATTTAGTTGGGTTCAGGGATAAACCGTTTTTATCACACCAATTGGCGAAGCTATTAATGTCAGATTGAAGAAACATTCTGTCTTGCTGACTAGTGATAGATTTATATATTTTCATATCATCAGCGTAGATCAGGATATTACTGTGATTTATACATGCCTTAACATCATTAATGGCAAGTATAAATAATATTGGTCTGAGGTGACTTCCTTGGGGAACTCCAGACTCAGCTGTGAAAGATACGGATAGCGATCCTCTAAATTTCACTTGATAAACCCTTGATCTAAGGTATGAATTAACCCATTTTATGAAACTTGGTGGGAAGCCAAAAGCCCTGAGCTTAAACTCGATTATTTCATGGGACAGCTGGTCGAAAGCTTTAGAGAAGTCAGTGTATATGCAATCCATTTCGTCCTTATTCTCTAAGGTATTAGAACAATCATGCAAGAAACTTAACAGATTAGTGACAGTGGATCTGTTTCTTACAAATCCATGCTGTTCATTACAAATTAAATTGCGACAAAGAAATATTAACTTTTCGCAAACAATTTGTTCAAAAAGCTTAGGGATACACGAAAGCTTTGAAATAGGCCTATAATTAGCGATATCACCACGTTCGCCTTTTTTAAATACAGGTGTGATAAAAGCACTTTTCCATAGATTAGGGAATTTACCAGTACTGATGGACAATTCAAACAGATACTTAAGATATGGAGCAATTGCATGACTACATTTTTTAAGAACGATCGGTGCAATGCCATCAGGACCTGATGAATAATCATTCTTGAGAGAAGAAATACATTTTAAAATTGTTTCCAAATCGAATGAGATACTACTAAAACTTATTTGGGAACAGCTAGTTAGATAACTAAAATATTGATCATCAATGTGAAGAGGGGTCCCCCTAAATGATTTACTGAAATGATCTGCAAACATATTGCTTGCATCTACTGAATCAGCAGTTGTAGAACTATTGTAAGTAAGCTTCGATGGATAACCATCGGTTTTTTTCTTAGAATTGACAAAACCCCAAAAAAGTTTGGGGTTCGATTTTAAAGAGCATTCCATTTTACTTATATAGTCAATATATAAGTTGCAGGATAAAGATTTGAATTCATTGAATAATGTGAAATAGAGTTCAAGATCTGAATGGCAGAGACTTTTTAAATAGTTCTTCCAAGCCCTATTACGTCTGTTTCGCATCGATTTTAGCTCTTTAGTGTACCAGGGATGGGACGTTTTCAGATTCCTAGAGGATTTCACAGGAATCACCTTTTTCATGCAATTATCCATCAAAGAATAAAAAGAACCTACTGCATCTTCAATATTAGATAAAGCAGTAAGGTTAAAATTAAAGCTGTTAATTTCATCAGAAAGCCTTTGAAAATTTGATTTCCGAAAGTCAAAAGATTGCGAACGGTCATACGAATTACTGTTTTCGTACAGATGTGCGCCCAGTTCAATAAATACATCCAAGGGTGGATGATTGTCATCTATGTTAGTTATACTGAGATGGGATTCCAGAACCACAGTACTAACAGAGTCAGAAGAGAAAACAAGATCGAGAGTTCGATTTCTGAAATTTTTTATACAGCTTGTTTGCTGTAAGTCAAAAGACAAAATGTTGTCAAGTAAAGCGAGCTCTTGTTGGGCAGAGTCAAAGGATGGAATGAAATGAGAATCATCCTCAGAAGGTACCCATCCAATATGTGGCAGATTGAAGTCGCCTATAAGTAAGACAGTGCTGTCTCAACAAGATATGTCAAACATATGGTCTAGTGCCATAGAGAGTTCCGAATACAAAGAACATAGACGAGACGATGGACTGTACGCATTAACAACATATAAATGTTTGTTCTTAAGTGTAATTTTTACACAGATAACTTCGACATTAAGTTGAAATGGAAAGTCAATCTTGCGTGACTCAAGGTTGGAACGAACAGCGATCAGAACACCTCCTCCAAGCGCTTTCAGGTCATTGTTATGACGGTCGTTTCTGAATACGGAGAATTCATGATTGAAGAGTTCCGTGTCTAGAATTCCGGCATTTAGCCATGTTTCCGTCAAGGAGAAGATATCATGAGAGAGGGCTTGCGAGTTTTTATATAATTCAGCGGTTTTTGTGCGGAGTCCCCTTACATTTTGATTAATAAACAAGTGTCCCATCTTTTTACAGTTGAAGCACTTGAGTACCTTCGGCAAGGAATTGTTGACTACCTGTGCCGAATGCGCACCGGAAATGGCTGATATGTCCTCATCATCATCAACTAAGCTGGTGGTATTAACCACTGCATCGATTTCATGGACTGTCCTGTATGGAAAATGTTGGCGATTTTGAGAGGGAAATCTCGAATGTAACATCCGCTCTGCTTTTCTACATTCGTCTCTGAATTGTTCTAAGCTGTGCATAGGATAAATGAAACTCATCAACTTAGTGTTAATGTTTGTTCGAAGAATTGTTATGAGGTCTTGTTCTCTCATAGGCATTTTGAGCTGGCCTTTTAATAGCAGTATGGAATTGTAGTAATCTTCGAAATTCTCCTGAGGGATCTGCTTTCGGTCCATGATTTGCTTAACAGTTTAGTGTATATACAATGGTAACAGTAACAAGTGTTACTAGCTCAAAATTCGGTAGTAATTGGCCTAACTGTAGCAGTTGTAATCTCAAAATTCAGTGAGGGTTGAGAGAGAGTCACTATGTTTGAGCTTTGGACATTGAGTTGTTGTTTGCCTCCCGTCGCGTGCGGACGCGTTGCCTTTTTATACCCTATTCTAGGGGTATATTAATTTTGACGCATAGTTTGTAACATACCTTAATATTGCCCGTAGACCCCTAAAAGTTACTATATTTATGATCAGCATCGATAGTAATGTCGATCTAGCCATGTCCGTCCGTCCGTCCGTCCGTCCGTCGGCAAAAATTAGGCCTTTAAACTGGACCTAGAGAGCTGAAATTTTAACCATATACTCTCTAGGGTCCCGAAATAATCAAGTTTACGAATTTTTGAAATCCGCCCACAGACACGCCCACAAACTCAAAAAAACAAAATTTTGGAAAAAATCGAATTTTGAGCTAGGAAGCTGAAATTTTTTATATATGATCTATGACTCCTAAAACTGCTCGGGATATAAAATTTTCAAAATCCGCCCACTGCCACGCCCACAAAAAAATAAAACAATTTTATTGAAAAACCAAAATTTGAGCTAGGGAGCTGAAATTTTTAATATATACTCTCTAGGGGCCCTTTAAGCTCATGTATAAATATTTTCAAAATCCGCCCACTGACACGCCCACAAATAAATAAAACAATTTTTTTGAAAATCCCAAGTTTGAGCTAGGGAGCTGAAATTTATAATATATACTCTCTAGGGGCCCTTTATGCTCATGTGTTAATTTTTTTTTAAATCCGCCTACTGACACGCCCACAATTAAATAAAACAATTTTATTGAAACACCCAAGTTTGAGCTAGGGAGCGTTTTTTTTGATAAAATCCTTTAAATGTTATATAACAAAATATGTAGAGCGTTCTTAACAATTTAACCATACTTAGACTTTTGTCACGCCCACTTATGAGGGATAGGAATAAGAATAGGGTATCCTACAGTTCGCCCAAGCGGACTGTAGCCCGTCCCTATGTTTTAAATGCAATTTCGGTGCCACTAAACCGACAAACATAATCTGCCCTAGCGAGGTAACCGTCGGAATGGAAAATTCTCCGCAACGCATACTTCTTCGGAGACTCAAATTGCCTTAGAGGTGTCTGTCATCGGAGGAAAATTATATATAATTGCGATGGCGCACCGCGTCGCATTGATTCGACATGCGACAGACTTAGTTCTAAAAGAGATGTGCAAAGTACATTTAAATATCGATAGGTCAATATGTCTTTCGATACTTATATATAATGAAGACTTAACGAGCTTTAAATTATCATATATCAATAAAGCGAGTTTGATTTCATAGTTCTTAACAAGGAAGGATGTCACTTTGCCAACAAATTGTACGCTAGCGTTAACTAGAACACAAATCAATTTTTATTAAAAATATATCGATTCAGTCAAATATCGATATATTTTCGAATGTACCGTTTCTATAATTCAAACATATGTAATTACCGAGTTGTCAAAAGTTGAAAACATAATTCCATTTAAAAGTCAAAAAAGCGGTGTGTTTTGATAGTCATCATTATGCATTTGTTTTTTCCGTCTTCAATTTGAGACATCAATCGGCGGTCTTCATTTTTGTGTGATTGTAGCATTATGAGTGAAAAGTGTCAAGCTACGGCTGAATGTTTTAGAGTAGACGAGGGTAGAAGTGAGTTGTAGCAGAATTGGCGAGGGGAGGATTCTCATTGCAACCGATGTTGCTTCCAGAGGACTTGATATCGAGGATATAACGTAAGTAATTCATAGTTGACTTGCAGATTAATAAACTCATCATTCCGTAGATATGTTGTCAACTGTGATTTCCCCGGCAACATCGAGGAGTACGTGCATCGTGTTGGTCGTACAGGTCGTGCGGGTCCCCTTGGTGCGTCGTCGAGTTTCTTCACTCGTTCTGATTGGAATGAAATGGGACAGTTTGGAGGCCGCGGTGGCGGTAGTCGTGATTTTGGCTACGGAGGAGGGGGATTCGGTGGAGGACGATTAGGCGGTGGCAGAAATAGATACTAAAGCTTTTTGTTAGTTGCATTTGAATTTATTTATTTCGTTTTTTACTTTCTAATGGTAAATAAAATATATATTCATCAAAATGATCATGTAAAAATCATTGAAGTTAGTGAATTGGAACCGCTCAACTTGGTAAGTCAGCAGAGTTGCACAAAAGTTAGTTTAACTAATAACTAAAAAGCTACAACTAAATTAGCTGTAGTTTCTTTGAACGTATGTACATACGAGTAACTAAACAAATTTTGGAAATTTAAATTAGTTATTAGTTGCGAAGTGCAACTATGTAAGCGTGTTTAGTTGTGAAAAATTAGTTGCCAGAGTGTAACTAACAATAATTAGGTCCTTGGAGCACTAAATAAGATCCTTAAGCCCGAAAAACATTTTTTTCAAAAACTCCTACAAAACCGCGCAGTATATTATGTTCAATGTTATTTGACTAACAGATCCTTGGAACAACAAAACAAGGTCCTTAAAAGTAGAAAAAAGGATATGTTTCCAAAATGCCGTTAGAATCCACACGGTATATCTGTGTTCAGTGTTATTTGACTAAGAGGTCCTTGCAACAACGAAAAAGGTCCTTAATAGTCGAAACCAGGATATTTTTCCAAAATGTTTGTTGTTCAAAAACCATTGAACTCATATATACCGTGCCGTTTCTAAAGACATTTTTGGAAAATAAACTTTCTCGGGTTTAATGGACCTTTATTGTGGCTCCGAGGACCTCTTTGTAAAATAACCTGATGTAAAATAAAAGTGACATTCAATCAATTTGTATTTGCATAATAAATCCCAAAAAATTATCACCATTACCTATAGCAAAATTAAATTTTTGCATCGAAAAACCAATTTACAAGGTGTTTACATAAAAAAACAAAAAATTCCGCAACCAAATGTTGGCGCCTGGCGGACGATTTCGGAAAAAAACTTGTGTGTCAAAATGTCAAAAACAGGAAAAAATGCACTTCATCGTACTACAACGCATACCGCCAGTGTGCGTTAGATTTTGGCGGAAAAATGTTCCGATCCGTCGGAACGGAATTAATTTGAAGCAAATATTCTCCGATTCGGACGATTTCGGAGAATTTTCCGTTCCGACGGTTACCTCGCTAGGGCCCAATACCTACCGGCTCGCTAATACGTTTCGCGAAAAAAGAAAATACAAAATCGCGTGTGTGTGAAAAAAGAAAAAAAAAATCCACATAGAGCCAGTGCCGGTGGCCGGTGGCAGTGATAACGAAAAAAGCGAAAAAAAGCAACAGCGTAGGGTTTTCCTTCCGTCTCCCATCCCACTTTATCACTGTTGCTCTTTCTTGACTATTGCATGTGTCGTTCGATTATCGTTTGTGCACTTGCAATGCTTGGGTAAAGGCACCATCGGGCGAATAGCGGGTCGTGAGTTGTTGATTCTGTTGGTGGACCAAAACAAATTACCGTACGGGCATAACACCTGCGGTAGATTGTTTTGGAAATCTAACGTATATTTTCAATTCACGGCCTATGCTTAGTTAGCGTCGGAGTTGTGTTTTTTATGTTTGTTTTTTGTAATGTGTATGAATTTCGTTGCGGATGTCAGCAACATTCGTGGGTTGAGGAACATTTTTTTTTCATTATACGCCCATGTTTTTCACAACAAACCATCTGTTTTGGCACTTAGTGAAACCCAGGTTAGCGTTGGCTCTGATTTAACAGAGTTTAGTCTACCTGGCTACGACTTAGTGCCTTTATTCTTTCCCATCGCGGTATCGCCGTTTATATACGTAGTGACGTAGCCTACCAACTTCAGCCTCAATATGGCCAATATGCCAACCCGAATTTAATTTCATTTGGCTTAAGTTCCATGTCCGTAGGCAATTAATACACTACTGTGTTATTTACAGAAGCCCCAACTTGGACAGCCATTCAACTTATAATGAGTTTGATGCCCTGTCTGATTCTATTACAAGAATTGTGACCCTTCATCCTCGTTCTGAAATCGTTATTGCGGGCGATTTCAATATACACAATTCAAGCTGGCTTCGACATTCTGGTCAGACAACACCCGAAAGAAGGTACGTCGAGATCTTTGCTGAGGTAAATAACCTGACTCAGCTTGTAAATGAGCCGACACGAATACTGGACATTAGCAGCCAAACTGCCAACACATTGGACTTGTTTCATACATAACATAGTTAAAGTTAAAGAACAAACTCCTAAAAGAACCGTATGGCAGTACGAGAAAGCCAATTGAGAAAAACTAAACGGTTTCTTTAAGAGTTTTTAACTGGTCGCTGTGCTTCCTCGTCAGCGACGTGGATGCTGCTGCTGATATGGTCACAAACATAATTCACCTGGGTATGAAGTCTTTTATCCCTAACAGGATTAAAAGTATCAAACCAAGGTTAACGCGTGGTGTGACTCGAGCTGCAAAGAGGCTATCAGGTTAAAAGAGGTAAGTTTTCGGCTATTAAAAGCCAACCCATCTGAGGAAAGCCGTAAAAAGTTTAAACGAGCCAGAAATGACTGCAATGCCCAAATTAATCGTGTCAAATTCTCCTATGTCAAAAGTTGAGGCAAAAAATTCTACAAAGTATTCTCTATGGGACCAATCCACTTTCGCACTCGTACAGTGGCTAGAGTACTTCAAGATCTTGACGTTCACAAATCCGCTGGTCCAGATGGTATTTCCCCTATCGTTCTGAAGAGGTGTTCTTCTTCCCTGGCAAAACCATTGCGTAAGCTTTTCGATCTGTCCTATTCTTCAGGACTCTTCCCGAGAAGATGGAAAACAGCATTTGTCCAGCCTGTACCAAAAAAAGGCGAATCTTCTTCTCCCTCCTCCTACCGACCAATTGCACTTACGTCCCTTCTTTCTAAGGTCATGGAAACGCTGATAAACCGTCAGCTAATGAAATATCTTGAATCGCGAAAACTGCTTAATGACCGGCAGTATGGTTTTTGCAGCAACAGGTCCACTGGCGATTTGATGACATATCTAACCGAAAAGTGGAACCAATCTCTTCATCAGGGTGGTGGAAGTAAGATTGTTGCGCTTGATATTTCAAAGGCATTTGACAGAGTTTGGCATCAAGCTCTCTTGTTGAAAATGCGTGCATTTGGAATCGATGATACTCTTCTTCAATGGATTAGAAATTACCTTTCGGACCGTTCAATTCAAGTTGTTTTGGACGGCTTCAAGTCTGCAACTCATCAAATAAATGCTGGTGTCCCCCAAGGATCTGTTCTGTCCCCGACTCCCTTTCTCATTTTTATAAATGATCTACTGTCTGTTACTTCTAATCCAATCCATTCCTCAGATTCTCATATTCGTTTCTTGGGTCACGCACCTCATCTTCGGGCGTGGAACTGGAACGGCAACGTATGTTAAGCTCATTAAATTCCGATCTTAACAGCACAACTCAGTGGGGTAAAACCAATAGAGTGGAATTTAATGCTTCCAAACCACAATGCTGTCTCCTGTCATTAAAGCAAAACCCACACACACTGCCATTGTCTATGAATGGCACTTCCATCGCTGAAACCGAAAGACTTTCCATACAACCTTCGTTGGAATGACCACATATTCGGTGTCGCCAAGAATGCCGCGAAATGTCTAGGCTTCCTTAAGCGTTGTAAGAAATATTTCACCCCTTCTGATCTGGCTACAATTTATAAGGCGTTTATTCGCCCGAAACTCGAGTACAACGCTCATATCTGGTCCGGTGCACCAATAACTTATTTGGAGTTACTTGACAGGATCCAACAACGCGCGATAAAACTCATTGGCGACCGAGACATCGCGAGATCGATTGACTCTCTTAGTCGTCGTCGTAATGTCTCCTGCCTTTCGCTGTTTTATCGTTATTTCCACTATAAGAGCTCAAACGAAATTGCCAGTTGCATTCCTCCCCTTGAACATTTCAACCGCAATACCCGTCATGCAAGGAATGCTCATCAGTTCACCCTCAAGCCTGTGTTCGGACGTACAGTGAAGTTCAAAGAATCTTTCCTCAGCCGCACAACACGAATGTGGAATGCTCTTTCCCGCTCCATTTTTCCTACACATTATAACCTACAGGCAGGCATTCAAAACCAACGTGCATCGGCATGTCTCCTTTTCGTCTCACCCTAATTTCCTTAACGCCCGCGCTGTGTAGCTAATACATTATAAGGGTCCCAACAAATCCCTTTAGTGCGCGCTTATTATAAAAAAAAAAAAAATTGTCAAAATGTTCGCTCTGTCTTCTATTAGTATTAAGAGGTATGTTAGGGATTGATGAATTGTCAACAATCGATGTGGGTGAGTGTCTCACTGGCTGCGTGTTGTTGCCAAAATCGGAATTCCGTTGCTGAGGGGTATTAGTGTGACGTAAGTCATGGGTGTTCTGAGAGCGTGGAATAATGTTTTTGTTTTGGTTTATTTTCTTTTGTTTCGGAATAGCTCCGTTAATTGTAGTATTCTTTTGATTACTCATTGTGGTAAGAGCGAAACAATAAATTAAGAAAAATGGTTTCAGATTTGTTTGATGAAAACAGAAAGGGTTGTTGTTTTTAAAAAATGGAAAAATGGAAAGTTATTTGAATGATTCTTAAAACTGTTCGCCACATACTCATAAAAAGTCTCAGAACACATCCAGTCACTTTCTGATTTACCTAAAATCCATGTTGGGGGCATGCTTTTTATTAGCGCTTTCGGGGGACGCACGTACGGAAACACGATCAGAGGTGGTAAAGTCTTGCCATAAGCACTGAACACAAACAGAACGGTCACTGTTTCCTTTTCGTTCCCGTAGCTTACTTTGTAAAGGTTTTTCGAACCCTTTGGCGCAATGATAACACCAGTTTTCTGAGATAGACAAAACGATGTTTCATCTCCATTGAAAATTCTGGAAGAGTCTTCCAGAATATCTAGACCATCTATTTCATGAAGATAATTCCTTAAATCTTCAAATCACTTCCTTACTGACTCCTCGGTAACGATTGGCCGTCCATTTGATAGACCCCCTGGTGTTCTGAAAGACAGTTCGGGATGGGGCTTGATAAAGCCGTAATACCAGCCCTTACCTGGCAATTTATTATCGTTAGGTTTAGGGGAAAGCCACATTTTGCCAAATTCACTAGCCAATCTACAAAACTTATTTCTTCGGCCGTACTCAGCATAGTATCCGGCCCACTTTGCCTCGGTTTTTCGGCAGCACTGCCATGAATACGGTCTTGTATTGTTGTCCTTGGTACTCGAATTCTTTACTGGCTTTCCTAATTGACCAGTTTTCCTCCCGTATCTTCTTTAATGCTTCTGTAAGCGCTTCTTCCGGGTACTTATGGAAATCGCGTTCAGCCCTTCTTTTGAATTTTCCATTTTTTATAATGCTTAAATAAATAATAATAATTTCTTCATTTCTATATTTAAACCTGTTTTGTAACTTTAAATATAAAAAAAATTCAAAAATTTAATGTAAAAAATGAGCGGCCGACTTAACCCTTTCGATCCGGATGGGACATAGAACAAAGGTGTTTTTAAACCTTGGATGTCCCATCCGGATTGAAAGGGTTAACAATATCTGTCTTCCGAAGTCGGCCACCCATTCTTTCAATGCGATAACAGGGGGCCGACTAGTGAAACCAAACAAAAAAACATGGAGGTTTTGTCAAAAATGAATGTAGGATGAGGTAAACCTTCAATCTGCATAGCAACTTAAGCATAAACAAAAAATAACGTAGTCTTCTATAGTCGGTTGGGGGGGGAGCCAGCCTAGAAGAACCATGCAAAAAATTTCTCCTTCGGTCGGCCCCTCTGTATTTATTTTAAATAATATTTTTCCCCACTTTCGAGCAAAAAACAATGAAAAGAAACTGTAGACAACTCAAATAATATCATAAAATGCGCTTACCGACAGTATTTTACTAGTTATTGAGGGATTCTGACATTTACTTGCACTTTTTTTTTAATACCCTATTCTAAGGGTATATTAATTTTGACGCATAGTTTGTAACATACCTTAATATTGCCCGTAGACCCCTAAAAGTTACTATATTTATGATCAGCATCGATAGTAATGTCGACCTGGCCATGTCCGTCCGTCCGTCCGTCGGCAAAAATTAGGCGTTTAAACTGGGCCTATAAAGCTGAAATTTTAACCATATACTCTCTAGGGTCCCGAAATAATCAAGTTTACGAATTTTTGAAATCCGCCCACAGACACGCCCACAAACTCAAAAAAACAAAATTTTGGAAAAAATCGAATTTTGAGCTAGAAAGCTGAAATTTTTTATATATGATTTATGGCTCCTAAAACTGCTCGGGATATAAAATTTTCAAAATCCGCCCACTGACACGCCCACAAATAAATAAAACAATTTTATTGAAAAACCAAAATTTGAGCTAGGGAGCTGAAATTTATAATATATACTCTCTAGGGGCCCTTTATGCTCATGTGTAAATATTTTCAAAATCCGCCTACTGACACGCCCACAATTAAAAAAAAAAACATTTTTTTTGAAAATTCAAAGTTTGAGCTAGGGAGCTGAAATTTATAATATATAC
Source organism: Portevinia maculata (assembly GCA_949715645.1). Taxonomy (NCBI): domain Eukaryota; kingdom Metazoa; phylum Arthropoda; class Insecta; order Diptera; family Syrphidae; genus Portevinia; species Portevinia maculata. The sequence continues at coordinate 172,873,007 of OX454527.1, read as the reverse complement.
CCTCTAGGGGCCCTTTATGCTCATGTGTTGATTTTTTTTAAATCCGCCTATTGGCACGCCCACGATTAAATAAAACAATTTTATTGAAACACCCAAGTTTGAGCTAGGGAGCGTTTTTTTCGATAAAATCCTTTAAATGTTATATAACAAAATATGTAGAGCGTTCTTAACAATTCAACCATACTTAGACTTTTGTCACGTCTACTTATGAGGGATAGGAATAAGAATAGGGTATCTAATAGTTCGCCCAAGCGGACTGTAGCCCGTCGCTATGTTTTTAACTCAAAATGACAAATTTACCACTTCCAAGAACTTGAATCAAACTAACAATTATCAAGGAGAAACTAGCAGCTGCATGGCATCCTGACTTTGCTCACAGATAGGAAAACCGTTAGCCTTTTGGGGAAAAAATTTTCTGTGTGTATCTTACAAACGCATTTGCTATTACGCATCATTTTATGACGCGCTGGCCGACTACTGAAGGCGGCCGACCTCACATGTCATCACCCTGTTTAGAAATTGAAAAAAGATAAAAAAAAAGTTTTAGGATTTTGCATCAGAAATCTATGATCATATTAGTTAAAAAGTAAGTACTCACGGTTGTCCAGACGATGAAAAAGATGTGGCCACATGTTTTTATCGGTGGTATAAGATGGTTTTGCCTGTTTTACACACGCTGTACTGTATATTTGGATGAATTAATTACACAACACTTCTTAGACAAATCCCTAGCTCACTTTAAAAAATTTGCTAATGCTTATTTGATGTTAATAACTTTAACTTTACGTTAGTGGAATATATTTTTTTTGTTTTTGGTTAGAAAAAAAGAGAGTTGATTCAACACTTCATACAAACATGTGTGCATGCACACGTTTTTTATGACAAGCAGTAAATGATGTGTTTTAGAAGATTATTTAAGGCACTTTTCTTCCTTTTATTTATACTGATGCAGATGGTCTAATGTGATTGAAATCACGTGTCTGCTGATGGAGATTTGCGAGACTTCGATGACTGCTACACCACGTGCGGATGTTCTTTGCGTTAGTTAGAAACTAAGCCAAGCACGATGCGCTGAGACGGTCTCATTGAGGGTTTTCGTTGATCTTTCTGATCGCGTAGCACAAACTCGATGATAGAGTATAAAAAAAAACAATTGCGGACGCTTCAGTTCGGTCTTTGTATGTATATACCTTAATATGAATGTGATTAATGCGGCACTCCCGAACTCTATTGATGGGCGTCCGCAATCTTTTGTGGGAAATAATTCGATTATTATTTGCACTACACGCCGTTTAAACAAACAATAACCTACCTTGTTTTTTTTGTGAATATTATTCCTTAGGTAAATGCTTTGCATATACTTGATTTAGGAACCATCTAACTGAATCCCAAGAACCTCAGGCGGCGGCGACAAATTAGGCCCAAATATAATTGACTCCTAAAGACGCAACATTGAAATCTTCTTTTAAAATCAAAATAAATCAAAAGGAAAACTAGATTCCAATCTTACCTGTGGATTAACTCATGTTCTTTATGTATAAGAACTTTGTATTATTTTTCCACGTATGATGGATCGAAATTATGGCTTAAAAGAACTTGTCGCGCGAGTTATATCACTTGGAGTAAATAAATTGGGAAAACACTTTATTGTCTTTATTTCCTTTTTTTATTTTATTTCAAATATTATTTTTTCATTTAAATTTTACATGTGGTTGGCTTAACTCTATACTGAAACAATCTGAATTTTAATGTTGATGGCCCGAAGTCAAAATATCAGCTTAAGCGTTGTTCTATTTTCTCCCATCTTCGCTTAGATGATAACGAATGCAGCTACCTGCTTGTAACATGTCCAGCGGCCAGATGGCCCTTTTGATTGGATGGCTTGTTTACAAGCCATTATTTGGATGGTGAGCTTTTGTTATCATGCTCATTTTTGCATGCTCGAATGGAGTAGCGTTAGATGCTTGTTTACAAGCCAAATCTGTTCTGATGGTAATGATTGTGTTTGGAGATTATTTACAGCATTCGTTGCTATGTAACTCGCGCACTGACTGGATTGAACAAAAATGAGTCGAGCAAACGTGTAGCTTGGGTTGTTAAAATGGGTGGTTTCCGCGGGGGAGTGCAACAGTTCAGTGTACATTTCAGCTGATTGGTGGATATTGCTGGGGTATGTTAAAGTGAACGTCCGGTTTGAGTTCATGACATGGGGAGCAGCAGTTAAATTCAAAACCTGACGAAATTAAATCTGTTTTTGCGTTTGAGGTGTGCGTCACAAAGTCATGCATTTTCGGTTAAACTCTTGATGCGAAAATACATGAGAATCGGAAGACTCAAACCCTTTTACGCTGCCTCGACCCATGACCCTGGAATTCTTTTTATGCCAACTGATCAGGAGTAGATGTCACTTTCTTAGATCTTTAGCATGATAAACGCCTATAGTTTAACCGTCTAAATTTTCTACTTCATACAACGAGTTACCAACTTGTTTCGATATCCTGCATTTTACGAACTTGTTACACAGCTTGGCATTCAGATTTTTCGAAGCATCGCTAAGAGTGAAGTTCCTGCGATAAACTTCTTCACCTATCTGGAATTGACACTTGGCGTTTGACGCTTCTGAGATTATACGAGCTTTTGTTTCTCGCAAAAGCGAATTTTAGATTTTCCTTCACCTTATTTCTGATTATCTCTAGCTTGTTGTGATTCGGTAAACATTGAAGCTCGCTATTGCTTACTGCCTGTAGCTTACGGAGCAGTTCATATGTACTGCCATGTGTTACCATATTTTGACCAAAGAGACAAAAATATGGCGTCATTCCCGTCGACTGATGCAAGGACGTCCACAGTGCTTGTTGGATTTCAAACAAGTGTTGGTCCCACTCGCGTTGCTCTTGCTTGATATAGCTTCGAATCGCAGATAAAATCGACTGATTCACTCTCTCAGAAGCATTTGCTTGCGGAGAGTACGCAGCATTTCGGATGTGTTTGCAACCATATTTCGAAAGAAAACACTGGAATTCCTTAGCAACAAATTGTTTGCCGTTGTCGCTATGTACAGACTCGGGAACTCCAAACTGGCTGAAAACTTTCTGTTCCAAAAACTCAATTACCAAACGAACGTTCACTTTGTGCATCGCCTGCAGAAAAACGCATTTTGAAAATCCATCCAATGCCACAAAGATAAAAGCTTTGCCTTTCTTGGATAAGGACCCATAAAATCAATGTAGAGTTTTTGGAAAGGTCTATCCAGCTGCTGTTGCGAAATCATCGGAGGTCTCAAAATGCTGTTGGGAGCTTTGGTTTCTTTGCAAACTGAATAGTTCTTAACAAAGGAACGTACTTGGTGTGTCATATTCGGCCAATATCAAAATCTCTTGATTCGGTCTAATGTTTTCATCATTCCTCCGTGAGAACAATTAGGTGGGTTGTGAGAAATTTCAATGAAAAACTGCGTCAACCCTGTGGGTATCCACAGCTTCCATTGAAATTCTGTGCTTAGCGAATCACAACTCGAAAAGTTTCGTTTGTAAACATACTTATTGTCCGCCACTTTTATGTCCGGGAAGTTATCTGGATTACTCGCAATAGTCGAAATCAAGGTCAGGTATTCAGGTGAGGAGAATTCGGAAGATTTCAAATCCACTACAGGTTGCGCCGGTAAGTCTAAGGTGAGTTCATTAGCGAATGCTCGCGATAGAGCATCGGGAACTATGTTCTGTGACCCCTTTTTATGCTTGATGTCAAAAGTGAACGCTTGGAGCTTCAGAGACCAACGTGCCAACCTACCACTCAGGTCTTTCAGACCCATTAGCCATTTAAGACTCGCATGGTCCGTCACTATGGTAAAGGATAATCCTTCAATATAAGGTCGAAATTTCCGGACCGCTTGTACCGCTGCGTAGCATTCCTGTTCGGTGACGCTATAGTTACGTGGACAGGCATTCAGCTTTTCTTAGAAGAACGCAGTTGGCTTTTCGTTTTCGTCTTCATCAAGCTGATAAAGAACGCCGCCTATATCGTAACTAGACGCGTCACACTGAATTGTAAAAGGCTTTCTAAAATCGGGATTGCTTAACAATGGAGGAGAGATAAGTGCACTTTTCAAGGCTTCAAACGAGGTCAGCGCATCAGGAGTCATTGAAAAACTTTTGGCTTTTTTGAGAGTATCTGTTAAAGGGCTTGCCATCGAGGCGAAATTCCTAATAAATCTTCTGTACCATCCGCAAAACCCCAAAAATCGTCGGACGTGTTTCTGCGACGACGGCACAGGAAAGTCCTTGATAGAAGCAACCTTATTAGGATCAGGTTTTATGCGACCTTGGCCAACAATATAACCCAAGTACCTCAACTCCTTAAAGCAGAAATGCCACTTCTCTACATTAATTGTTAGGTTAGCTTCTTTCAAACAATCCACGACTTTATTCAGTATGGTAATGCGCGATTCAAAATCCTTGGAAATAATCAAGAGGTCATTCAGATATACGAAAACTTGTTCTCTAAGTGCACTTGGGATCACTCTATTCATTAACCCACACATCCTTTGGGCTGCTTTACACAGTCCAAAAGGCATGACGGTGAATTGATAGACAGGTCGCCCTGGCACAGTGAAGGCTGTCTTCTCTCTGGATCTTTCCTCCAAAGGAATCTGCCAAAACGCATCTTTGAGGTCAACACTACTAATATAGTGCATGTCCTGAAGACGGCTTAGTCCTTCTTTGTGAGTGATTTCGTTTTCCGAGAGTCTAGACATAATCGGTTTTTACCCGGTTTCCGGATTAAAAGAATGCGTGAACTCCATGAACTGGAACTCTCTTCAATCACCCCCAAAGAAATCATGCGATCCAACTCCTCATAAATTAATTCTTAAATAGGCGGAGAAACAGGGTAATGCCTCTGTTTTACCGGCTCGGCATCGTTGGTGTCAATGATGTGCATTTCCACGGAAGTTTTTCCAAGACCAAGTTGAGAAAAGGAAGGGAATTTACCTATCACATCCTGTAGCTTCGACTTTTCAGCAGCATTTAAGCAATGTACGGGTACTTCAGGTGTATTTGAAGCGCTTTCGGTAATAAGCGTCTCGGTTAATTCGCTTACGATGTTGGGCGCAATCTTGAATCTCTGCCAAAAATCTATACCGAGATACAGCGGCTTGAAAGTGAGGGAACGAGATAAAAATCCAAATGTTCCTTTTGATTACCGTACACTACTTCTGCATTTACTCGACCCACGATCGACTGTGGTTTGCCATCAGCTGTTTGATGGATGACGTAAAGTCAATGACAGGTAAATTTAAACTTTGGATGAAAGTTATACAATCGCTACCTACACAGAAAATGGTTGCACCACTATCCAACAGTCCTGTGATCTCTTTTCCCATGATTTCGATGGTAGCGTACGGTCGAGGATCAGATTTAGAATTTAAAATACAGCTGCTACTCATTGATCTGTAAAGCACTCGCTTCTTGTGTCGCGAACGAAGCTTTTTAAGTTTACTGGACGATCCGGTGAATTAAATTTCGCTCAAATTAAAAATCTTCACCGCAGCGCCGTATATCGTCGCAACCTTTCCTCATATGGTTGGGATCGAAACTCGACTTGTTTATGTTGGGAATGAAATGGAAAATTAGTTTGTTTTGAAAAGGTGTTAATGTCATGGTTAGGGTTTGGTTGCATATGTAATATGTATGTCAGGGTTCGTATTTGTAGAAGCATCTACTTTTGTTACTCCGGGAGTGTCTCAGTCGAACGGTACTCCCCGGGAATGTACACGTTCGGTTGGAAGTTTTCCCGACTGGGATTGCACTTCCTGCAATTTAAGACGGTCACATTATCTGAAGCACAACGGTAACAAAATAATTTGTTTATGGGTGAGCGGCAGTTAATACACTATCAGCTCAGTGTCGTGGAGTGCTTAAAGCAAGCAACTATCACGAGCAGAAATTGCCGGCACTAAAAGTGCTCTCACTGGCTCATCATTTAGTGCAGGTGTTAGTAAGGACAAAACAATTAAAAATACAATAATTATGTACCTATAAAATACGAGTACTAACACAGACACAAAATAATGCAAACAATTAAGACATTAAAGCATTATTACGCAAAATATTTTTTAGCTTAATTTTACTAACATGCAAGTCAATCACATGATCATTTAGATTATAGATTCTACTCATGCGACTAATAGGCTCATGCCTTCCATAATTCGTTCTATGATGGGGGCTGAACAATAATTCAACACTGCGTAAATTATGGGCACCACCACGAAAATTAAAGCCAATAGACGACAGCAAGTCAGGTGCATCTATTTGACCGGATATAAGCTGCTGTAAAAAAAATGATATCGCTATTAAGCCTTCGTTGAGAAAGGGGTAACATTTGAAGAAGCTTGATACGTTGACTGTAGGGAGGAAGGTTAAATGGATCATCCCATGGAAGTCCTCTAAGTGCAAATCGAATAAATTTACGTTGAATGGCCTCTATTCGATTTGAATGAATGTTGTAGAACGGTGTCCAAACTTGAGAGGCATACTCTAGAATCGGACGGACAAAACAATTGTACAATGACATAGAAACATAAGGGTCATTAAATTCTTTGGCCCACCGTTTTACGAAGCCCAACATAGAATTAGATTTATTAATAATAGAATTAATATGCTTAGCAAAATCCAGTTTGGGGTCGAAATAAACCCCAATATCCTTAAAATTATCAACACTACAAAGAATATGTTGAGACAGAGAGTATTGAAAGGTGGAAGGGGTATTCTTTCTATAGAATGTCATATGTTGACATTTAGTTGGGTTCAGGGATAAACCGTTTTTATCACACCAATTGGCGAAGCTATTAATGTCAGATTGAAGAAACATTCTGTCTTGCTGACTAGTGATAGATTTATATATTTTCATATCATCAGCGTAGATCAGGATATTACTGTGATTTATACATGCCTTAACATCATTAATGGCAAGTATAAATAATATTGGTCTGAGGTGACTTCCTTGGGGAACTCCAGACTCAGCTGTGAAAGATACGGATAGCGATCCTCTAAATTTCACTTGATAAACCCTTGATCTAAGGTATGAATTAACCCATTTTATGAAACTTGGTGGGAAGCCAAAAGCCCTGAGCTTAAACTCGATTATTTCATGGGACAGCTGGTCGAAAGCTTTAGAGAAGTCAGTGTATATGCAATCCATTTCGTCCTTATTCTCTAAGGTATTAGAACAATCATGCAAGAAACTTAAGAGATTAGTGACAGTGGATCTGTTTCTTACAAATCCATGCTGTTCATTACAAATTAAATTGCGACAAAGAAATATTAACTTTTCGCAAACAATTTGTTCAAAAAGCTTAGGGATACACGAAAGCTTTGAAATAGGCCTATAATTAGCGATATCACCACGTTCGCCTTTTTTAAATACAGGTGTGATAAAAGCACTTTTCCATAGATTAGGGAATTTACCAGTACTGATGGACAATTCAAACAGATACTTAAGATATGGAGCAATTGCATGACTACATTTTTTAAGAACGATCGGTGCAATGCCATCAGGACCTGATGAATAATCATTCTTGAGAGAAGAAATACATTTTAAAATTGTTTCCAAATCGAATGAGATACTACTAAAACTTATTTGGGAACAGCTAGTTAGATAACTAAAATATTGATCATCAATGTGAAGAGGGGTCCCCCTAAATGATTTACTGAAATGATCTGCAAACATATTGCTTGCATCTACTGAATCAGCAGTTGTAGAACTATTGTAAGTAAGCTTCGATGGATAACCATCGGTTTTTTTCTTAGAATTGACAAAACCCCAAAAAAGTTTGGGGTTCGATTTTAAAGAGCATTCCATTTTACTTATATAGTCAATATATAAGTTGCAGGATAAAGATTTGAATTCATTGAATAATGTGAAATAGAGTTCAAGATCTGAATGGCAGAGACTTTTTAAATAGTTCTTCCAAGCCCTATTACGTCTGTTTCGTATCGATTTTAGCCCTTTAGTGTACCAGGGATGGGACGTTTTCAGATTCCTAGAGGATTTCACAGGAATCACTTTTTTCATGCAATTATCCATCAAAGAATAAAAAGAACCTACTGCATCTTCAATATTAGATAAGGCAGTAAGGTTAAAATTAAAGCTGTTAATTTCATCAGAAAGCCTTTGAAAATTTGATTTCCGAAAGTCAAAAGATTGCGAACGGTCATACGAATTACTGTTTTCGTACAGATGTGCGCCCAGTTCAATAAATACATCCAAGGGTGGATGATTGTCATCTATGTTAGTTATACTGAGATGGGATTCCAGAACCACAGTACTAACAGAGTCAGAAGAGAAAACAAGATCGAGAGTTCGATTTCTGAAATTTTTTATACAGCTTGTTTGCTGTAAGTCAAAAGACAAAATGTTGTCAAGTAAAGCGAGCTCTTGTTGGGCAGAGTCAAAGGATGGAATGAAATGAGAATCATCCTCAGAAGGTACCCATCCAATATGTGGCAGATTGAAGTCGCCTATAAGTAAGACAGTGCTGTCTCAACAAGATATGTCAAACATATGGTCTAGTGCCATAGAGAGTTCCGAATACAAAGAACATAGACGAGACGATGGACTGTACGCATTAACAACATATAAATGTTTGTTCTTAAGTGTAATTTTTACACAGATAACTTCGACATTAAGTTGAAATGGAAAGTCAATCTTGCGTGACTCAAGGTTGGAACGAACAGCGATCAGAACACCTCCTCCAAGCGCTTTCAGGTCATTGTTATGACGGTCGTTTCTGAATACGGAGAATTCATGATTGAAGAGTTCCGTGTCTAGAATTCCGGCATTTAGCCATGTTTCCGTCAAGGAGAAGATATCATGAGAGAGGGCTTGCGAGTTTTTATATAATTCAGCGGTTTTTGTGCGGAGTCCCCTTACATTTTGATTAATAAACAAGTGTCCCATCTTTTTACAGTTGAAGCACTTGAGTACCTTCGGCAAGGAATTGTTGACTACCTGTGCCGAATGCGCACCGGAAATGGATGATATGTCCTCATCATCATCAACTAAGCTGGTGGTATTAACCACTGCATCGATTTCATGGACTGTCCTGTATGGAAAATGTTGGCGATTTTGAGAGGGAAATCTCGAATGTAACATCCGCTCTGCTTTTCTACATTCGTCTCTGAATTGTTCTAAGCTGTGCATAGGATAAATGAAACTCATCAACTTAGTGTTAATGTTTGTTCGAAGAATTGTTATGAGGTCTTGTTCTCTCATAGGCATTTTGAGCTGGCCTTTTAATAGCAGTATGGAATTGTAGTAATCTTCGAAATTCTCCTGAGGGATCTGCTTTCGGTCCATGATTTGCTTAACAGTTTAGTGTATATACAATGGTAACAGTAACAAGTGTTACTAGCTCAAAATTCGGTAGTAATTGGCCTAACTGTAGCAGTTGTAATCTCAAAATTCAGTGAGGGTTGAGAGAGAGTCACTATGTTTGAGCTTTGGACATTGAGTTGTTGTTTGCCTCCCGTCGCGTGCGGACGCGTTGCCTTTTTTAAATGCAATTTCGGTGCCACTAAACCGACAAACATAATCTGCCCTAGCGAGGTAACCGTCGGAACGGAAAATTCTCCGCAACGCATACTTCTTCGGAGACTCAAATTGCCTTAGAGGTGTCTGTCATCGGAGGAAAATTATATATAATTGCGATGGCGCACCGCGTCGCATTGATTCGACATGCGACAGACTTAGTTCTAAAAGAGATGTGCAAAGTACATTTAAATATCGATAGGTCAATATGTCTTTCGATACTTATATATAATGAAGACTTAACGAGCTTTAAATTATCATATATCAATAAAGCGAGTTTGATTTCATAGTTCTTAACAAGGAAGGATGTCACTTTGCCAACAAATTGTACGCTAGCGTTAACTAGAACACAAATCAATTTTTATTAAAAATATATCGATTCAGTCAAATATCGATATATTTTCGAATGTACCGTCTCTATAATTCAAACTTATGTAATTACCGAGTTGTCAAAAGTTGAAAACATAATTCCATTTAAAAGTAAAAAAAGCGGTGTGTTTTGATAGTCATCATTATGCATTTGTTTTTTCCGTCTTCAATTTGAGACATCAATCGGCGGTCTTCATTTTTGTGTGATTGTAGCATTATGAGTGAAAAGTGTCAAGCTACGGCTGAATGTTTTAGAGTAGACGAGGGTAGAAGTGAGTTGTAGCAGAATTGGCGAGGGGAGGATTCTCATTGCAACCGATGTTGCTTCCAGAGGACTTGATATCGAGGATATAACGTAAGTAATTCATAGTTGACTTGCAGATTAATAAACTCATCATTCCGTAGATATGTTGTCAACTGTGATTTCCCCGGCAACATCGAGGAGTACGTGCATCGTGTTGGTCGTACAGGTCGTGCGGGTCCCCTTGGTGCGTCGTCGAGTTTCTTCACTCGTTCTGATTGGAATGAAATGGGACAGTTTGGAGGCCGCGGTGGCGGTAGTCGTGATTTTGGCTACGGAGGAGGGGGATTCGGTGGAGGACGATTAGGCGGTGGCAGAAATAGATACTAAAGCTTTTTGTTAGTTGCATTTGAATTTATTTATTTCGTTTTTTACTTTCTAATGGTAAATAAAATATATATTCATCAAAATGATCATGTAAAAATCATTGAAGTTAGTGAATTGGAACCGCTCAACTTGGTAAGTCAGCAGAGTTGCACAAAAGTTAGTTTAACTAATAACTAAAAGCTACAACTAAAAATTTCTTTGAACGTATGTACATACGAGTAACTAAACAAATTTTGGAAATTTAAATTAGTTATTAGTTGCGAAGTGCAACTATGTAAGCGTGTTTAGTTGTGAAAAATTAGTTGCCAGAGTGTAACTAACAATAATTAGGTCCTTGGAGCACTAAATAAGATCCTTAAGCCCGAAAAACATTTTTTTCAAAAACTCCTACAAAACCGCGCAGTATATTATGTTCAATGTTATTTGACTAACAGATCCTTGGAACAACAAAACAAGGTCCTTAAAAGTAGAAAAAAGGATATGTTTCCAAAATGCCGTTAGAATCCACACGGTATATCTGTGTTCAGTGTTATTTGACTAAGAGGTCCTTACAACAACGAAAAAGGTCCTTAATAGTCGAAACCAGGATATTTTTCCAAAATGTTTGTTGTTCAAAAACCATTGAACTCATATATACCGTGCCGTTTCTAAAGACATTTTTGGAAAATAAACTTTTTCGGGTTTAATGGACCTTTATTGTGGCTCCGAGGACCTCTTTGTAAAATAACCTGATGTAAAATAAAAGTGACATTCAATCAATTTATATTTGCATAATAAATCCCAACAAATTATCACCATTACCTATAGCAAAATTAAATTTTTGCATCGAAAAACCAATTTACAAGGTGTTTACATAAAAAAACAAAAAATTCCGCAACCAAATGTTGGCGCCTGGCGGACGATTTCGGAAAAAAACTTGTGTGTCAAAATGTCAAAAACAGGAAAAAATGCACTTCATCGTACTACAACGCATACCGCCAGTGTGCGTTAGATTTTGGCGGAAAAATGTTCCGATCCGTCGGAACGGAATTAATTTGAAGCAAATATTCTCCGATTCGGACGATTTCGGAGAATTTTCCGTTCCGACGGTTACCTCGCTAGGGCCCAATACCTACCGGCTCGCTAATACGTTTCGCGAAAAAAGAAAATACAAAATCGTGTGTCAAAAAAGAAAAAAAAAATCCACATAGAGCCAGTGCCGGTGGCCGGTGGCAGTGATAACGAAAAAAGCGAAAAAAAGCAACAGCGTAGGGTTTTCCTTCCGTCTCCCATCCCACTTTATCACTGTTGCTCTTTCTTGACTATTGCATGTGTCGTTCGATTATCGTTTGTGCACTTGCAATGCTTGGGTAAAGGCACCATCGGGCGAATAGCGGGTCGTGAGTTGTTGATTCTGTTGGTGGACCAAAACAAATTACCGTACGGGCATAACACCTGCGGTAGATTGTTTTGGAAATCTAACGTATATTTTCAATTCACGGCCTATGCTTAGTTAGCGTCGGAGTTGTGTTTTTTATGTTTGTTTTTTGTAATGTGTATGAATTTCGTTGTGGATGTCAGCAACATTCGTGGGTTGAGGAACATTTTTTTTTCATTATACGCCCATGTTTTTCACAACAAACCATCTGTTTTGGCACTTAGTGAAACCCAGGTTAGCGTTGGCTCTGATTTAACAGAGTTTAGTCTACCTGGCTACGACTTAGTGCCTTTATTCTTTCCCATCGCGGTATCGCCGTTTATATACGTAGTGACGTAGCCTACCAACTTCAGCCTCAATATGGCCAATATGCCAACCCGAATTTAATTTCATTTGGCTTAAGTTCCATGTCCGTAGGCAATTAATACACTACTGTGTTATTTACAGAAGCCCCAACTTGGACAGCCATTCAATTTATAATGAGTTTGATGCCCTGTCTGATTCTATTACAAGAATTGTGACCCTTCATCCTCGTTCTGAAATCGTTATTGCGGGCGATTTCAATATACACAATTCAAGCTGGCTTCGACATTCTGGTCAGACAACACCCGAAGGAAGGTACGTCGAGATCTTTGCTGAGGTAAATAACCTGACTCAGCTTGTAAATGAGCCGACACGAATACTGGACATTAGCAGCCAAACTGCCAACACATTGGACTTGTTTCATACATAACATAGTTAAAGTTAAAGAACAAACTCCTAAAAGAACCGTATGGCAGTACGAGAAAGCCAATTGAGAAAAACTAAACGGTTTCTTTAAGAGTTTTTAACTGGTCGCTGTGCTTCCTCGTCAGCGACGTGGATGCTGCTGCTGATATGGTCACAAACATAATTCACCTGGGTATGAAGTCTTTTATCCCTAACAGGATTAAAAGTATCAAACCCAAGGTTAACGCGTGGTGTGACTCGAGCTGCAAAGAGGCTATCAGGTTAAAAGAGGTAAGTTTTCGGCTATTAAAAGCCAACCCATCTGAGGAAAGCCGTAAAAAGTTTAAACGAGCCAGAAATGACTGCAATGCCCAAATTAATCGTGTCAAATTCTCCTATGTCAAAAGTTGAGGCAAAAAATTCTACAAAGTATTCTCTATGGGACCAATCCACTTTCGCACTCGTACAGTGGCTAGAGTACTTCAAGATCTTGACGTTCACAAATCCGCTGGTCCAGATGGTATTTCCCCTATCGTTCTGAAGAGGTGTTCTTCTTCGCTGGCAAAACCATTGCGTAAGCTTTTCGATCTGCCCTATTCTTCAGGACTCTTCCCGAGAAGATGGAAAACAGCATTTGTCCAGCCTGTACCAAAAAAAGGCGAATCTTCTTCTCCCTCCTCCTACCGACCAATTGCACTTACGTCCCTTCTTTCTAAGGTCATGGAAACGCTGATAAACCGTCAGCTAATGAAATATCTTGAATCGAGAAAACTGCTTAATGACCGGCAGTATGGTTTTTGCAGCAACAGGTCCACTGGCGATTTGATGACATATCTAACCGAAAAGTGGAACCAATCTCTTCATCAGGGTGGTGGAAGTAAGATTGTTGCGCTTGATATTTCAAAGGCATTTGACAGAGTTTGGCATCAAGCTCTCTTGTTGAAAATGCGTGCATTTGGAATCGATGATACTCTTCTTCAATGGATTAGAAATTACCTTTCGGACCGTTCAATTCAAGTTGTTTTGGACGGCTTCAAGTCTGCAACTCATCAAATAAATGCTGGTATCCCCCAAGGATCTGTTCTGTCCCCGACTCCCTTTCTCATTTTTATAAATGATCTACTGTCTGTTACTTCTAATCCAATCCATTCCTCAGATTCTCATATTCGTTTCTTGGGTCACGCACCTCATCTTCGGGCGTGGAACTGGAACGGCAACGTATGTTAAGCTCATTAAATTCCGATCTTAACAGCATAACTCAGTGGGGTAAAACCAATAGAGTGGAATTTAATGCTTCCAAACCACAATGCTGTCTCCTGTCATTAAAGCAAAACCCACACACACTGCCATTGTCTATGAATGGCACTTCCATCGCTGAAACCGAAAGACTTTCCATACAACCTTCGTTGGAATGACAAACAGTTCTGAGACAAACTGCTTCCCGTTGTCCGAATGAAGAATTTCTGGAACACCAAAGACATGAAATACGTTCTCTTCTAGATATTTAACTACCTCGGCTGCCGTTGCTTTCCCAATGGGTTTCAAGAAAACGTACTTGCTGAAGTGATCTAGCACTATAAATATATGTGTGTTTCCGTTCTTAGTCCGAGGATAAGGTCCTAAAAAGTCTACATACAGTCTTTGGAAAGGTAGCTCTGTGATTGTCTACCGTCCCATTGGCGGTCGAGATATCACATTCAGGGACTTATTGCACTTACATATTTCGCAGCATTTGACCAAATGCTGCACGTCAGTGGCCATACCAGGCCAGAAGTAAAATTGCCTCAGCTTTGCCAAGGTCTTGTGTATACCCCCATGACCTGCAGATGGGGAATTATGGGCTGATTCCACAAGGCTCCCACGCAACTCCCTCGGAATCCAGAGTTTCCAGGCTCTGTCTTCTTGTATTGCGTCGCCGGTCCGAATGTCTGTTCGTTTATATACGAATCCGTCCGAAACGCAAATGTCGGGAAGTTGGTCTTGTTTCTCGGTCACGGTTTTCCTTAACTCATCATACTCTTCCGAGGAAAAGAATGGTGAGCTAAGGTCTACCTGGAGTATGTCACGTTCGTTGGCGAGCTCCTCCATATGGATGCGAGAGAGTGTATCAGGGACTACATTTTGGACGCCCTTCCGATGCTCGATCTCGAAGTCAAACCCTTGAAGTTTTAGGCTCCATCTGGCTAGTCGGCCAGAGAGATCTTTTTGAGACATCAGCCACTTCAGACTTGCATGATCGGTTATGATCGTAAAAGGTAGTCCTTCAACAAAGGCCCTGAACTTCTTAACCGACAGAACGGCCGCATAGCACTCAAGTTCCGTTACGCTATAATTTCGCTGAGCGGAATTAAGCTTTTGGGACATGAATGCTATGGGTCGTTCGTTGTTCTCCGCATCCATCTGGAAGATCACGCTCCCTACCCTTGTAGTCGATGCGTCACATTGTATGTAGAAGCGTTTCGTGAAGTCCGGATTCGTGAGTATGGGTGCGGACACCAAAGTCGCCTTAAGCCTTTTAAACGCGTTTAGCGCTTCGTCCGTCATTTTGAAAGTCAGTCCTTTCTTAAGGCAGTCGGTCATGGGTGCAGCTAGAGCTACGAAGTTCGGAATAAATCTCCGATACCAACCTGTCATTCCCAGAAACCGACGGAGTTGTTTGGGAGTCTTGGGTACCGGAAAGTTGTCGACTGCAGACACCTTGTCCGGATCAGTTCGCAAACAGCCATCGCCGACTATGTAAACTAGGTATTTTATTTCGCGGTAACAAAACTTACTCTTTTCGACATTTATTGTCAGTCCCGCTTCCCTGAGGCAAGTTGCCACTTCCGAGAGCGATCTGGTGTGCGTTTCAAAATCTGGAGAGCAAACCAAGAGGTCATCGAGATAGACAAAGACAAACTCCCTCAAACGAGCGGGTATGACTTTGTCCATTAGCCGGCACATTCTCTGGGCAGCATTGCACAAGCCGAACGGCATAACCGTGAACTGGTACAATGGCCGTCCAGGGACTGTGAAGGCTGTCTTCTCTCTTGATTTGGGCTCCAGAGGAATCTGCCAGAACGCGTCCTTTAGGTCAATACCGGATATGTATCTGGTATCCTGTAACCTACTCAGAAGTTCCTCTATGTGTGGAAGTGGGTAGGCGTCCTTTTTCGTTACCGCGTTTACCTTCCTGGAGTCCAGGCACAGTCTATTTTTGCCGGGTTTTCTCACCAGCACAACCGGCGAGCTCCAAGCACTATTGCTCTCCTCGATGACTCCCAAGGAAATCATCCGATCTAACTCGTCATATAAGAGCTTCTGAATCGCAGGCGAGATTGGGTAGTGTCTTTGTTTAATGGGAATCTTCTCGTCTTCCACCTCGATGACATGCTGTTCGAGCTTAGTCTTGCCCAACCCCATCACCGCGAATGAGGGAAACAACAGTTTGATCTGCTCCAACTGGCGTGATTGTGCTGATGAGAGCGCCTGGACCGGTGTTCGCTCCTTGTTCGGCGATGGCACGTCGAGTTCGCTGATCACGTTCGGGGCGACTTTGAACGCCCTCCAAAAATCTACCCCCAAATATAAAGCTTGCTGCAAGCTTGGCACTACGAACAGCTCTAGTGTTTGAGACTTGCTGCCCCATGAGATCGTGGTTTTAAATCGTCCCTCTATTCGTTGTTGATTTCCGTCAGCTGTTTTAATGTCAGTCGTCATTTTCGTCATTGATATGCGGTGCCTATCTAGGAACTCTAACGCTCCGTTTCCTAAGCAGCTAATTGATGCTCCGCTATCCAATAGGCCCAGGAGCTCTTCACCGTCAATTCCTACTTTAGCGTAGGGCCTATTGTCGTCATTAAGGGATATCACAGATTCTAAAATGTTTCTCTTACGTCGTCTATTTATTGCACAAATTTCCCTAAGCCTATTAATTTTTTTATATTTTCTGCTGTTGCTAACAGACAGGGCCACTTCCTCGCCAAAGATTCTTTTTCTTGCTTCAGCGTATTCTTGAAGCCTTTGGTGAAGACTTTTTCGTGGCATCACGTTCCGGATAGAGGTTTCTTTGACCGTCGTATCCCGTTTCAGGATTTGAAGTTGGTCGGTCCCCGTGATCCCCAGGTTTTCTTTCATTCCCTGGCTTTCTTCACCGTGGTCTGATTTTCCGGGTAAGTGCGATTCAGCGGCGGAAGGCTCCCGGATGCCCCGCCGACTTTGGAGTTTCCCTGGCACTTGGAACACTGAAAGTTTATACTTCCTTGACCACAGCTAAAGCAAGTCAGGGAATGAAATTGAGAGGGACAGGTCATTTGACTCGTTCCTACCTTTTTCGTTATGTCCGTTTGACCGTTCAGGTCAGTCCTATTTGTATTTGCCCTTCTGCAGGGGTTTGTCTGTCTCTGTGTTCTGTTATTTTGGAGGGCAGCTATCTCCAAGTCTTCGTCCTCGTGCTGCTCATCATATGTTCTATGATGTGAGTGTGTGTGTTCGTCGAGTTCTGTTACGTGGCGTTTGAATTTAATGTCTCTGTCCGTTAAATGTTTTTCTGCTCGTCGACATTCGTCTCTTAAGTCTTGGATGCTCCTAATGGAACATCCGAAGATGAGCGTCGCGACCCGGTCTTTAATGTTTTGTCGTATAATGTCTTCCAAGTCCCGTTCGTGTGGTCGGTTTGTCATCTGTAGTGTCAGTGAACGTATGTCGCTGTAAAAGTCGTCGAAGCTCTCATGGGGCAGTTGTCTTCTGTCCATTATCGACCTCAAAATTTCGTGGTCTCTGCGATTGTCGCCAAACTGCCTACGCAACTCTCTTATGAGGTCATAATAGTTCTGACCTTCGTCATCCCTATTTTCCTGCATATACTGCCAGTACCATCTTTCAGCATGGCCAATAAGGAGGTGGTGGAATTGGGAGAATAAATTGTTATCAGACAGGCCGTTCTGTCGCTGCAGGGTTTCGACTCTAAAAATAAAGCTTTCAGTGGACATTGTCCGCTGCGTACCGTAGAATTTGAGCCCCCACTTGTGAACCGGTAACTGAACCCTTCTTTCGGCATCTATGAAGGATTGCCGCTCCTCCGCCTGTTGCCGCCCTGGGAAAGTCTCCCGAGTTACCACTGACCGTTGTTGCCTAGTCGTTTCTTCGTTAAGTCGTCGGTCAGTTCGTGAATGTGGCTCACGTTTTTCTGCAACAGAGAGCTCGAGGTCATTGAGCCTGTTGTGAATAGCCTTCAGACTGTCCTGAAAGGTCACCATCATGCCTTTCATGGTATCGGCGAATATGGCCATCGTCTCGCCTGGGTTCTCTCTTGCAGCACCGGAGACCATCTCGTGTATTCGTCTTGTACTTTGTCCGCCCTCTACTTGAGTCTGTTCTTGTAAGTCACAGTCCTCTACATATACGTTGCGTCGTTTTGAAAGGTATGTTTGCTCGTCCCCTGATTCTTCGTGAATCGTTGAGACGGGGGGAGCTACCTTCGAGTCCGTTTCGTTAGTTCTGTCAATGTCAGTGTGTCGGTTGGTGAAGTCGTCTGGGTTGCGTTGAAGAAAGTCGTAGGAGTAGGTCGTCAAGTCAGTAACGTCCAACCCCGATGTCCCTGTAGCAGGTCTTCTTCCCCTCACTTCCCTATTTTGAAGGAACGTGCTGTTCCCCAGTGGTGGTAGCGAGGACTCTAGGTCCCAAGGCGAAGTGCTTTTAGGGACCGCACCCAAATTGATAGGTCTATTGTGACTCATTATATTGTAATTATTATTTATTTTTTTATTAGTTATAAGAAATTTTTATATGTGTTTTTTTTTTTTTTTTTATATGTATGTATCTGTTTTATTTATTTATTTATTTTTTTGTGCAGAACTGCGTTGGTGTGTGAACTACTGATCCGGTTCTCCGCAAACCGTTCTATAGATCGTTAGTTCGTATAAGTAGGTAAATGTTCGTAAAAGTCGACTCTACGTCAAGTCAGATTGTGACCGGTGTCTCGGATTCATAACGAGTGTTGAAATATGTCCTTTCCACCCTACCACAACTCGCTAACCGGCTTAACCAAATGCTAGGCTAGCAGGACTTCTAGGGCACACTTCAACACGGCCAAAGTCCACAGGCCTATGTTTATGCCTCACGAAAGAACTGGCGAAAAGCCTTGATCTTTCGGCAGCAGCTAACATTTGGCTTGCCTACTTTGACCCGCTCGTAGATCTTTTACAAACTTCAGACTACTTCACGAGATCCTCTGGCTATACGCCTAAGGATTGGAATAGCCGTCATCCATCTGCTTCCGACCCACGAGCATAAGGAGTCCTTGAACATATAGAAGAAAGATAGAAAAGTAAAAAAATAAAGTTGAAAATTAAACTAATCGCGAAGGCTGTTGTAAGTCCAAGGTGATGACTTTCGAAAGTGAAAATCATCCCCTTGGAGTCGCAATCTGGCCTAGCCGAAATCGTTGGGCGCCATTGTTATGTTGGGAACCAGGGTCGAGCCACAGGGGCAACTTCGATACAGGTGAGGAGGACGCGGCATGCTTGTGGTTGCTCGGCTCAGCTCGTCGGACGGGGGTAGTTCTTGTCCCCTCACCATATACCACCTGCTCAACAAACGTTTTGTCCATGCCAAAAAGTTGTGAAAAGAGAGAAAAAAAGGAAGGAAGTTACTCTACGTAGACCACGGACGGACCAAAAAAGATAGAAAAGCAAAAATGAAGGAAAAGAAAATGTCCAAGGACCTGGGCCGATACCCAAGAGAGAGAAGGGAAGGAGCACGCGAACTAACCTAACTAGCCTAAGCTTAAGCTAACTAATCTAACATTAAAAGCTAAGCCCTAAAATATAACTAAGCTAACTTAAAACTACACTAAAACTATCTTACCCTAACCGCAACTCACTTTCCCTAAATCTCTCTTTGATACCGGGTTCGTCATGAACCCGAAACATGCCAGATGTTATAGGCAAAGGTTGGCCAGCCCACCCTTGTGTCTTTCGACACAACCTTAGCTATCACTCTGGCCGATGTTGTGAGTGATAGCCCCTCGACGAACCCTCCAGTCTCAATTTATGTCAGTATGTACGTAGTGGAAAGTTCGTATGTCGTCGCGTCATGTCGTCAAAGTATGTATTGTCCTGTTATATCATTGTCGACCTATAGAAGGACGGCCTTCACAGCCGTTCACACACCAAATGCAAAAAACTTTAGCCGCGCATCGTTAAATGCATATCAAACGCAAAAAAAAATTTAATGCCATGACAGGCTAATCCAAAATTTATTAAATATAAAAGGCTTAAAACTATCGCAGACGAAATCATAAACTTCAAAAAAACTAAATCTAAAATTCCGCACTTAAATTTACAAAAATAAAAAAACTAAAATTCAATTATATAAAAAAACTTAAAAGTACTCACGGTTTTACGGTCCCCCGTTGTCCTGGTACCAGCACGACGAAGAACGTAGATTTGATGAGGGCAAATATGGCCTCTGAGACGCGCACTATCAAATAAGGGCAGAATTCACAAAAGAAATGTACCTTAGCCTTACTTACAATTCGAATTCAAAAAAAAAAATAATTAAAATTAAACTAAAACTATGGTTAAAAAAAATAAAAGCAAAAACCGATTCCAAAAAAAAATAACTCAAAAAAATATGTCTTAAAAAAAAATTAAAGTTAAAATTAAACTTAAATCCAGGGTTAAGCTTTACGCCACTGCGTTTACGGGGTGCGACAGCACTTCTTGGTGCGTGGGGTTTTGTTGTCACAAACCAGGGGGGCGGAGCACCTCGGCGCACTGCACTCTATGTTTATTGTATATGTTTTGTTTGTGTTTAGTCACTGTTTAATGTTTTTCACTTTTGTAATCTTGTTATTTTATTCAAATTGTCTTTGTTCACTGTCGTTGTTGTTATGTATGTTGGTAGGTTGCGGCTCTGTGGCCGTACAACCCGAACCTGGTGAAGCGGTTTCGCTGGTCTCCACGGGAAATTGTCCCAGCACGGCACCAAGACGTTAAGGCCCAAGGTCAAATAGGGGCAGAGGTCCGAGCACCAGGCCAAAAGTGGTGGCCCAAATACGACCCAAACCTTGAGGAAAGTACCTACTATTAATTTCTTGTATTTAAATGTCGCAAGTTCACCTACCTCTGCAGCGACTTTTTTCCGTATCCCCTGACCTTTTCGCCCTTCAAAATCCACCAGACCAGAGTTCGAATTTGTATCTAAATATTAAAATTTTATCGAATAAATATGCTTTCTATTTGCCTTTTTTTTAAATAAACTCACCCAAGAATAATTTGCACAATTATTTCTCGCCGTGTATTGGCGTATTACCGAAAGAAACTTTCAAAAAAAAAACAATTAACTTTGAGGGCATCGACCGCTCATGAAGATTAAAAGTCAACAGCTGTGACTAGTTGACCGTGAAAGTTTGTATATATGTATAATATTGTATGTACATATTATTTCATTCTTGTTATCCCTCTCTTTGTTTTCTGAGTCACTTGTCCGCCTATTTCTGTTCTTTCTTTCTTTGTCCTCTGTCTATACCCTATTCCTTCTCTTTTTCTTCTATCCATACCTTTCTAATTTCCCTTTCTGTTCAGCTAATTCTGGAAGGAGACAGAAATAGTTCACCTTCCAGTCGTCAAGATTCGTTGTTTCATCTTGTCTAGTCAATAAAATAAATAATCCTGGTACTAAAATACATATTCTAATCCTAAAACAAAATAAAATAAAATAAAATAAAAACATATATGTACGTACAAGATCAGCACTGACCTTGCACGAAATCGGAGATGGATTGGAATTGGGACATTGATTTCCAATTAGGGAAATTTAAAAGGGAAAATATAATAAATATATTTAAGTGAAAGGAAAGGAAGAGAATGGAAGAAAGTGGAAGAAAAGAAAACGCGAAGATAAACTAGCAACGATACACAAACTGTCAAAACATATTGCTTGTCGGACGAATGGAAGGATTGCAGGTGAGGAAGTGGTTATTTAAATTATTAATTTCTATTAATTGCAGGAAATGGAGTGGGTAATTAAAAAGGTGAAGGGAAATATTGTCTCACTGAAGTTCGCTCACTAAAAATACGGATTGTACGTCGAATCACGTAAATAATCTCCAGTGAAACATTTGTTTACATTTTTTCTAAGGTACTGGAGTGTGAAGGATGATGGATGGAATCTGACAATGAGGGGGAAGGTAACAAAAATGGGTCAGTGCAAATCGATCAGTTGTGCTACAACATTTTTGTTTATTTACAGGGTCAGTGTACTGCTCCGTAACAGTGTCGCCAAGAATGCCGCGAAATGTCTAGGCTTCCTTAAGCGTTGTAAGAAATATTTCACCCCTTCTGATCTGGCTACAATTTATAAGGCGTTTATTCGCCCGAAACTCGAGTACAACGCTCTTATCTGGTCCGGTGCACCAATAACTTATTTGGAGTTACTTGACAGGATCCAACAACGCCCGATAAAACTCATTGGCGACCGAGACATCGCGAGATCGATTGACTCTCTTAGTCGTCGTCGTAATGTCTCCTGCCTTTCGCTGTTTTATCGTTATTTCCACTATAAGAGCTCAAACGAAATTGCCAGTTGCATTCCTCCCCTTGAACATTTCAACCGCAATACCCGTCATGCAAGGAATGCTCATCAGTTCACCCTCAAGCCTGTGTTCGGACGTACAGTGAAGTTCAAAGAATCTTTCCTCAGCCGCACAACACGAATGTGGAATGCTCTTTCCCGCTCCATTTTTCCTACACATTATAACCTACAGGCAGGCATTCAAAACCAACGTGCATCGGCATGTCTCCTTTTCGTCTCACCCTAATTTCCTTAACGCCCGCTCTGTGTAGCTAATACATTATAAGGGTCCCAACAAATCCCTTTAGTGCGCGCTTATTATAAAAAAAAAAAAAAAATTGTCAAAATGTTCGCTCTGTCTTCTATTAGTATTAAGAGGTATGTTAGGGATTGATGAATTGTCAACAATCGATGTGGGTGAGTGTCTCACTGGCTGCGTGTTGTTGCCAAAATCGGAATTCCGTTGCTGAGGGGTATTAGTGTGACGTAAGTCATGGGTGTTCTGAGAGCGTGGAATAATGTTTTTGTTTTGGTTTATTTTCTTTTGTTTCGAAATAGCTCCGTTAATTGTAGTATTCTTTTGATTACTCATTGTGGTAAGAGCGAAACAATAAATTAAGAAAAATGGTTTCAGATTTGTTTGATGAAAACAGAAAGGGTTGTTGTTTTAAAAAAAAAAAAATGGAAAGTTATTTGAATGATTCTTAAAACTGTTCGCCACATACTCATAAAAAGTCTCAGAACACATCCAGTCACTTTCTGATTTACCTAAAATCCATGTTGGGGGCATGCTTTTTATTAGCGCTTTCGGGGGACGCACGTACGGAAACACGATCAGAGGTGGTAAAGTCTTGCCATAAGCACTGAACACAAACAGAACGGTCACTGTTTCCTTTTCGTTCCCGTAGCTTACTTTGTAAAGGTTTTTCCAACCCTTTGGCGCAATGATAACACCAGTTTTCTGAGATAGACAAAACGATGTTTCATCTCCATTGAAAATTCTGGAAGAGTCTTCCAGAATATCTAGACCATCTATTTCATGAAGATAATTCCTTAAATCTTCAAACCACTTCCTTAGTGACTCCTCGGTAACGATTGGCCGTCCATTTGATAGAACCCCTAATGTTCTGAAAGACAGTTCGGGATGGGGCTTGATAAAGCCGTAATACCAGCCCTTACCTGGCAATTTATTATCGTTAGGTTTAGGGGAAAGCCACATTTTGCCAAATTCACTAGCCAATCTACAAAACTTATTTCTTCGGCCGTACTCAGCATAGTATCCCGCCCACTTTGCCTCGGTTTTTCGGCAGCACTGCCATGAATACGGTCTTGTATTGTTGTCCTTGGTACTCGAATTCTTTACTGGCTTTCCTAATTGACCAGTTTTCCTCCCGTATCTTCTTTAATGCTTCTGTAAGCGCTTCTTCCGGGTACTTATGGAAATCGCGTTTAGCCCCTTCTTTTGAATTTTCCATTTTTTATAATGCTTAAATAAATAATAATAATTTCTTCATTTCTAAATTTAAACCTGTTTTGTAACTTTAAATATAAAAAAAATTCAAAAATTTAATGTAAAAAATGAGCGGCCGACTTAACCCTTTCGATCCGGATGGGACATAGAACAAAGGTGTTTTTAAACCTTGGATGTCCCATACGGATCGAAAGGGTTAACAATATCTGTCTTCCGAAGTCGGCCACCCATTCTTTCAATGCGATAACAGGGGGCCGACTAGTGAAACCAAACAAAAAAACATGGAGGTTTTGTCAAAAATGAATGTAGGATGAGGTAAACCTTCAATCTGCATAGTAACTTAAGCATAAACAAAAAAAACATAGTCTTCTATAGTCGGCCGGGGGGGGGGGGGGGGGGGGGAGTCAGCATAGAAGAACCATGCAAAAAATTTCTCCTTCGGTCGGCCCCTCTGTATTTATTTTAAATAATATTTTTCTCCACTTTCGAGCAAAAAACAATGAAAAGAAACTGTAGACAACTCAAATAATATCATAAAATGCGCTTACCGACAGTATTTTACTAGTTATGGAGGGATTCTGACATTTACTTGCACTTTTTTTTTTAATACCCTATTCTAAGGGTATATTAATTTTGACGCATAGTTTATAACATACCTTAATATTGCCCGTAGACCCCTAAAAGCTACTATATTTATGATCAGCATCGATAGTAATGTCGATCTGGCCATGTCCGTCCGTCCGTCCGTCGGCAAAAATTAGGCGTTTAAACTGGGCCTAGAAAGCTGAAATTTTAAACATATACTCTCTAGGGTCCCGAAATAATCAAGTTTACGAATTTTTGAAATCCGCCCACAGACACGCCCACAAACTCAAAAAAACCAAATTTTGGAAAAAATCGAATTTTGAGCTAGAAAGCTGAAATTTTTTATATATGATATATGGCTCCTAAAACTGCTCGGGATATAAAATTTTCAAAATCCGACAACTGACACGCCCACAAATAAATAAAACAATTTTATTGAAAAACCAAAATTTGAGCTAGGGAGCTGAAATTTATAATATATACTCTCTAGGGGCCCTTTATGCTCATGTGTTGATTTTTTTTAAATCCGCCTATTGGCACGCCCACGATTAAATAAAACAATTTTATTGAAACACCCAAGTTTGAGCTAGGGTGCGTTTTTTTCGATAAAATCCTTTAAATGTTATATAACAAAATATGTAGAGCGTTCTTAACAATTCAACCATACTTAGACTTTTGTCACGCCTACTTATGAGGGATAGGAATAAGAATAGGGTATCTAACAGTTCGCCCAAGCGGACTGTAGCCCGTTGCTATGTTTATACCCTATTCTAGGGGTATATTAATTTTGACGCATAGTTTGTAACATACCTTAATATTGCCCGTAGACCCCTAAAAGTTACTATATTTATGATCAGCATCGATAGTAATGTCGATCTAGCCATGTCCGTCCGTCCGTCGGCAAAAATTAGGCCTTTAAACTGGACCTAGAGAGCTGAAATTTTAACCATATACTCTCTAGGGTCCCGAAATAATCAAGTTTACGAATTTTTGAAATCCGCCCACAGACACGCCCACAAACTCAAAAAAACAAAATTTTGGAAAAAATCGAATTTTGAGCTAGGAAGCTGAAATTTTTTATATATGATCTATGACTCCTAAAACTGCTCGGGATATAAAATTTTCAAAATCCGCCCACAAAAAAATAAAACAATTTTATTCAAAAACCAAAATTTGAGCTAGGGAGCTGAAATTTTTAATATATACTCTCTATGGGCCCTTTAAGCTCATGTATAAATATTTTCAAAATCCGCCCACTGACACGCCCACAAATAAATAAAACAATTTTTTTGAAAATCCAAAGTTTGAGCTAGGGAGCTGAAATTTATAATATATACTCTCTATGGGCCCTTTATGCTTATGTGTTAATATTTTCAAAATCCGCCCACTGGCACGCCCACAATTGTTATTATTATTTTTTTTTTGAAAATTCAAAGTGAGCTAGGGAGCTGAAATTTATAATATATACTCTCTAGGGGCGCTTTATGCTCATGTGTTAATTTTTTTAAATCCGCCTACTGACACGCCCACAATTAAATAAAACAATTTTATTGAAACACCCAAGTTTGAGCTAGGGAGCGTTTTTTTTGATAAAATCCTTTAAATGTTATATAACAAAATATGTAAAGCGTTCTTAACAATTCAACCATACTTAGACTTTTGTCACGCCCACTTATGAGGGATAGGAATAAGAATAGGGTATCCAACAGTTCGCCCAAGCGGACTGTAGCCCGTCCCTATGTTTTTAACTCAAAATGACAAATTTACCACTTCCAAGAACTTGAATCAAACTAACAATTATCAAGGAGAAACTAGCAGCTGCATGGCATCCTGACTTTGCTCACAGATAGGAAAACCGTTAGCCTTTTGGGGAAAAAATTTTCTGTGTGTATTTTACAAACGCATTTGCTATTACGCATCATTTTATGACGCGCCGGCCGACTACTGAAGGCGGCCGACCTCACATGTCATCACCCTGTTTAGAAATTGAAAAAAGATAAAAAAAAGTTTTAGGATTTTGCCTCAGAAATCTATTATCATATTAGTTAAAAAGTAAGTACTCACGGGTGTCCAGACGATGAAAAAGATGTGGCCACATGTTTCTGTCGGTGGTATAAGATGATTTTGCCTGTTTTACACACGCTGTGCTGTATATTTGGATGAATTAATTACACAACACTTCTTAGACAAATCCCTAGCTCACTTTAACAAATTTGCTAATGCTTATTTGATGTTAATAACTTTAACTTTACGTTAGTGGAATATATTTTTTTTGTTTTTGGTTAGAAAAAAAGAGAGTTGATTCAACACTTCATACAAACATGTGTGCATGCACACGTTTTTTATGACAAGCAGTAAATGATGTGTTTTAGAAGATTATTTAAGGCACTTTTCTTCCTTTTATTTATACTGATGCAGATGGTCTAATGTGATTGAAATCACGTGTCTGCTGATGGAGATTTGCGAGACTTCGATGACTGCTACACCACGTGCGGATGTTCTTTGCGTTAGTTAGAAACTAAGCCAAGCACGATGCGCTGAGACGGTCTCATTGAGGGTTTTCGTTGATCTTTCTGATCGGGTAGCACAAACTCGATGATAGAGTA
The DNA here is from genome assembly GCA_949715645.1 of Portevinia maculata. Taxonomy (NCBI): domain Eukaryota; kingdom Metazoa; phylum Arthropoda; class Insecta; order Diptera; family Syrphidae; genus Portevinia; species Portevinia maculata. Next base: position 172,846,083 of record OX454527.1, on the reverse strand, counting down.
TAAAAAAAAAACAATTGCGGACGCTTCAGTTCGGTCTTTGTATGTATATACCTTAATATGAATGTGATTAATGCGGCACTCCCGAACTCTATTGATGGGCGTCCGCAATCTTTTGTGGGAAATAATTCGATTATTATTTGCACTACACGCCGTTTAAACAAACAATAACCTACCTTGTTTTTTTGTGAATATTATTTCTTAGGTAAATGCTTTGCATATACTTGATTTAGGAACCATCTAACTGAATCCCAAGAACCTCAGGCGGCGGCGACAAATTAGGCCCAAATATAATTGACTCCTAAAGACGCAACATTGAAATCTTCTTTTAAAATCAAAATAAATCAAAAGGAAAACTAGATTCCAATCTTACCTGTGGATTAACTCATGTTCTATATGTATAAGAACTTTGTATTATTTTTCCACGTATGATGGATCGAAATTATGGCTTAAAAGAACTTGTCGCGCGAGTTATATCACTTGGAGTAAATAAATTGGGAAAACACTTTATTGTCTTTATTTCCTTTTTTTATTTTATTTCAAATATTATTTTTTCATTTAAATTTTACATGTGGTTGGCTTAACTCTATACTGAAACAATCTGAATTTTAATGTTGATGGCCCGAAGTCAAATTGAAGACTGATTAATATTTTTGATCACTCCCTTTCGTCGACTCGGCATTTTATCAAGCACACGTATCAGCTTAAGCGTTGTTCTATTTTCTCCCATCTTCGCTTAGATGATAACGAATGCAGCTACCTGCTTGTAACATGTCCAGCGGCCAGATGGCCCTTTTGATTGGATGGCTTGTTTACAAGCCATTATTTGGATGGTGAGCTTTTGTTACCATGCTCGAATGGAGTAGCGTTAGATGCTTGTTTACAAGCCAAATCTGTTCTGATGGTAATGATTGTGTTTGGATATTATTTACAGCATTCGTTGATATGTAACTCGCGCACTGACTGGATTGAACAAAAATGAGTCGAGCAAACGTGTAGCTTGGGTTGTTAAAATGGATGCTTTCCGCGGGGGAGTGCAACAGTTCAGTGTACATTTCAGCTGATTGGTTCATGACTTGGGGAGCAGCAGTTAAATTCAAAACCTGACGAAATTAAATCTGTTTTTGCGTTTGAGGTGTGCGTCACAAATTATAGTTTTGTCCATATTTTATTTATTTTTTCTGAAAATAGGCTAATTTATTATGGCATAGCACGGTCCTGTGTACACGGCTCTTTTCGACTTCAAGATCGCGGTAGCCGAGCATTTGTGCAAGGTTGGCAAAACGTACAACAAAAGAAAGTTCATCCAGCTTTCCACAGTGGTACTCCAACAAGTACGAAAAGAACTTCGGATTCCAGTCAATCGATCAGGACTTCTATTCAGCTAAAAAAGCTAAGAAATCATCGTACACCTCTGATTGCAGTCCGTAAAGATTCAGTGGATCATCTTCCAGAATGGAAAAGTGGCAGGCAGCAATGCCATAATGATTGCAAATTTCGAACTTTCGTATTTTGTTCCAAATGCGGAGTTTACCATTGCTTGAACAAAGACAGAAACTGTTTTATATCTTTTCATAATTTATAGCATTTTATTCTTTATTACTATTTCGAAGAAATGTAAATATAATCAGTAAAAACACCAATGCGTAAAAAAAATCGTTACTGCATAAGAAGCCATAAATGGCAAGAATTTTTTAGGTTAAAAAAATACAGACTGCATAAGACGCCATATCTATATCGCAATTTTTTTTCAAAAAAACTGGCCTACCTTTTTAAAAAAAATTTGCATAGATATCTTAAGCAAGCTGCATAAAAACTAAATCCAACTTTTTTTTCGAGTGGGTCATAATGCATGCAGTAGAGGGTTAAATCGAGTTTAGCTGTTATTTCCTGTGTGAATTTGTGCCACAACTGAACTAAATTCAAATTCAGTCCTCATTTAATGTTAGAAAATCAGTTGATGACCATCCTTTCTCGAGTTAAGTGCTTTTTCCACAACAATATGAAAATAAACTAAATAAATAAAGTGTGATCATAACTTGACTTTAGATTTTTTGTTCTTAGAAAATTTTGTTATTGAATTTTTAGTGTTGTGAAAGGTGTGCTAAATGGTGTCTTGATCACAAGGGCTCGTGGCTTTGTCACGGTCGCTTAAGGAACAAGCAGAAAAAGAAGGTAAGCAAACAATTGAATTTAAAATTCAGTCAGTCGGGCTGTCTGCCTATCAGTTTGTTATGTGTATTTTCCTGTAAGTTGCATGCCTTCCTAGCTATTTCTCTGTGTTTGTAGATTTTCAAACAGCTTGGAGGCGCATTCATCTTCTTTTCCGAATGAATCTCTTGATGCCCATTATAAACCACGATCATTCCATCAATGTCCACAAAAATTGGCGTCATATGCATATTCAGATTCAAATGAAACCGCTGCTGAAATAACAGTTGATTTATTTCAACTGATCCCCAATGAAACAAAGTCCTCAATGAATGGATTTGACTTCGATATTAGTTTATTTGAAAGTAAGAACAGTCTGCTAATATTTTTAAGGCAGTATTTTAGTGAATTTTTGTTTAGCTCAACACTCAGAAATTCAAACTTGTAGCACAGTAAACCCCCAATTTTATTAAACAATAATGATCTAGCAGAACTACCAGCATGGGAAAACTCGGATGACTCAATTAAGTACCACGATTTTCAGGCTACTCCCATAAAAAAATGCGCACGCGAAAATAAAACAAAGAAGCTCCAAATGTTTAGAAATATGGGAGAATCCTACCAGTCCTTGTCTGGAAAACAAAGGAGTTCCAGGACTTCTCAACTATTTGGTTCGTGTGGAGGAATTGCAAAGAAAAATTCTTTTATGAAAAAATCCAACTTTTGTTCAAACAATATTGGTCTTTGGGGTCGTACGACCAAAGACTACTTTATAATGGTAATCTCTTAGTTGTCGAGCAGAAGAAATGCAATACTCTAGCGAATTCAATTAACGCAAATGAAGCCGCGAACATACCACAAAGTATTTCTTGGAGTATGATGGCAGCCGAACTAGTGTTTGCCGAGCACATTTCACACATTGTTTTCCCGAAAAGGATAGCTTCATAAAAAGTGTAATTTCAAAAAAGATATCATGTCCGCTTTTGCCATTTAAAAACTGCCGCGGAAAAAGAATTCCCGTCAACAAAATAAGTGCGAGCCAAGAAGAAAATATCAGACAACACATTGGCCGATTTCCAGCATATGAAAGTCACTATAGCCGACTAGATACTTCTAAAAAATATCTTCACGGTAGCTTGAATCTTGCAACTATGCACCGTGTGTACAAAAACGAAGTAGTTGAACCTGTGGGTTATACCAAATATTCCGAAATATTTCACACAATGAACCTTAAGTTTAAAGCACTAAAACTGGACACCTGTGCAACTTGTGAAACATTATTAATAAAAATTAATATTGCTCAAGACGACGAAGAAAAAACAAAGTTGAAGGAGCAAAAAAGGGTTTATCTAGAGAAAGCTGAGTTGGGTTTCAAACAAAAGAGAGTTGACAAGGAAAATGCAAAATAAAATGAAAATATGAAAGCGTTTGCGTTTGACTTGCAGCAGTTTTCCTAAGAAACTCTGTAAGTTTTTACAAAAGGCAATTATGGACCTTCAATCTTACGGTTCACGATCTTGAAACAAAATCAACTGGATGCTTTATGTGGCATGAATGTGTTGGGCGACGAGGTGGGAACGAAATCGTATAATATGCTTATAAGCATCTTAAATCGTTGCCGACAACAATAAGCAAAGTAACATTTTACAGTGATTCATGTGCGGGAAAGGTCGAACGTACAAATAAGTGTGCCTAGAGACTGGAATCAGTTTATCGATGGAATAAATCCCAAAATAAAAGTTTTCGAAATGCAGCCAACAGATTTTATTAACTTTTGTGAGCTGTCGAAAAAAAAATTTAACTGGAAGCGATGCAACTTAGAAGGTGAAAAATTTATATGGATAAACAGTAAAATGGATTCGCTAAACAAGTAACTTTAGTCAGATTCTTTATAAAACTTCCTTGAATCCTGAAGAGCCGTTCAAAATATTAGCGTTGGGCAAACGAGGAGCTAGTTCGTTCTCAGTAAACGAAATCAAATGAGAAAAAGAAAGATTTGATGGACTTAATGCAATAAATACATCCTGACTTTCATAGCTTTTATAAGCGGCTTCCAATGACATCGAGTGAACCAAACACACATCCTGACTTACGAGAGCGAGGAAGATGAAATTTAAATGCGTTTATTTGTTTGTATGCCTACCACTTGTTTAAACAATCAATTTTTATCTCTAATATACATTTAGTTTGAAAACCTTCTTTTAAACGATAGGTATTCACTTATATTTTTAACTTATTTACCTACTCTAACTCAATTTGAGGTTTTTTTACTCTTTAAGCACAAAACACTTGGTTTCTTACTCTTTTATCTAGTATTTCTCAAATAAAATGCGCATGAATTATATTTTTATTTTTTACTTTAGAATTCGAAAGTACTCCTTTTTCTTTAAAATCAACTGTAAACAAACGAATAAAAACTTTCTTAAGTATTTTTTAATATTTTTTTTAATGTTTCTTGTTTTTTTGATAATAAATCATGCCATAAAAAAGTAAAACTATTTTTATCGCTAATTTTTTTCGACTTTACCAAAATTGTATTTATCCCGTAATTTTCATTCTGAAAATATCTTAAGTCTGTGTATTTGCTTACCTTGATGAAGGAAAAAATGCTGAGTTAATTTTGAAATAAGAGCTAAAGTCAAGATAAGTATAAGACTCTTTGTAATTCGCTCAAGAAAAAGCAACAAAAGTCAACTTTTTTTTCACAGAAAAAAATTATGCGACGTGAAATAACAACTTAACTCGATTTAAGATTTTAAATACGAGTAGTTTCGATTGTGCTAGGGAATAACAGCTTAAGTGTTTGTTTTGTTTGCCATGCCCACAAAAACAGCACACGCTGTATAACTTTATGCTGGACTTAAAGAGGGGTAAGTAACCTTTATTTACCAACTAATTTCAAAATGATCAGATATTCCGCGCATAGTCCGGAGCCATTTGCAGTTTCGAACCTAACGTGAAAATTTAAAACTGCTCTCCTGAAAAGTTGATAATAAGACTGAATTCATTGACTTTCAAGAGCACAACGTGTGGCGAGGTAAACGATGTACAGTGGACTGACGATTGCCGTTGCAATTGCATCCCACAAGGATGATTGATACATTTATTTTAAGGCAGCATTGCCAGCAATATAAAATCGTGATGCCACAAGAGAAAAGTGATTGTTTCTTTAAAGTGATTAACTGCGAAAGTGAATTGTTGGATTAAATAAGTAAATTATTAGAATAATCATCAAGAAGTAAAAGACATTGAAAGAGAACTAATAAAGATTAATTAAATAGAAATATGGATGTAACAATATTTTGCTTCCTGGACTGTACTGCATTTCGAAAAATAAGCCATTGGATGCAGTTTGCCATCGTTCTGTCGTTGCAGCAATACACTTCCAAAACCCTGGGAACTAGCATCACAATGAAGCTCAATTTCTCTTTTGGGACTATAAATTGCCAAGACAGGGGACAGTCCTAATTTGATCCCGCAGAACCGTGAAGGAATTCATGCATTCGTCATTAAAACTAAAAGGAACATCCTTTTTCAACAACTTCAGCAACGGTTGGGCAATGCGCGAGAGGGACGGAATGAAGCGACGGAAGTAGGAGAACAATCCGAGACAAGAGTGAAGCTGCTTAGCGTTCGTTGGCATAGGGTAATGTCGAATCGCTTCCAAATGGCTAGTGCTGGGCCGGACTCCCCGTTGGTCGACTAAATATCCCAAGTACTCTATCTCTGGATAACAGAACTTGCATATACGAGGGCGGGTCAATAAGTCTGACTTTTGGAATAAAACACAGATTTTTTGATAAAAAAAAATTATTTTTCAACGTAGTCTCCCTTGAGCTCTATACACTTTGTCCAACGCTTCTCCAATTTTTTTATCCCTTCCAAAAAAAATGATTTGTCGAGGTCCTCAAAATAGGCCTTTATTTGCGAGATGACTTCATCATTGGAGTCAAATGTTTTTCCACCAAGCCATTTCTTCAGGTTTGGGAACAAGAAGTAGTCGCTCGGAGCCAAATCTGGAGAATAGGGTGGATGAGGGAGCAATTCATAGCCCAATTCATGGTTTTTTGCCATGGCAACTGCACATGTGTGCACCCTTGCATTGTCTTGGTGGAAAAGAACTTTTTTCTTGGCCAAATGAGGTCGGTTTTTTTTCAAATCGTCATTGAATCGGTCCAATAAGTTGGCATAATATTCCCCATTGATTGTTCTTCCCTTTTGAAGGTAGTCAATGTGGATTATCCCGCGTGCATCCCAAAAAACAGTCGCCATAACTTTATTGGCTGACAAACCCACCTTGGCCTTCTTTGGCGCCGATTCACCCTTAGAAACCCACTGTTTTGACTGTTGTTTGCTCTGGTGTGTTGTGATGGATCCATGTTTCGTCCACGGTTACAAAACGGCGCAAAAACTCCTCCATATTGCGATTAAACAACGCCAAACCTTCCTGTGAAGTTGTTACACGATTGCGTTTGTGGTCGACTGTGAGCAAACGCGGCACCCATCTTGCGGAAAGCTTTCTCATGCCCAAGTGATCATTCAAAATTGAAACCACTGAGCCATGCGAGATCCCTACGGCTTCCACAATCTCTCGCACTTTCAATCTTCGGTCGGCCAACACCATATCGTGAATTTTTTCGATTGTTTCGGGTGTAGAGACCTCAACTGGGCGTCCAGGACGTTCGGCATCTTCAGTGCTTGTACGGCCACAACGAAATTCAGTAAACCACTTTTTTACCATTGAAATCGATGGTGCAGAGTCCCCATAGTATTTTTCAAGCTTAGCCTTGGTCTCGGAAATGGTTTTTTTTCGCAAGAAATAATGCTTAATAAGCACACGAAATTCACTTTTTTCCATTTTCTCCTCAAATTAGTGAGTAGTCTGATAAAAATAACTGTCAAACACAAACTAACTGACGCAGCAAGTTTAAATTTTGACAGGAGTCAACTGACAGATGACTGTTGACAGGAGCAGTGTTGCTGTTTCAGTAAAGAGGTCAGAAATTCAAAAAGTCACGGACTTATTGACCCGCCCTCGTATTCCATAGCACCCGCTTAAGAATTCCAAGGTGCTCCTCCAGAGTTGCGGTTGCTATCAAAATATCGTCCATATAAACAATGATTTCTCCGGCTTCCACAAAATCTCTCAGAATACTCAAAATAAACCGCATGAAAACACTTGGTGCATTCTTTAACCCGAAAGGCATGCACAAGTATTCATATTGGCCTTGGGGGTGACAAATGACATCAAGCTAATGGATTCTTCGTCAATTTTCACATGATAATAACCATCTTTCAAATCGAGAACACTAAAAACGCGTTTACCCTCTAGGTATTCTAAACAATCTTCAATTAATGTCAATGGAAAATAATCGCGCACTGTTATCTCATTAAGAGGCCTATAATCGACGCACATCCGAAGTTCACCGTTTTTTTCCGCACGAGCACTATGGGTGATGCGTAAGGTGAACTAAATACTTGGCCTAATTACCCTCTTCTCAAGTAAATCGGAAATGATTTTGTTCACCTCGCCCTTATCATGATATTATAACCTTCTCGGTGGACAATAGAATGGAATATCAGAGCTTAGTCTAATCTTCATTTTCTGTTATCGAGATAATTTTCTCTTATTATGCTATCCAATGTTTCACTGTCTTTCAGTTCCAATCCACCCCAAACATCTACTTCGTCCGATGTTTGTATCGGTTCAATGGCAAATATGTAAGGCAACTGACAAATTCCGGGTGAACAAACTTCTTGTTTGAGTTGACGGTCGGAGACAATATCGTCGCTAACAATAGGTCGTATTCGTATATCTGAAACGGTGTCGGTAATGCAAACCTTACTTATTTTTAACATAGTTCGTTTATTTATTTTATTAAGAACACCGGTCAGTGACATAGTTGAATTCATTTGAACACACAACCGTATGTTTAGTAAACGCAAAGCACGATAGTTTGAGTAAAGTAAAGTAAAGAGAGACCGGTGCACAAAGCTAACCGGACTGCAGGTATCAAAAAGGGAATAAATATTTTGAAATTTTGCACTTTCGACGCCGCTCGCACAAAAAGCAACACTTACCAATTGAATTTCATCCAGCTCTGCAACTAGCTCCTCTTCCTTGTAGTCCGATCGCGATTCCGGTGAACTGTTGATGAAGGCCACACTATTGTTCTTAGCTGGACAGTTGCGGATGATATGCTGCGTAGAACCACATCGGAAGCAGGATCCTGGCAGTCGTCTCTTCTTTGGGCAATGGCTTGATATGTGCCCATAATCGGAACAATTGTAAGACCTCGTATGATTTACGGAAGTTGCATCTCTCACTCCCTTTTCAGCAGTTGTGGGTACCGGACGCGGAACACTGGCTCTGGCTGACGGTGGAGACGCCTTCACAGATCGTATCTTCTAAAACCTTGGCAGTAACATCTTAAGCTCAGCGAGAGATTTGGCTGCGTACAGGATAGATACACTGGACGAGGTATCAGCGACGCCATCAATGATGAATGCGAGGAGCTCTGTTTCGTCGACATCCGCTTGTGCAGCTAGCTCCTGCATTGAGAGTACATTACGTAGAAGCGTTTCATCCCGACGGTGTGATCGGCGAGTCAACTAGCTATAGACTTCTTGGCGTATTATTCTTCAGTCGAACTCTCTGACGAGTAGTTGTATAAGACAGGCCCACGTATATACTTAAGAAGTCCACAGTAACATCTTAACACTTACGCCTTTCCAAACGGGCCAGCTCCAGCTCTTCCTCAGCATCGCTGTCTCGATTCGCTGTTGCGCCTGGCTCGGAAGTTTTGATTTCGGACATCTCAACTGGTTCGGAAGTCTCAGCAGGTTCGGAAGTTTTGATTTCCTTATCAAATAGTGCTCGGAGTTGGGACACGCTCGCCGATGGGGGAAAATCAATAAGAGCAGCTTGCAACGCCACTATCAATTGTGCTTTTGTTAATTTGCTGCTCATTCTGCAACCGCGTGCTTGACATGTAATCTCGTTCTTTTCACTGCCTACTTGCGGTCAGATGTGGGGTCACACACAAACGTTGAAATTTTGTGTGTGACCCCACATCTGACGTTGTTATAAACAATAATATTAACTTTTATTTATATCTTTTTAGCAAACTTTCAACGTTTTTAACAATTACCAAAACGTTTTTTGTCCAGAAGCAAACTAACTAAGAACAAAACGTCTAAAATTACCTCCTGGCAGCGCTCGCGCCATCTGACGATTCTTTCTAGCAAAAATGGCATTGCCAGGGCAACAGCATTGCCAGAAGGGCAAGTTATTACAGTATATGTTCTGCCAGCAGTCTACTCGATACTACATAACATTTGGTGCTCTTTTTCGAAAAACAATAACAATATCTGCATTATTGCGATTAATAATATAAAAGCTGACGCAACACTACATTACCACTCATCTAGCTGAGACATAAACCGTTCTGAGCTTTTTCCAAATTTCTCGTGGCCACAGATTTAATGAAACCTATGAGATTTTTAAAAAATATTAATGTTTTATTTATTAATATAATCCATATTAAGAGAGATAAACTGTATCATAAATCAACAAAAAACATGACTTATTTATTTAACCCTCTGCGACTGACGTGCTTTAGTTTTCACAATCTTACTGACGTGGTAGTCTACCAGACACCATTTTGATAGCTTCTGCTTTTTAAACTTATTTTATTTTGCATCTTTAATTCGTCATATTTTAAACTTAAGGGTATATTATTAGCATTAAAAAATAAAAACACAAACAATTTGAAACACATTTTGATTTTAACAACATTTATTGATGTAACATAAATTAATACTCAAAAACAAACATAGATAAAAAGTAAAAAAAAAAAAAAAACATAAATAATTTCTTCATTTACATAAACATTTATAAAACTTAACACTTATAAGAATCAATTAAAAAAAAATGAGATCAATCCACTGGTTGGAAAAAAAAGTATAATAGTTCAAAAATCATAGTTTTTGCTGGCAGTCTGCGCAAAGTGGCTTTGAGCATTGCAAACAGATTGACTTTGAACAGTCACAACAACAATATCTTGATTGCCTTTTTAATTTTGGTGGGCAAATGGAACATAATTTTCTTGTAACTAACTGATTTTGTAGAACTTTCGGTGGTGGAGGAGGGAGATCCTTAGCCAAAATTCTACTTATTGTCATCCGCAGCTCTCTGGGCAATCGCTCGTTGTACACACGATATTTCATCTGATCCAGCACTAATTCTCTTGCCATATTCAAAATAAAAGTACCCCGTCTCATTTTACAATTGCTGTCTGCACACATTTGATATAGTACAAAGCTGTTTATTGCTGACATATCCAAAATCCTTTGGAAAATTGCCATAGGCCAACGGCGAGTTTTGCGGCTGCAGGAATAAATTGAACACTTTTTATCAACTTCATCAACTCCGCCTTTAGTATGATTGTAGTCAGTTATCATTATTGGTTTACCTGTGTCAGTATCCACATCTTCATTGTGGTGGGAAGAAGAAATTAAGAGGACAGCTTTGTTTTTTTTCGGAACATATGATAACAATGTGAAGTCTTTTGTGAACCCATACACTGAACTCTCTAAATCTCTTTTCTTGTCCGGCAAGAAGCATGGTGGTATCTCCGTTTTATTTTTTTTTAGCGTACCTAAGTAAGTAAGTCCTCTTTTGAGCAAAGTTTCCATCAGTGGAATTGAACTAAACCAATTGTCTGCTGTAATGTTCCGATTTGATTTTTCCACAACTTTCGCTAGTCTCAAAACAGACTGACTAGGTATTGCCATTTTTCTATCTTGTTCACTCAACCCTATACCATCCGAGTCTTTACCATGGTAGATGTAGGCATTATAAATGTAGAATGTACGAGCATCTACCAATAGCATTATCTTGATGCCATATTTTGCTGGCTTCTGTGGCATGTAAATGATAAACTTACAACGACCTCTAAATGGCAGCAACATTTCATCTATACATAGGTATGGTCCAGGAGTATATTGGGTCTGGCTATTTGTGATTAATTTGTTGAACAAATCAGAGATTGGAGCAAGTTTATCATCTTTCAGACGTTCCTCTCTAGTAGTTGAGTCATCAAACCGGAGGCAGTTAATCAAGCAAGAAAAACGCCATTTTGACATAACGCACCGAAATATTTCATGGCCAGTGCCATCTGTAGCAAATATCATGCTCAGATCGGAGTGATTGCACTTAAAAACGGACGAGTAGTACATTATACCGATGAAGGCTTTTATTTCAGTTACATCGGTGTCCATTAGATCTGTCCTAGCGCTTTGTTTGAATTTTATTCTATAATTTTGTAGTTTTTGGTTTGTATGTGTCACCAAACATTCCAACATTGTATTATCAAAAATCTTAGACCAAAGTTCAAAATAGCCTTCGAAGTTAAGTGTGTGCAAACGACCAGGTAATCTTATAATATTGTGGGCTGCTGTTCTAGATGCCCTAGGGCACTCTTTTTTATTCCATTTAAAACCCTTCTTACCTATATAAAATTCTTCATGCAACTGTTTATTGGTGGTAGAATTTCTAACATCTGCACTTGGTTCTTCATGTTCTTCGATATCTGAAACTTCGTCGTGCGCTTCCCCTTCTGAAATTTCGTCAGCTTCAAAGACTTCATTTTCTGGCTCAAAACTCGGGTCCTCATCTTCATTGTCGCAATCACTGAACTCGTGTTCACTTTCTTCATCTAACCATTGTTCTATTTGCTCGTCGTAACTAACAAATGTTCCAGCCGACGTTCTTTTAGATCTATGATCCATCTAAGAAATAAACAAGTTGAAGTAATGAAAACAATTTCACTGACGTGTTGCTTAGGAGACACTATGAACATATAACTATTACTCTGAGGTGGTGGCCTAACAGACACCTACCTTAACACTGATGTGGTTGCCTACCAGACACTTTCCCTTGAACAACGAGGCACGCGCACGCAAGGACCGCTCCCACAGGACTAACGCACGCATGAGCATAGTAGGAGAAGGTATAGAGAATGAAAGAATTGAAAAAAAATAATTAGCGGAGATACACAAGTTTTTTATTTTTTCGGTGTCTGGCAGGCGTCACGTTAGTCGCAGAAGGTTAAAGGAACCTTAAAATTGTCTTTAAGCTCTAGTAGTTGCCAAATTTGCATTTTTTGGTTTAAAATAAGTCTACTAATAAGTCTTAGTAATTTTTAATCACATACGATTATATTAAATGAAAGAATGACAAACGTCACACACGTTTTCCAGACGTACGGCTTAGCTAAAAATTGTTACCGCCATGTTACTCACCATGACCGTCACGGGAAAGCTCCGATCACCGGCTGAGTTAGTTTAAGCAACCAACCCGATGCGGCTTACAGTTAAAAGGATATATCAATTTTTTCGCGCGCCATGCGTCTCACAGACGTAGATTATCTTTCTAGGGTTAAAAAATATTGGAGGTTTACTTTTTGGTTTATTAGAGTAAAATTTTCATTTCCCTCTTATTGTTTAAGATATGTACTTCAAAAAATATGGTTTTTATTATTTGATTGTAGGCTTCTTTTTTGTACACAGCGACCACCAACGAAATCGAATCCAGCACGACCCACTATCCGCCTAATGCTGCCTTTACCCAACCATAATAAGTGCACAAATGAACATACGTTCAACACTTTCTATGGGACTCGAAGGATTCTTGGGAATGAACGTTATATCCACCGAGACAGGTAGCTTTTCAGTATGTTAAAAAAAGTGGGATTAATCGCACTGAAAATCCACCGAAAATCTACTTTCGTAAATAATTCTTGGTGTGGGCATGTTAGTAATAAAACTCATAAAAGAAAGGGTTCATCAAATGTTTACCTGCGCTACCTGGTTCCAGCGAAAATAAATGAAAGATACTGAATACCAATCGAAAATATTACCTGAAGGTAATAAAAAATAAATAAAATATCACAACACCCGGATACCATAGGTCAGAAAAACAGGGTGAAAGTCGCCAACAGCAACTCCGGAGTAATATTCATCGAGTTGTAATTCTGTGAAATAATTAGAAGATGAGGACTCCACGGACTTTGCCTTACGGCTTAATTACAACTGGACCAAATATTCCACCAATTCACCAAGGAAGTCAGCGACAACGAGGTCACCAGAATGGAAACAGGACCAGTACCACCAGCCCAAGCCAACGAAATCGAGCGTCCAAAAGAGAAAAGAAGTCAGCAGACTTAGCCAGTAGCTGATACAGCAATGAAGGAAGACAGCAACGCCGTACCTAGTGGCAAAGAAAATCCAACACCATACATTTGCGTCGAAAGAGGACAGGAAGTGCAATCTTCTACTCAAGAAGATACACTGCTCACACTTATCAGACGATATCATGAGGCACCTCTTTGATTCGCAGCCATAAAAGCATCGCCATTGCGTTCCAGGATTTACAAGACCTTTATCTTCAACGCCTTCATCGTGGAATTTGACAAGGGCACTGGCCTTTTTGCCGTAAGCTTCATCAGAAACCTGTGTAGCGTTAACTGCCAGATGATGTACCGTTGTCTCAAGTGCAGCGAGGAGCACGAGGACAGATCTCAAGCTTTGCAAACTTTATATTGCTTACTCTGCAAGATCAAAGGATACACAGCGAACTATGAGGGAGGCGTCTACCGGCAGAATATTGTGGCAGCCAAAAAGAGAAGGAACCAGCTAGAAGACAGACAACATATACACCAGGTAAGTCTTTTCCCGATGTTCTTATAATTAACACAAATATTTTGGCTAATATACCTAAACCCAAACCCGTAAGCAGACCCCAAACCACAACCGCCCCTGTTGCTCATACTGAGTCTATTAAACCTCGAAAACCAGCCCCCCACCTCAATTGGTGTCAAAACCACAAGTTGTGCCAATACCACAGCGAGTTCTTTCTTAACCTACTCGCAAAAATTCTTCGGTTGTGAATTCGTAACTCTCCTCTCTAGAGTTTCTCTTCGATTTTCTCCCTCTCTAAAAGGCCTGCCCCGACGAAATGGGCAAGAATCATATGTTTCTTGACTTCTGTTTTAAAGTACTTCTAGGACAATAAACCAATTAAATATTTTCTCATATAACTTCGGTTTTATAATTTCCCATCCTTGGATGTCTTTCCAAAATGTTCTAACCAAAAACAAACCGAAACAGTCTCGATACATCAACTTTTCCGAATTCCTATACTCTATAACTACACTTGCGCTGGAAGAGTATCAAATATTGACCATTTAGCTGTAAAATTAGTTCATCGTCTTCGGACAAAGCTTAACATACAAAAAAAATTATTAAAAAGTATTCCAAAGCTCCTTAACGAATAAGCTACGGAACAACACGCCTAGCACATCGAGCAATCTGAGCAATCAAGAAATTAAACTCAATCTCTGATACTATTACTGAAAAAGCACAATGCTAAATTTCAAGTCGAAATACAAAGACCAAAGTATAGGCAAAAGATTTGGAAAATTCCGCAAAAAATTGTCACCGTAATCTTAATACAAACGGCGCTTCAATACTGTCATAAACCAACATACCAAAACATTTGTAGACTGTACAGGAAAAGACTTGGCGTTATAAAACCTGGATCGAACACATTTAAGCAAATTAACCAAATTATAAGAAAGAAATATCTTATAATTGCTGGACTGCATTGCAACGGCGCCGTTCTAGCGACACACGCACCAAGAGAAAACGAATGCTTCTGGGGACTTCTTCGAAAGCAGTTTCAAACCAAATCTCCACACCCATCTGTCCGACTTTTTTTCCAACGTGAATGGCAAGATAATATGATTAATATTGCAGAACCCCGGCCCACCACATTCTACGAAGAAAATTCAAAAGTCTTCACGACAACCGAGAATATTTTCACACAAGTACACCTTCACGACACAATGCACTACGGAAACTCCAAAAAATTCTTCAATCCTGACAAGATGTCCAATTTTGTCAATAAAAAAAATGTCCTCAATTGCAATTGTTACCCTCACAAGTATTCTAATTGTATTAACAATAATTATTTCCCAAACAAATGGAAAAAAGCTGAGATTTTTCCAAGCCCGAAAAAGTCAGGGGCGAATTGTATTATCAATCTGCGGCCAATTTTACTCCTCCCTAAGCTCAGCAAACTGATCGAAACGCTGATTCTTATCACACTTCGCTATGCTCTTCAATGGCAATAGTGCAGCATAACCAATTTGGGCTTAAATCATCCCACTCTACCTTTGACCCGTTGTTGAAGCTTCACGCTGATCAACATCTAGGAACTCTGGATCTAAACAAAAAATAGACAACCGTAGCATGTCTGCTTAATATCAAAAGTTTTCTAACTAACCGTACATTTTACGTACGCTTGAGGAATACTAATTCAAACCTAAATAAACATCATAGTCGGTTAGATTAGGTTAGGTTAAAGTGGCTGTTAGCTGAAAGCCAACACACTTAGACCGATGAGGTCCGTTGTGATGCCACATGGATCTGGAGTTCCGACCACTACTCACTAAAACCATTTGGAGCTTCTAATGAAGCGCGATAGACTTCTAACATCTGTGTTAGCTAAGTCACTGAGTTCATTGAGGAAGAAGACTCCTAGGTAGAGATTTCTTTTATGGGAGAGTGCAGGACATGTGCAGAGGAGATGCTTCATCCCTGCAACTTCTGCAGGAGTCATTTGAATAGACGCCAAGCCTTAATGCGTGCTTGCCTATTAGACAGTGTCCTGTGATGACACCTATGGCAGAGCCAATGTGCAGTGCAAACTCAAAGAGCGTCGCAGATCCAGCTTTGGCTAGATTTGCTTAGTCGCTAGACACGTATCACTACCTGCCCACCTGAGGTTTCTACTCTCGACTGCGGATAGCTTGAACATAAGTTTGCACGTATAGCGATAGGCATACCTAGAAAACCTTTCTCAGGTAGAAGAGGTAATGCGGTTCCGTTTTTGGTGAGTTCGCCCGCCCTATAGTTCCCTGGAATGTCTCTATGCCCCGGCACCCAAAAGAGGTGAATATTGAACTGCTCTGCCATCATCCTAGTCGGAGTCGCCCAAGAATCCTGCCTTCAACCCGACTTATTTAACCTCTATACCTCTGAGCAACCAACAAACCTTTTAATTTTTGTCCTTTTATTCGCTGATGACTCCATCACATAAAACTCATCTCTTAGCCCAGAAGTAGCCCTCGGTATAGTTAAGGCACACAACTTTGATACTGGGAACATTACCTCGAATGGGGAATAAAAATCCATCCGCCTAGGAAATCCGTCGCATAATGGCCTAGCCGCAAAATGCAAGAACCTCACCCCGACTCTCCCTAATAACACAGTTATCACAACCAGACAAAGGGGTTGAAATTTAACCAACTCGCCAAATTCGCCCTACTCAAAGGCAACTCATGCCTTATCTCTTCTACATCCTCTTATGAAAGTAAGAGGCGGTCTCCAAACCAGAACTAAACTTTTGCTTAACAAGCAACTTATTCGTCCAATATTTACATATTGTTTCCCTACATCTACATGAAAAAATTGAAAAGTTCTCCGCCATTGCTCCCACCCTTTACCGAAAACCCAACTCTTACCGCTATTATAGCAATTTACGAAGCATCAAGATGTCCTGATGGACAAATATATACACTACCTCAGCACCAGGATGTTGGGGAAAAATACATCCCAGCTCTCTTATTAATTTAATTTTAGGTAACGTAGGCACAGACGATCGATATCTCCATATGCTCTCCATGACAGACCCAGCCATTGGAATAGCAGAAGACAGCTTCAGGAACTTCTACGAGGCTGCAGGAACGCAGCACAACAGAGGTTGAACCCACTAGCCAACAACCAACAAGGACTACCAGACGACCACAATAACCAACAACCATCACGGACCTAAACCTTAAACCCCATCATTATCACAATACCAGCCAACGACCGTCAGCACTACTCAAGGCGACATGAAAATCCCACATCTTAAATAAAGAAAAGGTTAGACTGAAGGAACTTTTTAATTAAAAAAAAACAAAAACAAATGTAACCAATAGAAACGAAGAAGAGCCCCTTCTGTGCTTACAGATACAAATTGTTAGACTGAAGACATTATTTAATAATTGTAAATAGTATTAGTAGCCAATGTAACACCGTTTGAGTAGTAATAAAAATATTGTATATGAAAGAACTTCTACGAAATTTTTTTTCCTAACCTCAGCAAGTTGCTATGGATTGTATGGAAAGCAAATTTGTGTGTAGCCACGATGTTCATGGAAATGATTTAAATTCCCCTGAACGTGTGGTCAGGCACTAACAAGGGGTGCATATTATGTAAGTATTAAAAAAAGGACATCATTATTCAATCAACAATCGACCTTTTTCGTTAGGTGTGTACCTAACATATTCACACTATAAGTAAAGCGTATTTATTTTAATCAAGGTACCAAAGTAACTAACATTGTATACGCACAAGTGCTTCCTCTTTAAATTGAATATATTTATAAAAACATATTCAAAAAATATTTCCGGTACCATAACCATAATTTTTTGAGGGTAACCCTCGCCAATTGAATGGCCAAATATGTACATAATCCCTCTTCTAAAGCAGAATTAATTTTTTAATTAATTTTCTTTTCCAAATATTATGCTCAAAAGCGCTTTGGCTGTGTAAGGCACGGTTGACAACACAGAAATGATTTTAATGAAATTTATCGCTTGGCATCACAAAAACTCAATCACTCGTTGAAGCTTATCTTATGGATTACATGATGTAAATAGGTTTAAGTATTGAGATTAAAATGCATTTATTTAAAGTGTATCTCCCCAAGAGCCAAGAGCCTTTCTATTCTTAACAAGCTTGTCATATATGGGATTTTTCATTACTACTTACATAAATATACTATTTGGATTCCGTTATAATAATAATCAAATTGGTGCTTTTTCAGCAATAAAAAACAGATTACATAATCTTGTATTATGGTATGTAGAGATAGATGGATATCGATTTTTTTAATACGATAGAGCAGCGGTTCCCAATCTTTTTTGGTCGAGGAGCACATTTCAGGAATGAAATTCATCGCGGAACACATCGCTCCATGTTAATTTTGCCAGAACTTTTTTGTTTTTTTTTTGTCAGTTTTATTAAATAGGAGAGAAAGAAACTTAAACGCAAAAAAACAACCACATGTTAACTTGAAAAAACACGGTTTTCATAATTACATAAATATGATATTTAAATAAACATGCTATAGTTCCGAAAGTTGCATTCTAGTGGCTGTTTGGATTTTTAGAGGGTGACCCCAAATTCACACAAGAAATAATTTTGATAGAAGAAAGAGGCTCTTAATATTTTTTTATTGATTCATAAAGTATAAAAGCGTATCGGGCATATACCTACGCACTATTTTGTTGAAATTTCCCATGTGAATAGAATTTGATGATACAGTGGTGAATTTAATCCTTCAATGTGTTGGTGATCATGGGCTTGTTGGAAAAAGAAGGGGGGGGGGGGGGGGCTCAGGGGGCTCAACAACGTCGACTCTGATCATTTCGTTGTAGCGGCTAAATTTAGAGCTCAACTTTGCAACGAAAAGAAGCTGCAAGTAACCCACCAGAAGTTATCGACGTTATACGCCTTAGCAGACCTGAAGTATCCGGATTCTACAGAAAGCGCATCAGCGAGAGACTCTCGTCTGTTTATTCAACACAAACAAGCGCCAACAATGTGTGGAACCTATATTTTGACATTATCAAACAGGTAGCCAAAACCACCGTAGGATACCAGCCGCCCCAGAGTATGATTATGTATGCGCTTAAGAATAACTGAGGAGAAGAAGATCCTGTGTAGAAAGAAGAGAGCGTACGAAGTCTCCCAGCGCTAGGAAATCGAAGAGTCTCGCGATTGAAACAACTTCTGGATATTTTACAAGAAAGCGCTCTTTGAAACAGCGACAGAAGTCACCGAAGCGCAGGGAATAGCAGATGTATTTAGACCCTGCAGCCTTCCAGTTGTCCAGACCAAGCGCTTTGTCTTCCGCGATAACTTGGTCCTTAAAACGGAGGTCCGGCCTTTCTTGCCTTCTCTAACCAGGACGCTGAGAGTCGATGATCCTCTTGGCTTTAGCATTATTTCCCATGCGCTCGATGTGGCCGATCCAATGTAGTAGTCGTGATTTAGCTTTTTGGACTACATCCACATCTTGGTACAGCTAATAGAGTTCGCGGTTAGAATAATAGGCAGGATGTTGTCTTCACCTGGCGATTTAACAGTTAATTATCTGGGAAATCGGTGGAAAAATTTAAGATCGAACGAACGCAATTTTGATCCTGATGTGACAAATCATTTTTTCCTTGACTCTGGTACTAGCATGGTTAACTTCAATTTGGATCTGAACTCTGTTTAGTCAGTTCCCACTTTCGATGACTTTGAGGTGGTATCAGAAAATGAGGTCTCATTTGTGCAACTGCCATCAAGTATAACTCCTCTAGTGAAAACGGTATAGCAATCCGCTTTGTCAAACTCATTTAACAAGATATTGTTTCTCATTTAACTAATATTATTAACCACTATATAACAGCTATGACCATTCCCCATCCATAGAACATAGCTAGAGTTTTACCAATCGCAGAAAAGTCAATCCGATCTCTGTTGGTTATTTTACCTTGCTTATCTAAGGTCTTCGAGAAACTGACAGCAAACCAAATACCGAAACACCTGTCGTTTCATCGGTTGCTTAACGAACACCAGTCCGGTTTTCGGGCCGACCATAGTTTATCTACGGCAATGGTTAACATTATTGATAAAATCAGACAAGATTTTGACAAAATTATACTATTCTAAGTCTGCTCGACTTCTCGAAATCCTTTCACAAGGTTTATCATGATCTCCTCGTTGATGATGTTTTAGTGGTACTGAACAACTCATTCGTAGCCTCCTTTTTGGTAGGCTGCAACGAGTTCTTTCCGGTGAAAAACTCTCTGCAACCGAACCTGATTATCTAGGGGTACATTAGGGATCGATTCTAGGACCGAATTTGTTTTGTTTATTTATAAATGACTTACCATAACGTATGTAAATATGCAGCTGTGCACCTCTATGCAGATAATGTATAGCCTTATTTAGCTCTACCAATGAATGGTCTTAATGGCTGTAGTTCCCGATTAAACTAGGATCTAGAGAAAATCCACAATTGGGATGAGGTGAATGGTCTATCACTCCAGCTAAGTCGCAGTTCATTCCGATGTCTATTAAGACCATTGACACCAATAATTTACTTGATTAAGGATCTCGTAAGCTTAATTCTGTAGTAACAACAACTACAACTAGTCTCGGTTTAATTAATAGAAATTTATCCGGATACAATCACACCAACGTAGTGATTGGACGTATCTAAGGATGTCTTCGCAACATTTGACTTAGTGCTTTACCCTTATAATGTGAACACATTTAAGTTCAGTCATATAGTGCGGGCATTAAGGAAATAGGGAGAAGGATGACAGAGGCGAAACCCATGCAATTTAGTTTCAAATGTTTGTGTATTATTATAATAGGTAGGAAAAACAGATCGTGGAAAAATATTCCATATTCGTGTTGAATGACTAAGGAAAGATTCTTCAATTCTTCAGGGTAAATTGGTGGGCATTCGCGGCATGACAGGTATTAGGGTCAAGGGGGAACGCAGGATTTTGAACAGGGAGGGGGGGGGGGGGGGGGGGTGGTCAAACTCAATTACGAACCAAATTAAAATTCGATATTTTAATATCTTATCTTACGTAAAGTCTGGATACAATTACAGTCTAGATTGTTAAGGAAATGTTTGAATTTCTTTCGAACGTTTCTATCTCTTTGAAAGTGATCATGATACCTACATACAACAAATTCTGTGCACAATTTTATTGTCTGCCTCACTAATTTCTTATTTCCTATTTTAAACTAGCTATAATTTACTTTTAACCCGTTTCTTTATTTCACTCAATTGGGCTTTATTTCTTTCTTTAGAATTTGAGATATTTAACGAATTATTTTGCAGTTTTATATATCTTATGAGTTAAAAACCGATTTGATTTATAATTCAGAAATGAATTGCAGACAATTTTGCTGCTTGTAAATGCATTTCCTTTTCACAATGATTTAAACATTTGAAACAATGATTTACACATTTTAAAACATTTAAAAAAACAATGTTTGAAGAGATTTATTAATTTGTTTGTTGCAACTCATAGCTCCGCAGTGTTAAACCACTGATAGTTTTTGAAAAATGAATTCTATAAAAAATAAACCGACAAATAAATAACTCTCTGTAACAATAGTATATAAGATGTTATTAAAAGAATTCATTGGAAAAGACAATTATCATTATAATATTTACTTACTTAAAGGGCTCCGACCTCCGCCTCGCACACTGGAACAAATATCCGACGGAGTATTTTTCTTTCAAAAGAACCCAATATAAGCTCCCCTTTTTTACTTATCGTCATCATCCAGCACTCGGCACCATAAAGCAGGACTGGCAGGATTAAGGTTCGAGAGATCATGCATTTTATCCTTCGAGTGAGGAGTTTTAAACCCATTTGTTTCGCTAAATCGAAGTAGCAGCGGTTTCCTAAGGTAATTTTACATCGGATCTCAACAAAGGTGTCATTCGTGGAGTTGATGATGTTTACGTTTTGTCCTAGGCAGTGGCCAGATGTTTGTTTATTTGCTGATAACATGTACTTGCTCTTGTCCTCATTTACTTCAAGTACAACCAATTTCGTCTGTTCTTCAATCGCCGTAAAAGCATCTTACACGGCGCGTTGGGAACCGATTATTAAAGATAGTGCATTCCGAGTTTTGACACCTACCCTACGCACTAGTTTAAGTAGAAAAAGATTGAAAACGTTACATGATAGCGTTTCTCTATGGCGAAATTCGGTGCAAGTTTAGAATTATTTAGATAAGCTGCTTCCAAACTACTTATTAAACCGCGTGGTATCGGGTACCACGCGACACGGCTTGATCCGTTTGTCGACGATCCCATATTCGGTCATCGTCATGTAGAGATCTTGACAATGAATGCTATCATAAGCAGCTTTAAAGTTTATCAAAAGATGGTGAGTCTCGACGGTCTTTTCTAGGCGTAAAATGGGGTCGATAGCCAATCTGCCGGACCGGAAGGCACACAGGTACGTACTGGTTTATATGTTGCAGAACGGCTTCAGACGTTCACAGAGTGCGTTGGATAGGCCTCGGTAGTTCTTGCAACGTCTACTACCTATCGCTGTTTTACCGATATTTCCACTACAATAGCTCTAACGAAATAGCCAGCTGCATTCCACCCTTAGAACAATTCAACTAAAGTTATGGGCGTACGCATTGGAGAGATACTAAACTACTTCTGTTAGTATATTTCATGCATAGACGTTCTTGCATTAGAAATAAAATATATATTTATTGAAGTTTAATTAGCTTGCCAGTGGTTTCTTAAAGTATCTCCACGCTATCTGTTTTTACGGACTTAATTCCGCCCGTGCACCGGAATGTTCTTGTTCTTCCAACCACTATTAGACAGAGGGAATCTGGTAGCTACGTTTGACCGAATGTCAGTTTTCTTAAATTAACCGCAAGGGGTTGATGACTGCGTCGTACTTGCAGTTCGCGACACGACAACAACGTTTGGTGATTGGCACTGCCACCGAGTACAACAATAGAAAGCCAGCGACCGACGAAGAAGAAAAAGCTTGGTTACCACTGATGGGTTGTAATGACACAATGACTTCATATTTATTGTTTGGTCAACTATTTATACAATAATTTTTAACTGTTTATTTCTAGAAACTCGTTGTACAGCTTTTTGTTTTTATTTAGGCGCCAGATTTGAATCTGTAATTTGGATTATCTGTCGATTCTGCTTCAACATTCCGCCCCCTTTGAAAGGACTCTCTTTCAAGACGGAATCACTGCTAGCTTGCGGATGGGACGTCTGAATATTCCACGCGTTGTGTTCACATCGGCGACTCTGACTTGCCATCTGGCCCGTTGATGACGTTTGTGATTCTCCACAAAAGCCATTTTTGGGGTGGGATGTTCTCTTCGTGGATGATGACGAGTGTGCCAACTGATAGATTTGGACTGGCGGACGTCCACTTTGCACGCCCTTGTAGTTCGTGGATGTAGTCCTTGGACCACCTCTTCCAGAAGTGGGTCTTGACGGCGTTTATTCGACGCCACCGATCGATGTAGCTGATGTCTACGACTTCTACTGCTGGTTCTGGAACCGCCTTTAGTGATGACCCGAGGAGTAAATGAGCTGGAGTGAGTGCTTCAACGTCATTGGGATCAGAGGACAGCGGAGTAATTGGCCGAGAGTTCATCACGACCTCGATCTCTACCAGTGCTGTTGATAGCTCTTCGAATGTGAGTTTGGCACTCCGGTATAGGTGGCCCTTCGCAACCTTGACTGCCGCCTCCCAAATCCCACCAAAGTGGGGAGCCCTGGGGGGTATAAAATGAAAATTTATGCAGGCATTAGTGATTGCAAGCAATTCCCAAAGGGCTAGACAGATTAGATTCTGTTAATTTTATCTCCTTATCTTCCGGTTGTTGTACAAAATCGTTCTGATTGCTGTTCCATTTGGACAATTCAAATCCGGCTGACCTCAAAATTTCCACGACTTCACTTTTCTTCTGTGCCAGTGTGTCTATATCATCTGCTCCAGTCAACATGTCATCGACATAGAAATCTGTCTGAAGGACGTTGGCTCCTAGTTTGTATTTTTCTTCGTTTTGTTCTGCTAGGTATTTGAGGCAGCGAATTGCTAAATATGGTGCAGACGAAGTGCCGTAGGCGACGGTATTGAGCTGGTACGTTTGCACCGGAGTTTGCTCGGTCTCCCACCATAGAATGTATTGCAACTTTCGATGCGATGGATGTATCAGCACCTGGCGATACATCTTAATGATGTCTGCATTTAGGACATACTGATGCAGTCGGAAGCGTAGCAAAATTATAAAAAGTTCGTCCTGTACCGTCGGGCCGACCATGAGGATTCCATTAAGCGAAATTTGTGAAGCTGTGCAACACGATTCGTCGAACACAATCCAAAGTTTTGTAGATGTGATATTGGGTCGGAGAACGCATTATCAAGAAGATAGTAATGTGGTTCCGAGAGATTACTAACGACATATGGCCCAGTGTCTCGTACTCTTTCAAGAAACTGACATACTGTTCTTTTAGAGAAGATTTCTTGGCTAACCTACGCTCCAGTGATAAAAAAACGCCTAAACGCTATGTCGTATGATGATCCAAGACAACTGGGATCCATTTTCATCGGGAGCTGAACCATTAACATACCACAAGGTAAGAACTCAACATGGTTTTTGAAATGGATTTCACACTCCTTCTGCTCATCTGTCCACTTGGAGTACTTATCATGCACTTTCTCTATCTCCCAAAACTTCTCCACATATTCATCCAACGCGTAGTCTTTTGAGTTGGTCAAACAAGAGTTTTTGTTGTATTGAGCTTGAGTTTTGTAGCTCCCAGAAACAATCCATCCCAACTCTGTTTTTTGTAGCGACGGAAGATCCTGACCAAGTTTGACCTGGCCATCTTGAAGTAGGTCGAAGAATGCTTCTGCACCTAGCAGCAAATCTATCCTAGACGGTTGGTTGAAGGATTCGTCGGCGAGTTCCAAATTCGAGGGAAGATTCCAACTGGTTATATTTAGCGACGATTCTGGCTGATACCCTGTAATGGCTGGCGCTACCAAGAACTCTAACGAACTCTCAAAATTTGTATACCTAGAGCGAATGGTTGTGTGTGTTTGGAAGTTGACTTTCGTTTCCGAAACCTCTATTCCCAAGATGTCCACATTCTTCCTGTGTTTGTGAAGGTTCAGAGAGATGGCAAATTTTTCGTTAATAAAATTAACTTGAGACCCCGAATCAAGCAGACATCTTCCCATATGAAAATTTCATGCCGAATCTTTTACTAAAACTATTGCTGTCGCTAAAATTACTTGTGCCTTTAAATTACGCGCTTTATCCAAAGCCGAGTTGCTCGAAGCTGATGATGTTGAAGGTTCCTCGTGACCGTTAGTGCTCTCATCCTTTGGTTGTATTTGTATCCGATGCAATAGGCTATGGTGAGACTGTTTGCAATTTTTGCATCTATATGTCGGAGGGCATTTTGAAACACCATGACCCTTTCTCAAACAATTTAAACAGAGTCCTAATTTCTTTACCGTTGATCTGCAACAGATAAACCACTAAAGCTTGAACAATTTGAAATTGCATGACTGGAATTCTGACAAAACACGCATGACCGCTGAGTTGCTGACAGTGAAGTTTGATTACGTTCATGAGATAATGAAGATGTTAACTTTGGTTTCTGTGACCATTTTTGGCTGGACTCCGATCGCAATTGCTTACTGTCTCGTGCTTCCAGATATTGGCATCTTTTTCCCAGAACCTTGGCGCATTCATCCCACGTCGGCAATTTGCTGTAATCTAGCTGTTCGTCCCATTTCGAGTGTGTCTCCTGATCAACCTTCGACAGGGCTATGGATATAATTATTGCATTACAAACATCTTCATGAGATCCAATCGAAAGCAGTGAACTGAGTAATGCCGAAATATTGTCTACTAAACTTCTAAGTTGAACCGCGGAAGCTTTTGGAACCTTTGGCAACTTGGATAATTCTGCAATGTACTCCATGAAAATTAAGCAGTCTTTGTCATATCGCTCCTTTAGCTTTGATAGTGCTTTTGGATAATTTTCCTCGGTAAGGTGAAATGCCTTGACTGTATCCAATGCTTGCTGGTCGAGGCACTGTAGCAAATATCTAAATTTTTCAATCTTGGTCAGACTGGGTTCGTTGTCTATTAGATTTGTAAAAGCATCGATGAAGCTTTTATATTCTGAATATCTTCCAGTAAATCTTGGCAGCCGTTGTTTTGATAAATTATTCACGGACTGAGACATGGTCATTGTAGTGTCTATCACACTGGTGCGCCTGTTATTTCCCAAAAGCGCAAGAATTTTTGTTTTAAGCGAAATATACTGGTCTTCTAATTCCGCTCGACCAATATCCAACGGTGCCAAACGTTTAATTTTTGTTTGGTAAACCAAAATTTGTTTGAAATAGGACTCTAATATTCCTAGCCGACATTCGAGACCTGTGGATGAGAGTGTATTTGCATTGTCTTCCACATATGTTTTTATGCGCGTTATGCTCCCTTTGTCGATGAGCGCATTTGTCTTAAATCCTCTATGGTGTATTCTTCTGCCATCCTGACTGTAAAGAATCTACGAGAGAAGAAACACACGCAACTCTGCTAAGAATTAATCTCTTTTGTTTTTCCCACAACAATTGCAGCAAAGCGTAACGAAGAAGATTCTAACTTTAAACCACTTTTTTTTTTTTACTAATTAAGTTTTCATACAATCGCCTTCACTTTTGTGATTTTAATTGCAAACGATGAGATGTGACGAAATTTGGAAGCTTTCTTTCAGTGCATTTGATCAATGCAGCATCCTCTCCGGCGACGAAGAAAGTTTGTCGTGTAGGCGAAATTAAGATCGGTGCAATGAAAGAACTGGTGGTGGGGTGGTACAAGGCTTCGATAGAGAAAATAGTTCAATTTTGAATTTGAGCTTTTGAAGTAAAGAGCGCTTGGGACGGCAGTGGAACTTATGATTGATTGTGGATTATATTGCTTCTTTAAGCGACGACTGAGGCGTGCATTTGATTGTTGATTTCAAGTTTCAATTTTGTGTTCCCCAATTATTTTTTTTTTTTTTTTTGTATGTAATGTTATAATTGTGCGAGTATTCTACTTTTGGTTTTGTTAAATAAATAGCATGCAGTATTCAGTCAAATTATGTTGAAGGTGCGTTTTAATTGCGACGATTAACTAGAATGTGTATGGTTTTGTTCAATGACAACTTGCGAGTTCAATTTGACGCACATTCACATAAAATGACAACGATCGTACCTTGGCGGGTGATATTGTACTTATCACCCTAATTGTTGATTCCTGGCTCCAACGTTCTCCTGGTTTTTTGTGGTCTCCTTTGCACTTGCTGTCTGGATTCTTATGCTGCTTCCTGTGTTGTTGCTCTCGAACTTCACCACCTGTATTTGCACTGTGGGTTTTTTGCTGTTTAGCAGATTTGGCGCCAAAATGTTTCTTGTGGACGTCCGCCAGTCCAAATCTATCAGTTGGCACACTCGTCATCATCCACGAAGACAACATCCCACCCCAAAAATGTCTTTTGGGGAGAATCACAAACGTCATCAACGGGCCAGATGGCAAGGTCAGAGTCACCGATGTGAAGACAACGCGTGGAATATTCAGACGTCCCAAGGGGTCTTGATGACTGCGTCGTACTTGCAGTTCGCGACACGACAACAACGTTTGGTGATTGGCACTGCCACCGAGTACAACAATAGAAAGCCAGCGACCGACGAAGAAGAAAAAGCTTTGTTACCACTGTTGGGTTGTAATGACACAATGACTTCATATTTATTGTTTGGTCAACTATTTATACAATAATTTTTAACTGTTTATTTCTAGAAACTCGTTTTTGTTTTTATTTAGGCGCCAGATTTGAATCTGAAATTTGGATTATCTGTCGATTCTGCTTCAACACTATCTGTCTCAGAGAACCTTGGTTTAGAGATGCCACTTCTCAAAAAATGTCTGGAGTAAAATTGCTTGAAAAAGTGGAATAGGTATGTAAATGAGAAAAAACAGGAACAGATTTAAAAAAAAGGATATTGTACAACGCGGTCATTTTTGCGTTTCACCTTTGAAACTTTGTAGACAGCTTGTACATTTTTCTTTTAGTGGCATTTAGGAAATCAATTCGAAAACCGAAGCGGGAGTGTTATCAAAAAGTGCTTTCGCTTTTCAATTTCCAAGAGGAGCCCATTTGAAGATTTTGAGAAGCCGTTTCCGAGCCACTGAAAAAGTATCAAATATATAAATTCAGTCGTCACTTTACTTAAAAATGGAAAGTCTAAGTTTTATTAGCTGGAAGATGATTTCTTGCTTATTTTACCTTCAATGCAGATGTAGATTTCGGGTCTTCTTTGGTCGTTTTGGATTTGGATTGTAGCGGCCGGGCGGCGACGGCGGTGGTATTTCTGCCAGCTCAGATTCTTTTGGTTTCATATTAAATACTTGTCACAAACAAATAAGTTTTGGTATAACTTACGTTCTTACTTAACCATATTTAAAAAAACATGTCGTCGAAGCCAAACAAATTGTTTCAAGGAAAACCGCAATATGCACATTCGAAATCTAACCCTCATGACCAATTTTTGTCGTTAAATCAGATAGAGATCTGCAAATTATGTAGATATGCAACTATAAAGTTGAAATAGAATGCAAATCAAATGTAACCTAAAATTTTTATTAATTGCAAATTAAACTTTAAAACTTGATGAGGCAATTTTATTTATGAAGAGCCCATTGCTCAGCAAAGGAGCCAAAAGCTCCTAAGCTAGCCATTCCGACAGTGTCACATTTTGTTATTCTCTTCATCTTCTTCTTATCAATGAGCTGCATTTGAAGTCGTCAGATCAGCAGCAAAAGCAGTTAAATCCTCAGCATTATTATTTAATATTGGCTTCTCGTTTTGTTTTGTTTTTTAATATGAACAAGTCAACATATCGTAAAAACAGAAAAGAGCTTATAAACTTACTCGTTTATGGTGATGGGCTTGCAGTCACACGATCCACCATCCTAGTCATTAGGTCTAGATAACTATCGGTTGTCTGCATCTTTTCAGAGTGTCCTCCCACACTTTTGACTTCTTCTGGGTGTCAAAGTTAAATTGATGTCTCTCGTAGAGATCAATGAGGTATTTTGTGTCCCCAGGAGACCATTTCAAAAATGTGTTTGATCCTGAAATTGTAAAAGGAAATCGAAAATTAGAATAAAAAATAAAAAAAAACTTGAAGTAAAGCACATTTAAATATAAAAAAGACAATAAATTTGCAATAAATATGCTCACCCATTTCACTGCTTGCTGTTGCTTCCGTTTTTTTTTTTTTTTTTTTTTTTTTGTCAAATGTAGCTGTCAAACGAGAGAATATTCGTTTTATTCGACCTTTCTCTGGGATTAAAAGTATAGATTCCTAGTATGCCAGAATGAATAAAGAAACAACAAAATGGATTATCCGGAATATTCCATTGAATAACGTAATGCAAATGGCCCATTCGGAATATTCGGAATATTCATTTTATTCCTAGAGAAAGGTGCCTTCGCGTGGGTCAGTCACCTTGACGTGCGTACCATCATTGCATTCGATGGTGCCGGTGCGAAGGCTTGAGGCGTAGGTTCAACGGGCTATGTTGTCTAAGGGCCACCCATGACAGACAGGCTGTTGACGAGCGTTTACCAAGTACTGACCAGGACTCTACGTCCCCACTCTCCCCCTTCTCTTTCTTGAGACGTAAGTGTGGTACATGTACTACTTTGCGGCCTCTACAGGACAGCCCGTTCTTTTCCCTCTCCCCCTCCTTATCCCCTGGGCTGGACGTAAGGTGTCATACGACCCGTGCCGAGAGTCAACCTGGCTGAGGGCCCAGTCTATCAAATAGCTCAGTCGTGTACGGAGTATCCGGATACCTGGCGACCTCCGGATTAACCAGCCTTATCTGCACAATGCGGATCTCTGTGCAGATGGACCTTTTTTCTCCGCGACTCGTGGGATCTCATTATGAATTCAAAAAAACACAAACAAACAAAAACAAAAAATTTTATGGCCGGTTCCCTTTTCAAACCGGGCGGTAGTACGGCGACCAAGCTGTCTACCGGCTTAGCTCTTATGGCACCAGATAGTGTTGGAACTGTGGACATTCATGGTCCCTCCACTAGTGGTTGCGAGCTAAAAAAATCCTTTTCCGACAGAGAGAGGACTGTGAATCATGGTCCCCCCTCTGCCGGCCCCACCAAGTCAACAACTTCGCTCATTGCTAATACGCTGTCTGCAGAACGGACTGTGGCAACTCATGGTCCTTCTACGGTCGGCAATAGCGTTGCCAACAAAAAACCTGTTGGTGGTGGGACTGTGCATCATGGTCCCCCCACGGTTGGCAAAAGCGCTGCCCCCAAAAAACCTGATGGTGGTGGGACTGTTCATCATGGTCCCTCCACTGTCGGCATAAGAGCTGCCCCTAAGAAACCTGAAGGTGGTGGGACTGTGCATCATGGTCCCTCCACCAACACAAAGCGTCACCATAATCCGTCCACGGCGTCATACAAACACCGACGTAACGCCATCCGAATCCAGCGTATGTGTGGCACCATCGCGGAGAAGGATAGGACGCCAGCACAAATCGCCAAACTGGACTGGGCTCAGCAGATCCTTAAGGCCTGCGACCCGTCAATCAAACGTCAGAGGTCAGTGGAAGGAACCAGCTCGGTTCCTAAGAGGCAGAGAGTGCATAACACCGGCATCTCTCCCACTGTCACACCTCACAGATCTTTCAGTGACATCTTGAAAGACAAAATTGTGGTCGCAGTCATCGACCGCAATGACATCGATGGGTCTATAACCCATGAGAAGTGGGATATGGCCAAGAGAGCGCTTTCGCGCTCCTTCTTCTCCTTCATAAAAAACCATCCCGGACCTCCTCCGCTTACACATGAAGGAGGGTGGCATCAAGGCCACATCAAATTGGTCGCGTGTGATGATCAAAGATCGGCCGATCTCTACAAGCTTGCAATAAGTAGGCTTGGAGAGGTGTGGCCCGATGCTAAGCTCGAGGTTGTTGTAAGGGAGGACATCCCCTGCCGACCAAGATCTCGTATTTGGATCACTGCGGATCCATCCACCCCTGAGGACATCCTGGAAGTCCTGAAATTCAGCAACCCTTCACTTCCGACCCACAACTGGAAGGTTGCCAAACTGGAAGAGCTGAAGGGCGACTACAGATGTGTCGTGGTTGTACTCAACCAAGAAACCCTGGCTCCTCTGGCCAAGAACGACTACATCATAAGATTCGCATGGGACGACGTCAAAATGCGGGTCTACAAAAAGGATGAAATGGATGCGGGTAAACTTCCCCCTCCTCCTCCTCCTCCCTCTGACTCTACGATCGTAGTCTCAGATCCTGGGGCTTCAATCTCCTTCCCCTCTTTAGAGGACGATGTACCCTCGCTAACCAACGAGTCACCATCCATAACCGACGCTTTGTCAGATATGGAGACTGATGATCAAGATCAGGATAAGGCTCTTCTGAGTGAAGACGAGCTTCTCAACTCGTCCTCGGAATTGGAAGGCCTGAATAACACCGTGGTGGAGGCATCTCTGCCTGATTGTAGCGAAAATGCTGCAGTTAGTTCAGATTAACCTCCAACACTCCATAAAGGCTTCGGCCGCACTTATTCTTCGTCTTACCAAAGGCGCAGAAGACATCGTCCTGATACAAGAACCTTGGATTGTCAACAACCTGGTTCGAGGACTCAGGACTCCTGGATACTACTCACTGTATGTGACCGATAAAGGTAAACCTAGATCGTGCATACTAGTGAAAAGTAATATTAATGCTTATTTACTCCCTTATTTCAGCGATCGAGATACAACTGTGGCAAGAATAGAGACCGGTAGTAGATCATTCTGGCTAGTATCAGCGTATCTCGCCCACGATCAAGTGGGACCTCTCCCTGGTGATAACCTAGAGAGGTTGATCGAAGAAGCAAGGAGGCAGAAAGCTGACCTCATATTGGGGTGTGATGCCAACGCTCATCACACCGTATGGGGCAGCACAGACATCAATAACAGAGGTGAGTCACTTTTTGAATATCTCTTACGTACTAACCTCATTGTTTGCAACTCAGGTAATGAACCCACCTTCATTACCAAAAACCGACAAGAAGTCCTTGACATCACTCTTGTCTCCGATACCATCAACGACATGATTACGGGTTGGAAGGTTTCGGCTGATCACTCTTTTTCGGATCACCGCTATCTTCTTTTCAACCTAAGCGTTGAGCCTCCATGTCAACCCATTTTCCGAAATCCTCGGAAAACCAATTGGCCCTTATACAGAGACGCATTACAAAATCGTATTAAATCTGTACACTTAAGTCCACCCTGCGACTCCAATGAGCTCGACAATAAAGTCGATGAACTCACCCTGGCCCTTAACGAAGCAATGGCGGAATCCTGCCCGCTCGTACAACCCAGGGGTAAGAAGAAGCCTCACTGGTGGACCCCTGAGCTAGGACCACTCAGAAAGGAGTGCAGAAGACTCTTCAATCGTGCTAAAAGCTCAAAAGCAATAACCGATTGGGACTCCTATAAGGAATCCCTCATACTATACAAAAAAGAACTAAGGAAAGCCAAAAGATCCTCATGGAGACTCTTCTGTGGCAAAATAGAAGAATCATCTGAGGCATCAAGGCTAAGAAAAATCCTCTCTTCTAATCCAATTATGCCTAGCTGCCTTAAGAAGGCAGACGGCTCTTGGACGACATCTAGCGAGGTATCGCTCAATCTGCTACTTGACACTCATTTCCCAGGCAGCTCTAATATTACCGGCAATTTACGCCCTCGCAGGTCATTTGCACAGGTAACTTACTCTCACGGTCTGATTACTAGGGAAAAGCTAACTTGGGCGCTACATAGCTTCAAACCCTTCAAGTCGGCAGGACCAGACGGCATAATACCTGCCGAACTACAAATGTCAGCGGATATCATCCTGCCTGTGCTGGAGATGATCCTGAAAAGCTGTCTAGACCTGGTTCATATCCCCCGGGCTTGGAGAGAAGTTAAAGTGGTTTTCATACCCAAGGCTGGCAAATATTCCCACGTCAGTCCAAAGGACCTCAGACCCATTAGTCTATCTTCATTCCTCCTCAAAACGCTGGAACGATTGATTGATATCCATCTTCGCACGAACATAAATCCGCAATTATTGTCTGCGGCTCAGCATGCATACTGTAAGGGAAAGTCGGTGGAAACCGCTCTTCACTCCTTAGTACGCACTATCGAATACTCTCTTCATCACAAAGAGTATACCATGGTGGCCTTCCTTGACATAGAAGGCGCCTTTAACAACGTCAACACATCTGCAATCGCAAATGCACTGACAGAACTGAAGGTGGATAGCTCGCTTAGTGAATTGATTAATCTACTGCTTGAAAGTCGGATTATTAATTCAAAACTGGCCGTTGCTTCTGCTAGGAGGTCTGTCAGTAGAGGCACGCCACAAGGCGGTGTTCTTTCTCCCCTTCTCTGGAATTTGGTGGTGAATAAACTACTGATAAACCTGGAAGGGGAGGGCTGCAGGGTGATTGCCTATGCGGATGACGTTGCTATAGCCGTCTCAGGAAAACACCTCAATACCATTAGGGAACTCCTGCAAAACGCTCTTAACAAGCTAACGAGATGGGCTAATCGGTGTGGACTGTGCGTTAACCCCCACAAAACCGAGTTGGTCCTCTTTTCCAGGAAATATAAAATCCCA
This sequence comes from Portevinia maculata, assembly GCA_949715645.1. Lineage (NCBI taxonomy): Eukaryota > Metazoa > Arthropoda > Insecta > Diptera > Syrphidae > Portevinia > Portevinia maculata. The sequence goes on along the minus strand of OX454527.1, from coordinate 172,812,476 downwards.
TATATTGACCCTCCCTCTATTAGCGGTACAAGCTTAACCTTCTCTGAGGAAGCAAAATTTTTGGGTCTAATCTTCGATAGGAAGTTAAGTTGGAAACCCAATATACAAGAAAGAGTCAAGAAAGCTACAGTAGCACTTTTCTCTTGCAAAAAAGCCATTGGCAATAAGTGGGGTATACAACCCCGTATTACGCATTGGCTATATACAGCGGTGGTTAGACCAATTCTTACTTACGGGGTGGTCGTCTGGTGGACTGCCCTGGATAAAGCTATAAACCGCGACAAACTGGGCAAAGTCCAGCGATCAGCGTGTCTGTGCATTAGCGGAGCACTTCGTACTACCCCCTCCGCTGCACTGGACATTCTGTTGCACCTGATACCCCTTGACATTTTCAGCATGCAAACAGCGGCTTGCTCCGCTGTCCGCTTAAAAGCTACCTCACAGTGGACCAACAAGAAGATTGGCCACTCCATCATTTTGGACTCCTTTAAGTCTCTACCCAGAAACATAGACTACACCATACCCCATCTGCAGTTCGGAAAAAACTTCCAAATCACCATTCCTTCCAGATCATTCTGGGATGATGATGCATTTGCAGAAGATAAATCGATCCACTTCTACACCGACGGATCTAAAACCAGCGATGGGGTAGGTGGGGGCGTTTTCTCAGAAAAGCTAAATCTTAGCCTCTCTTTCCGTCTTCCAGATTACTGTAGCGTGTTCCAGGCGGAAATTTTAGCGATAAAAGAAGCCCTGTCGTGGCTGAAGAGGAATGTGATATCCTCAAAGGATATCCGTATCTTCTCGGATAGTCAGGCAGCGATTAAGTCCCTGGACTCAGTCTCTTCAAATTCCATCGTAGCCCAAGATTGCCGCTCATCTCTCTCGGAGATGGCAGAGCAGTTCAACATTCACCTCTGTTGGGTGCCGGGCCATAGAGACATTCCAGGTAACTGTAAGGCAGACGATCTCGCCAAAAAAGGAACAACTTTACCTCTTTTACCTGATAAAGGTTCTTTAGGAATACCAATCGCTACATGCAAACTCTTGCTCAAGCTATCAGCAATCGAGAGAACAAACCTTAGGTGGACATGTAGCAATACTTGTCTAGCGACTAAGCGAATCTGGCCAAAGCTGGATCTGCGACGCTCTAAGTGTCTAATCTCATTAAACCGACTGCATATTAGCTCGACCATAGGTGTTATCACAGGACACTGCTTAATAGGCAGGCACGCCTCCAGACTTGGCGTGCACTCAAACGACTTCTGCAGAAGCTGCATGGACGAGGAGGAGGAGGAGACTGTACTTCACCTTCTCTGCACATGCCCTGCACTCTCCCACAAAAGAAATCTCCATCTAGGGGACTTCTTGTTTAACGACACAAACGACTTAGCCAACACTGGCGTCAGAAGTCTTTCGCGCTTCATAAGAAGCTCTCATTGGTTCAACGAGCAGTGAGGGAATCCCCAGATCTGTGTGGTACCACAATGGACCTAATCCTGGTCTAAGTGTGTCGGCCTTGCTGACAGCCACGTCAACCTAACCTAACCTAACCTAGAGAAAGGTGAAATAAAAATAATATTCTCTCGTTTGACGGATGCATTTGGTAAACAAAAAGTGGTCTGGTGCCACCCGCAAGGTTCACACGACTAACTTCCCAGTGGGATCAATATGATTTATTTAGTAGGAAATTTTGAAATGTGTTTAACCATAAGATATGGTTAGGAATTATTTAATATTAAAAAATGCTCTTTAATATTGTTCATGGAAATTAAATATTGTTTATAATAGCGAAGTGTGATATAATATTAATGCAACCAATGTTATGAACACGGAGCCCTGTAAATTTACACGTATATGTAAGAAATAACGGAGCAGGTAAAAGCGATTCCAATTATCGAAGTGATTTATTCCGATTAAGCATTGCAATTATGAGTGTCGCTGAACTCAATTCTTTTATCAATGAATTGAATAAGGAAAGCAGCAAAAACATTGGAAGTAAGAAGAGGACAGAGCGATGCCTTTTGTTTACTTATCTTACGCTCTTTGGAATGTCATAAGAGTGACGTGATAGCAAAAACAGTTCCACGTCATCTAGTTTGTGTTCATACGTATTTTTTTTAATAATATTTTTTTTTGTATATTCGCTACGACATTCATAAAAATTTAGCTGAAACATACAGTTATAATATTAACAAAAAAACATAGGCACGGGCTACAGTCCGCCTGGGCGAACTGTTGGATACCCTATTCTTATTCCTATCCCTCATAAGTGGGCGTGACAAAAGTCTAAGTATGGTTGAATTGTTAAGAACGCTCTACATATTTTGTTATATAACATTTAAAGGATTTTGTCAAAAAAAACGCTCCCTAGCTCAAACTTGGGTGTTTCAATATAATTGTTTTATTTAATTGTGGGCGTGTCAGTAGGCTGATTTTAAAAAAATGAACACATGAGAATAAAGGGCCCCTAGAGAGTATATAAATTATAAAATTCAGCTCCCTAGCTCCAACTTTGAATTTAAAAAAAAAAATTAATTGTGGGCGTGTCAGGGGGCGGATTTTGAAAATATTTACACATGAGCATAAAGGGCCCATAGAGAGTATATATTATAAATTTCAGCTCCCTAGCTCAAACTTTGGATTTTCAAAAAAATTGTTTTATTTATTTGTGGGCGTGTCAGTGGGCGGATTTTGAAAATTTTTTATCCCGAGCAGTTTTAGGAGTCATAGATCATATATAAAAATTTCAGCTTTCTACCTCAAAATTCGATTTTTTCCAAAATTTTGTTTTTTTAAACTTGATTATTTCGGGACCCTAGAGAGTATATGGTTAAAATTTCAGCTCTCTAGGTTCAGTTTAAAGGCCTAATTTTTGCCGACAGACGGACGGGCGGACGGACATGGCTAGATCGACATTACTATCGATGCTGATCATAAATATAGTAACTTTTGGGGGTCTACGGGCAATATTAAGGTATGTTACAAACTATGCGTCAAAATTAATATACCCTTAGAATAGGGTATAAACATAGGGACGGGCTACAGTCCGCTTGGGCGAACTGTTGGATACCCTATTCTTATTCCTATGCCTAATTAGTGGGGGTGACAAAAGTCTAAGTATGGTTGAAATGTTAAGAACGCTCTACATATTTTGTTATATTTATAACATTTAAAGGATTTTATAAAAAAAAAACGAAGCTTTTGTAAAAAAAAGCTCCCTAGCTCAAACTTTTTTTTTCAATAAAATTGTTTTATTTAATTGTGGGCGTGTCAGTAGGCGGATTTAAAAAAAATTAACACTTGAGCATAAAGAGCCCCTAGAGAGTATATATTATAAATTTTAGCTCTCTAGCTCAAACTTTAGATTTTCAAAAAAGTATTTTTTTAAATTGTGGGCGTATATATTATAAATTTCAGCTCCCTAGCTCAAACTTTGGATTTTCAAAAAAAAAAAAAAAATTTAAATTATGGGCGTGTCAGTAGGTGGATTTTGAAAATATTTACACATGAGCTTGAAAAGCGCCTAGAGAGTATATATTATAAATTTCAGCTCCCTAGCTCAAATTTTGGTTTTTCAATAAAATTGTTTTATATAATTGTTGACGTGTCTGTGGGCGGATTTTGAAAATTTTATCTTTCAAGCAGTTTTAGGAGTCATAGATCATATATACAAAATTTCACCTTTCTAGCTCAAAATTCGATTTTTTCGAAAAATTTGTTTTTTTTTTTGAGTTTGTGGACGGATTTCAAAAATTCGTAAAGTTGATTATTTCGGGACTCCAGAGAGTATACTGTTAAAATTTCAGCTCTCTAGGCCCAGTTTAAAGGCCTAATTTTTGCCGATAGACGGACTGACGGACGGACGGACGGACGGACATGGCTAGATCGGCATTACTATCGATGCTGATCATAAATATAGTAACTTTTAGGGGTCTACGGGCAATATTAAGGTATGTTACAAACTATGCGCCAAAATTAATATACCCTTAGAATGGGTATAAACAGAAATGGACAGAATATAATGACAGCCAACTCACATAGGTAATATTCCATTATAGTATTAACATAAAAACATTGTAATAAAACATGTGTAAATAACATTACGAAAATATAATTGTAGGTTACAAAAACAGTAATAATAACGATATCTTAGTAATAGAATTTGGTGATAACGACAAAATTTATTAATCTATCCACATTTAGTACTATGAATAGCTACCAATTAACAAATTATGCACTTATTGTGCAATATAGATAGAGAGCTTCGTGAAGTTGTCTCTTTCTGAAGTGCCGAATTTCTTTCTTAAACGTGAAGAAAAAATTGAAGCATACAGCTCCTGATGCAGCAATTTAAATACATATACATATAACTTATAATTTTTCTTATTAACTAATTGTTTTTGTTTGTTTGTACTTAGCAAATATATATTTGCCACAACAACGCGATTCTCAAGATTTAATTTTTATTTCTTGTACACAATGCTATCATGTTTTTTTAATTTTTAGTATACTCAAAAATAGTGTTTGGATATTCCTTCTTAATCCTGGAACTTTTTTTTCTTTATTATAAACTTTTTACGAAATATTCGCGCAGAACTCGTCTCCCGCCATAGAAATTCACCAATTTGTTCCTTCAATTAATCAGCTAATGTTTTTCTTTTTTCTTTTACTTGACACTGAGGTTGTCGTGACCAACTCTATTGTGAAGAGGTAGTTCATTTGACGTTTATGTTATTCAAAACAGTTATCTCTGGTTCGTTCGTTTTGCTAAAGTTTAGTTAAAAAATTATTTTAATTTCTTTTTATTGTTTATGAGTTAATGAAACAAAAGTATTTTATGAACTTTTTGAGCTACTTTGTTTAAGCTCATGCATTTTGCCCCTGTTTTTTGCTTATAAGATTTATGAAAGTGAAATTCTAGTTATTGCATTTATTTATTCAATACATGTTATTTAATTTTCCCAAAATACAATTCTACTGACTACATTTCTTTTTAAAAACATAGGGACGGGCTACAGTCCGCTTGGGCGAACTGTTGGATACCCTATTCTTATTCCTATCCCTCATAAGTGGGCGTGACAAAAGTCTAAGTATGGTTGAATTGTTAAGAACGCTCTACATATTTTGTTATATAACATTTAAAGGATTTTGTCAAAAAAAACGCTCCCTAGCTCAAACTTGGGTGTTTCAATAAAATTGTTTTATTTAATTGTGGGCGTGTCAGTAGGCAGATTTAAAAAAAATTAACACATGAGAATAAAGGGCCCCTAGAGAGTATATATTATAAATTTCAGCTCCCTAGCTCAAACTTTGGATTTTCAAAAATTAATATACCCTTAGAATGGGGTATTAAAAAAATATTTTATTTATTTGTGGGCGTGTCAGTGGGCGGATTTTGAAAATTTTTTATCCCGAGCAGTTTTAGGAGTCATAGATCATATATCAGATCAGCTTTCTAGCTCAAAATTCGATTTTTTTCAAAATTCTGTTTTTTTGAGTTTGTGGGCGTGTCTGTGGGCGGATTTCAAAAATTCGTAAACTTGATTATTTCGGGACCCTAGAGAGTATATGGTTAAAATTTCAGCTCTCTAGGTTCAGTTTAAAGGCCTAATTTTTGCCGACAGACGGACGGACGGACGGACGGACATGGCTAGATCGACATTACTATCGATGCTGATCATAAATATAGTAACTTTTAGGGGTCTACGGGCAATATTAAGGTATGTTACAAACTATGCGTCAAAATTAATATACCCTTAGAATAGGGTATAAAAATCACTACGGACCCATTACAAGAACTTATACTGGGAAGTTAAAAATGGAAGCAACATCAAGCAATCAAATGGGTGAGCATTTATTGCAAATTTATTGTCTGTTTTATATTTTAATGTGTGTTGTTTCAAGTTAATTATTTTTTTATTTATATTTTTAATTTAATTTAACAATTTCCAGGATCAAATAAATTTTAAAATGGTCTCTTGTGGACATGAAATGCCCCATAGATGATATGTGCATGTTTTTTGAACTTCGTTCTAAATCCTTACTTTAGAGGACAACATTTTTAATGTTTTACTTGTTTCCCTCGATTTAACATATTTAAAATAATAACGACACGAAAATATAATGTTATTCATTAAAATAATAATAATATCTTAGTACATAATAAAAAAATATATTAAGCTTTTTCTGTATTGGGTACTTCGTTAAGAAACACAGCAGTTTACACTTAAATAGGGACTAAGCGTTTTCCGGTATATAGTGTTTTGGTTATCAAAAATATTAATAGCTGTCAAATATTCAGTCAACCACAAATTCGACACTGACAAATAGATTTGAAGGATTCATTCGCTGCTTTTTTTTGCAAACCAATATTTATACCCTATTCTAAGGGTATATTAATTTTGACGCATAGTTTGTAACATACCTTAATATTGCCCGTAGACCCCTAAAAGTTACTATATTTGTGATCAGCATCGATAGTAATGTCGATCTAGCCATGTCCGTCCGTCCGTCCGTCCGTCTGCCGGCAAAAATTAGGCCTTTAAACTGGACCTAGAGAGCTGAAATTTTAACCATATACTCTCTAGGGTCCCGAAATAATCAAGTTTACGAATTTTTGAAATCCGCCTACAGACACGCCCACAAACTCAAAAAAACAAAATTTTGAAAAAAATCGAATTTTGAGCTAGAAAGCTGAAATTTTTTATATATGATCTATGACTCCTAAAACTGCTCGGGATAAATTTATTTATACAAAATTTTCAAAATCCGCCCACTGACACGCCCACAAATAAATAAAATAATTTTTTAATACCCTATTCTAAGGGTATATTAATTTTTGAAAATCCAAAGTTTGAGCTAGGGAGCTGAAATATAATACATACTCTCTAGGGGCCCTTTATTCTCATGTGTTAATATTTTTTAAATCCGCCTACTGACACGCCCACAATTAAATAAAACAATTTTATTGAAACACCCAAGTTTGAGCTAGGGAGCGTTTTTTTGACAAAATCCTTTAAATGTTATATAACAAAATATGTAGAGCGTTCTTAACAATTCAACCATACTTAGACTTTTGTCACGCCCACTTATGAGGGATAGGAATAAGAATAGGGTATACAACAGTTCGCCCAAGCGGACTTTAGCCCGTCCCTATGTTTTTAAAAAGAAATGTAGTCAGTAGAATTGTATTTTGGGAAAATTAAATAACATGTATTGAATAAATAAATGCAATAACTAGAATTTCACTTCCATAAATCTTATAAGCAAAAAACAGGGACAAAATGCATGAGCTTAAACAAAGTAGCTCAAAAATTTCATAAAATACTTTCGTTTCATTAACTCATAAACAATAAAAAGAAATTTAAATAATTTTTTAACTAAACTTTAGCAAAACGAACGAACCAGAGATAACTGTTTTGAATAACATAAACGTCAAATGAACTACCTCTTCACAATAGAGTTGGTCACGACAACCTCAGTGTCAAGTGAAAGAAAAAAGAAAAACATTAGCTGATTAATTGAAGGAACAAAATGGTGAATTTCTATGGCGGGAGACGAGTTCTGCGCGAATATTTCGTAAAAAGTTTCTAATAAAGAAAAAAAAGTTCCAGGATTAAGAAGGAATATCCAAACACAATTTTTGAGTATACTAAAAATTAAAAAAACATGATAGCATTGTGTACAAGAAATAAAAATTAAAATGTGAGAATCGCGTTGTTGTGGCAAATATATATTTGCTAAGTACAAACAAACAAAAACAATTAGTTAATAAGAAAAATTATAAGTTATATGTATATGTATTTAAATTGCTGCATCAGGAGCTGTATGCTTCAATTTTTTCTTCACGTTTAAGAAAGAAATTCGGCACTTCAGAAAGAGACAACTTCACGAAGCTCTCTATCTATATTGCACAATAAGTGCATAATTTGTTAATTGGTAGCTATTCATAGTACTTAATGTGGATAGATTAATAAATTTTGTCGTTATCACCAAATTCTATTACTAAGATATCGTTATTATTACTGTTTTTGTAACCTACAATTATATTTTCGTAATGTTATTTACACATGTTTTATTACAATGTTTTTATGTTAATACTATAATGGAATATTACCTATGTGAGTTGGCTGTCATTATATTCTGTCCATTTCTGTTTATACCCATTCTAAGGGTATATTAATTTTGACGCATAGTTTGTAACATACCTTAATATTGCCCGTAGACCCCAAAAAGTTACTATATTTATGATCAGCATCGATAGTAATGCCGATCTAGCCATGTCCGTCCGTCCGTCCGTCCGTCAGTCCGTCCGTCCGTCCGTCAGTCCGTCTGTCGGCAAAAATCAGGCCTTTAAACTGGGCCTAGAGAGCTGAAATTTTAACAGTATACTCTCTGGAGTCCCGAAATAATCAACTTTACGAATTTTTGAAATCCGTCCACAAACTCAAAAAAAAAACAAATTTTTCGAAAAAATCGAATTTTGAGCTAAAAAGCTGAAATTTTGTATATATGATCTATGACTCCTAAAACTGCTTGGAAGATAAAATTTTCAAAATCCGCCCACAGACACGACAACAATTATATAAAACAATTTTATTGAAAAACCAAAATTTGAGCTAGGGAGCTGAAATTTATAATATATACTCTCTAGGCGCCTTTCAAGCTCATGTGTAAATATTTTCAAAATCCACCTACTGACACGCCCATAATTTAAAAAAAAAACTTTTTTTGAAAATCCAAAGTTTGAGCTATTGAGCTGAAATTTATAATATATACGTATACGCCCACAATTTAAGAAAATACTTTTTTTGAAAATCCAAAGTTTGAGCTAGAGAGCTAAAATTTATAATATATACTCTCTAGGGGCTCTTTATGCTCAAGTGTTTTTTTTTTTTAAATCCGCCTACTGACAAGCCCACAATTAAATAAAACAATTTTATTGAAAAAAAAAGTTTGAGCTAGGGAGCGTTTTTTTTACAAAAGCTTAGTTTTTTTTTGATAAAATCCTTTAAATGTTATATAACAAAATCTGTAGAGCGTTCTTAACATTTCAACCATACTTGGACTTTTGTCACCCCCACTTATTATTCATAGGAATAAGAATAGGGTATCCAAAAGTTCGCCCAAGCGGACTGTAGCCCGTCCCTCTGTTTTTTTATTCTTTCCATTTTGGATATTCCGGATATAAAATTCGGAAATTCTGTCTTTTTTTTTATTCCTTATCCGGAAAAATTAAAAAAGCACACTCAATATGCACTCTGGTGCTTATGTCTTCAACTAGTGATTTAAGTTTCGCAAAATCGACTTAGATTTTTTGTGATATTTTCTCTTCGGATTTAAAAATTCTTGAGGTAACAGAACATGAAATCACTTTGTTTTAAAGTGCTTGCTCTAATTTGTTCGACATATCCTCTGTGCTGTCATCAAGTTTCGGCTTAAGTGATGGTAGCGGCTTACTATTTGGTGGTGTGCATAAATGTGTATTTCCCTGTTTACCATAACGCCTTGTAGCCATAATTTTTAGTGTTTATGAGTTTGTGTGAAGGGGAGAACAGTTTAAGTTTCACTCAATTTAGGTTCTTAGCACTGACAACAAAGAAAATTAATAGATACTGTCAAAATAATTGGAATAAATACGTATTTGTTATAACTTGGTCGCAGTCGCACTCAGCAGGTCTTCAGCGTTTTCAATTTGAAAATTTTTTCATTCGCCACCTTCTTAACTAGACCACTATTCAAGAGAAAGACAACAAATTCCATATCATGTTAAAAATAAGGTTTATTCATTTTGACATTGAGTAAGATGTAATTGCTGCATTTAGGCGATAAGCAAAGCGATGTCGCACTGCTACGAAAATTAGAGATCACGTTGTAATTAGGTTCGGATTTATCTACCCCAACGGTGAAATCGTGCTTCTGTAGCTTTGGAAGATTTTGCACAGAACACTATCCAATTAAAAACTATTTTCTTATACTAAGACACGAAACCGTGTATCACATTTGGTTATTATACTTTTACCAGAAATTAGAAATCGTAATGACTTAAATTCACTTTGACGTATACTATAAGCTTGGACTTTATAAAAGCTGTTTTAACGACTTTTAATTATTGGCTTATTGAATAGGGTGGCAATTATAGGCAATGATTTGGCTTGTTTAAAGGTAACGTTAAAAACTCACGTTCATTTCTGATAATTAGTTGTGTTATTATTTTAATTATTGTAGTTTGCTTAAAATAATTTCTGGAACTACACCCTTCTTTTAAGTTTTTCGATTTAATTTTGTTTGTTCAATTTACTTTGAAAAGATTTAAAAACGTTTAGGTCTTCCAATTTCGAGACGTTCTATGTCCAAATGTCCTCCCTGCGGGGTCAGTCACCTTGACGTGTGCACCATCATGGAACGCAAATTCGATGGTGCCGGTGCGGAGGCTTGCGGCGTAAAGAGTCGTCGGGCTATTCTGATAAGGGACAGGCCATCTGATGAGCGTCAACTAAGAACTGACCAGGACTACACGTCCGCCCCTTTCTCCTCTTTCTCCCAAATTACCAATATCCCCCCTCCATCAAATCCCTAAATCCTACTTCCCCAATAAACCCCTAATCTAAGGTGGCAAGCGCCGAGAGATGCATGGCTAAGAGGGTGCTTAGTCGTTAGTTTGCAAACTTCGGATACCAGGCGACCTCCGATTTTAAGATAGCCTTCCTGTGGTTAGACGGGTAGACCACGGGCGACACCATATCCCGAATACTCGTGGGTTTCAAAATAAACCAATTAATAAAAAAAAACAATAGAAAATGATGCCTCTAAAATTGCATCATCAAACAGGGATGTTTTAGAACACCCTGTCGATGACGACACGACATCTGTCAAAGGGATAGAGTCGGTAATCATCGTCTCTGAAATGGGGGAACCTGAAGAGAACTTTTCTCAAACTCAGTGGCTCTATTTCAGAATCCATCACCATATGCAACAGCATATTATCAGATGAAAGACATCCCGATACAGAGGACGTAACTAAGACAGTCGGCAATGTGGCACGGACTGAGTCTGAGTACGTCAGATTCACACCATCGGAACAGCGCAGATTTAGGCGCGCGCAGAAGAAGGGGAGCACCATTGAGCAGGCCCGAATCTATGCGAAATAAACCATGGTCAACAAGGGTCCCGAGGTGAAGCGAACGCGATCCGAGGATAATACCCCGCCTCAATCCGAAGCGAAGCGAAGTCGCACTGGGAAGACAACCGTCGACAAAGTCTCGTATAGCAATATAACGAGCTATGTTAGACTGGGGGTTGTACCAGTGGACATCGATCGTAATCCTCTCTCCAACGAACAAATGGGTTTGATACAAGAGAGGATTATGGACATCACGATTGAAAAACGTGACGAGGAGGTCAAACCAGCATTCCGCGGTACTACTTTCAAAGCCGGATGGCTTATGATAGTATGTGCGGACGCCATTACTGCGAAGTGGATGGAGACAACCTTCGCGAAGCTTAAGGAGAAATGCGGGTTAGAGGTGTTGCTTGTGGGAGAGGAAAATTTTATAAAACCACATGTCATCAGAGGGTTCTTCCCGCAGAGTACCGGGGTAGCTAGGGAAAGGATCCTGGCTTTATTAGATGGCCAAAACAGAAAACTAAACACGAGAACGTGGAGAGTTCTGCAAAGATCGGATGAGAGAGACATCGCTCATATGGTCTTTGCAATCAATGACAGCTCCATGAGGAGACTTGTGGAGCTAAAGGGGATGGTCTCGTTCCGATTTGGACAGACCAAACTCATATTAAAAAGTGCTGATAAGACGGCCAAACAGGGCCTGAAAGATCCTCAAAAGCACATCACCAAAGCTCACGGCAGCACCGTAACTGATCCAATTGGGACCAGTACCAGCACTGCCGCGAAGCCAGCAGCTTCCAGCACGGCAACACCAGTGCTAGAAAGAGAAGCCACAAGCGCAAGACCAAGCGCAGCCGAAAAGGCCAATAGTGCGCACAGCACCGCCAAAGAAAGCCAACAACGGTTCAGGCCTAAACTAGGTATGGATCGTAAGAAGGCATGGGCGCAAGACGGACACAAAAACAAAAGTCCGAGACGTAGACAAAGTGGTCTCCCTCAACAGGGTGTCGTACGAAGGAGAGGTGACAATAAGCCTAACAGAGTACGTAACCCTGAATTCGCACGGAAATAATGACTTCCCGTCTAAGCGTGCTGCAGGCTAACCTGCACAGGGCAATGGGTGCCTCGGACACCTTTAGCCAGCGATGTGCCGAAGGGAACATCGCTATTGGTATATATATAGCCCTGTGCAGGTTGGCCTGCAAAACGCTGAGACGGGTGGTCATTTGCGTCTTTATTCAGGGTTTCGTACTCTATTGGGCTTGTTATCACCGCTCCTACGTACGATACCCTGTTGAGGAGGACCACTTTGTCTGCCTCTAGGACTTTTGTTTTTATGTCCTTCTTGTGCCAGTGCTTTCTTACGATCCATACCTAACTTAGGCCTGAATCGTGTTTGGCTTTCTCTGGCTGTGCTTGACTTCGCGCTTGTAGCTTCTTTTTCTGGCACAGTTGTTGCTGTGCTTGAAGCTGCAGCCTTAGCGGCAGCGCTGGTGCTGGCCCCACTTGGGTCAGTTGCGGTGCTGCCGTGAGCTGTGACATCCTTCTTATCCAAAACGTGCTGTTTTTGATCTTTAGGGCAATGTGTGGCCGTCTTGTCAGCACTTTTTAGGATAACTTTGGTCTGTCCGAATCGGAAAGAGACAATACCCCTTAGCTCCACGAGTCTCCTCATGGTGCTGCCGTTTATGGCAAAGGCCATATGTGCGATGTCTCGCTCATCCGATCTTTGCAGAACCCTCCACGTTCTCGTGTTCAGTTCTTTGTTTTGGCCATATAATAGGGCTAGGATCCTTTCGATTTCTACGCCGGTACTCTGCGGGAAGAACCCTCTGATGACATGTGGTTTTGGAAAATTTTCCTCTCCCACAAGCATCACCTCTAACCCGCATTTCTCTTTTAGCTTGGCGAAGGTTGCCTTCATCCACTCTGCAGTGGTGGCGTCTGCACATACGATCATGAGCCATCCGGCTATGAACGTAGTACCGCGGAAGGCTGGTTTGACCTCCTCGTCACGCTGTTCGATCGTGATATCCATAATCCTCTCCTGTATCCAACCCATTTGTTCGTTGGAGAGAGGATTACGATCGATGTCCACCGGTACAACACCCAGTCAACCTTGAGAAGACAACCTTCGCCAAGCTAAAAGAGAAATGCCGGTTAGAGGTGATGCTTGTGGGAGAGGAAAATTTTCCAAAACCGCATGTCATCAGAGGGTTCTTCCCGCTGAGTACCGACGTAGCTAGGGAAAGGATCCTAGCCTTATTAGATGGCCAAAAAAAGAGCTCAACACGAGAACGTGGAGAGTTCTGCAAAGATCGGATGAGCGAGACATCGCACATATGGTCTTTGCTATTAATGACAGCACCATGAGGAGACGCATGGAGCTGAAGGGTATGGTCTCTTTCCGGTTCGAACAGACCAAACTTATCCTAAAAAGTGCTTTCAAGACTGCCAAACAGGGCCCTAAAGACCAGAAACAGCACGTTTTGGGTTTTAAAAATGTCACAGCTCACGGCAGCACCGCAACTGACCCAACTGGGGCCAGCACCAGCGCTGCCGCTAAGGCTGCAGCTTCAAGCACGGCAACACCTGTGCCAGAAAAAGAAGCTACATGCGCGAAGTCAAGCGCAGCCGAAAAGGCCAATAGTGCCCACAGCACTGCCAGAGAAAGCCAAAAACGATTCAGGCCTAAGTTGGGCATGGATCGTAAGAAAGCACTCGCACAAGAAGGACATAAAAACAAAAGTCCTAGAGGCAGACGAAGTGGTCTTCCTCAACAGGGTATCGTACATAGGAGAGGTGACAACAAGCCCATAGAGTGCGAAACCCTGAATACAGACGCAAATGATGACCTCCCGTCTCAGCGTTTTGCAGGCCAACCTGCACAGGGCTATGGGTGCCTCGGACACGTTTAGCCAGCGATGTGCTGAAGGGAACATTGCTATTGGACTAATCCAGGAACCATGGGCAACCAATGGTAAGATATCCGGATTAAATTGTAAACACAGAGAGCTAATTTTCGCCAAAGGTCCTTTCAGACCAAGGGCGGCTATCACTATAAAGAAAGATATAAAATGTTCTCTCATTCCAGGTTTCAAAACTAGGGACGTGGTGGCGGTCCTAATAGAGCGCCACAAAGGCCGACAGCTGCATAAATTTGTATGCGCATCGGCGTACTTTGCTGGAGACACGGATGTAGTGCCTCCCCTATCAGTACAGGAACTTGTCCGGTACTGTGAGGACCAGAAAGTACATATCCTAATCGGCTGCGACGCAAACGCACATAATACCATCTGGGGCAGCCGAGATACAAACAACAGAGGTGAGTCGTTATTAGAATATTTATATAGCAATAACCTCGTCTTTCTAAACAAGGGAAATAGTCCTACGTTTAGAAATTCCATAAGAGAAGAAGTTTTAGACCTTACTATCTCATCTCCTTTTATGAAGGATATTATAGAGGGCTGGCATGTGTCTGGCGAGGCATCTCTATCGGATCATATGCACATCCGATTCGAGATAAGATGCAATGCCGAACACGCGTCAGTCCGTTATGACAACAGACTGACTAATTGGAGAACTTACCGCGAAAATCTAGCGGTGAGATCTGACATGCTGCCAGAAGCACCATCCACAACAAATGATGCAGATGCTGCGCAATGTCAAATAAATGATATTATTCTTGCCTCATTCAAAAGTATTTGCAAGGTTAAAAGAACCGTGGTTAAAAGTTGCATACCATGGTGGAATGATAACATTGAGTCTATTCGAATGAGAGTGAGAAAGCTTTTTAACAAAGCCAAACGCACCGGCACATGGGAACAATATAAATCCATGCTGACCATATACAACTTAGAGTTGCGCAGATCCAAAAGAGCCTCATGGCGTGCAAACTGTGAGAAGATCGAACAACTTCCAGAGGTGGCACGCCTCCAAAGGGGTCTGTCAAAGGATCAAGCAAAAAGCATGGGATTGTTAATCAAATCAGATGGTTCAATCACACGTGACCGGGAAGAAACGCTGAAAACTTTGCTTCAGGCTCACTTCCTAGGGTCTCACACGATGGTCATTACAGATGACCATATAGCGGAGGTCTCAATTCCAAGAAACCTCAGCAGAATTAATAGTTTATCCGGAACACTTTTTACTCCGGATAAGGTTAAATGGGCAACTAACTCATTTAAACCATTCAAGACATCAGAAACAGACGGTATTTTTCCAGCCCTCATTCAAAATGGAATAGAATTTTTATTACCATCCATGATTGCCTTATTTAGGTCCAGCTTCAACTGGTGGTATATACCAGTTACCTGGAGGGAGGTAAACGTAGTATTCATACCTAAACCGGGAAACAAGCCGAGCGAATTACCTAAATCATATCGTCCGATAAGCTTGACATCGTTTTTTCTGAAAACAATGGAAAGGATTATTGACATCCACATTAGAGAATGCATATCAAAAAGCATGCATCTGCACCCTCACCAATATGCGCACCAAAAGGGCAAATCCACGGAAGGCGCTCTGTTAAGACTAACTACAGAGATAAAAAACGCCTACCGTTGCAAAGAGATCGCACTTTGTGCCTTTCTGGACATAGAGGGTGCTTTTGACAACACTGGATATGAATCCATATCAAATGCTTTGTACCATAGAAACATAGACAAACCAACTATTAAATGGATTAAAGCGATGCTGGAAAGTCGCAAAATAACTTCCTCATCAGGAATGACCTCAGTATCAGTAACAGCCGTAAGGGGTTGCCCACAAGGGGGAGTACTTTCACCCCGTTTGTGGTCATTGGTCATCGATGACCTGCTACACAATATGAGCAATTTGGGCTACACTACAATTGGGTACGCCGATGATCACTTCAAAAATTAAAAATGCTCTAAAGACAGCCATAGACTGGTGCATCAAGGAAAATCTTTCCATAAATCCCAGTAAAGCCGTCATCATTCCTTTCACTAAAAGGACGAAATTAGACCTAGGCCTAATCACAATAAACGACACGGTCGTAGAGTATTCCGACGAAGTCAAGTATCTTGGAGTAATCCTGGACAAGAGACTTAACTGGAACTCTCACATAAACAAAAAAATCAGTAAAGCTAATAGAGCTTTATGGGCCTGTCGTCGCACATATGGCAGAACCTGGGGAATCTCTCCAAAGATCGTCCACTGGATCTACACAGTGACGATAAGACCCATTATAACATACGCCTCCATAGTATGGTGGCCAAAATCCACACAAAAGGTCGCAATAGAGAAGCTCAAAAAGGTACAAAGGCTTGCGTGCCTTGGTATCTCCGGAGCCATGCGAACCTGTCCAACAGCAGCTATAGAGGCAATAACAGGAATTACACCTCTCCAGATATACTTTCAAAAAGTGGCGATCCGCAGTGCAATAAGTCTAATACAGTTAAACGAGATAAGTCGTAATGATCATCTGGAAATAAAGACCCTTCTCGATGAACTGCCAGAACTTAACATGAACTGCGCAGTCACAGACCGCATTCAAAAAACATAACAATTCTCCACGGAAACTCTTGGTCATCTGCTGGAGTCTCACTTTCCCGGTAACCAGATTACAATTGGTTCACAACCAGACCCGACTACCGAGACATTGAGTGAGCCAAGACAAACAACTCGGCGTAGGTGGTATATTGCGAATGCCGTGATAACGGAAGAGGCCATTAAATATGCTTTTGCGTCTGTTGACGGCTTCAAGTCACCTGGTACGGACGGAATATACCCAGCCATGCGGATGCGGAGTGTGGCCGCTTTGTTATGGCGGGGGTAAACAGAGGCTGCCCGCAAGGTGGCGTTCTGTCTCCACTGCCGTGGTGTATGCTGGTCGACTCTCTGTTGAACGCACTCGGCGTACGCGGATGATGTTGCCGTGCTTTCTGTTAGATCATGGCTAGCGACTGTATGCGCCAAGGCTCAGGTGGTTTTTGACTTGATCGACGAATGGGGTACTAGGAATGGGCTCTCGGTCAATCCTCTTAAAACTGAGGTTGTTCTCCTTACGAGAAGGAGGACGCTGATCGGGTTGACTCTGCCAGTGCTAAAAGGCGTCACAATCCAACTGTCCAATGAAACAAAGTATCTGGGAGTCATCCTGGATAGCAAACTTCTTTGTTCCAAGCATGTTGAGCTGAAGACTGCCAAGGCGCTGTCGGTTTTCTGGCAGTGCAAGAGCATTTTCGGCAAGACATGGGGCTTATCACCGAAAAGAGTCCTATGGATTTATACGGCTATGATAAGACCATTTATAGCATACGCATCGGTTGTTTGGTGGAATAAGCTTTCGCGTAAATATGTTACTGGAAGGTATGTCTCGGCTGCACGGCGGCTTTCCCCAGCACACCTGGCATCAGCCTGGGTGCATTATTCAACCTCCCGCCCCTTGATGTTTACATTATGAGTTGGACAATCAAAGCTATCTCACGTTTAAAAAGAGGGGGCTTTTGGTATAACTCCCACTGGAGTGTTGATGAACTTGCGCAACGGTTGTCCTTCGACTCCTGTCTTATGGGTATGGACTATGTTGCGAGGAACAGGTGGAGGGGTCGAAGTATCTGAGTCTGTAGCGACAGTCAGGCTGCGCTTAAGGCCTTGCTCAACCCCTTAACCACCTCCAAAATAGTTCTTGAATTCAAGATCTCTCTGAATTCGGTCGGAAGGTTGAATTCACTAAGACTTGTCTGGATCCCGGTTCATAACGGGAAATCAAATCTCCGATGAACTTGTTAGACAGGGCTCAGAGGGGGACTTCTCAGGACCTAAACCAGCGATTTGTCTGCCTGCGTCCTCGGTCAGGGCTTCCATTGACGGTTGGGGTTCATATGAACACAACCACCATTGGCATGACTCTCCAGGGTGCAGACAGACTAAGCAAATTCTCCCCGACGTCTGTAGGAAGTCTGCGGCAGTCTTGTTGTCTCTCAGCAGAAGACTGTAGACAAACTACTGGCGTTCTTACGGGACACTACGCTTTTGCCAAACACCTTAAGGTGCTAGGCCTAAGCGATACCACAAACTGCGAAGCCTGTGGAGAAAGCGACGACAATGCGGAACATTTCCTCTCTGATTGTCCTGCTTTTGCTAGTATCATATGGCAGTTATGCGGATATGTTGAGTGCCATAAACCTAAGCTCCTTATCATTGAAGCGCCTTCTCGTTTTTCTTAGGTTAGGTTAGGTTAGGTCGACGTGGCTGTCAGCTAAGGCCGACACACTTAGACCAAAATTAGGTCCATTGTGGTACCACACAGATCTGGGGATTCCCTCACTGCTCGTTGAACCAATGGGAGCTTCTTATGAAGCGCGAAAGACTTCTGACGTCAGTGTTGGCTAAGTCGTTTGTGTCATTAAACAAGAAGTCCCCTAGATGGAGATTTCTTTTGTGGGAGAGCGCAGGGCATGTGCAGAGAAGGTGAAGTATAGTCTCCTCCTCCTCCTCGTCCATGCAGCTTCTGCAGAAGTCGTTTGAGTCCACGCCAAGTCTGGAGGCGTGCCTGCCTATTAAGTAGTGTCCTGTGATAACACCTATGGTCGAGCTAATATGCAGTCGGTTTAATGAGATTAGACACTTAGAGCGTCGCAGATCCAGCTTTGGCCAGATTCGCTTAGTCGCTAGACAAGTATTGCTACATGTCCACCTAAGGTTTGTTCTCTCGATTGCTGATAGCTTGAGCAAGAGTTTGCATGTAGCGATTGGTATTCCTAAGGAACGTTTACCAGGTAAAAGAGGTAAAGTGGTTCCTTTTTTGGCGAGATCATCTGCCCTACAGTTACCTGGAATGTCTCTATGTCCCGGCACCCAACAGAGGTGAATGTTGAACAGCTCTGCCATCTCCGATAGATGTGAGCGGCAATCTTGGGCTACGATGGAATTTGAAGAGACTGAGTCCAGGGACTTAATCGCTGCCTGACTATCCGAGAAGATACGGATATCCTTTGAGGATATCACATTCCTCTTTAGCCACGACAGGGCTTCTTTTATCGCTAAAATTTCCGCCTGGAACACACTACAATAATCTGGAAGACGGGAGGAGAGGCTAAGATTTAGCTTTTCTAAGAAAACGCCCCCACCTACCCCATCGCTGGTTTTAGATCCG
Source organism: Portevinia maculata (assembly GCA_949715645.1). Taxonomy (NCBI): domain Eukaryota; kingdom Metazoa; phylum Arthropoda; class Insecta; order Diptera; family Syrphidae; genus Portevinia; species Portevinia maculata. The sequence continues at coordinate 172,793,226 of OX454527.1, read as the reverse complement.
TCGGTGTAGAAGTGGATCGATTTATCTTCCGCAAATGCATCATCATCCCAGAATTATCTGGAAGGAATGGTGATTTGGAAGTTTTTTCCGAACTGCAGATGGGGTATGGTGTAGTCTACGTTTCTGGGTAGAGACTTAAAGGACTCCAAAATGATAGAGTGGCCGATCTTCTTGTTGGTCCACTGTGAGGTAGCTTTTAAGCGGACAGCGGAACAAGCCGCTGTTTGCATGCTGAAGATGTCGAGGGGTATCAGGTGTAACAGAATGTCCAGTGCAGCGGAGGGGGTAGTACGGAGTGCTCCACTAATGCACAGACACGCTGAACGCTGGACTGTGCCCAGTTTATCGCGGTTTATAGCTATATCCAGGGCAGTCCACCAGACGACCACCCCGTAATAAAAATTGGTCTAACCACCGCTGTATATAGCCAATGCATAATGCGGGGTTGTATACCCCACTTATTGCCAATGGCTTTTTTGCAAGAGAAAAGTGCTACTGTAGCTTTCTTGACTCTTTCTTGTATATTGGGTTTCCAGCTTAACTTCCTATCGAAGATTAGACCCAAAAATTTTGCTTCGTCAGAGAAAGTTAAGCTTGTACCGCTAATAGAGGGAGGGTCAATATGTGGGATTTTATATTTCCTGCAAAAGAGGACCAGTTTACAGTATGCATGCTGAGCCGCAGACAACAATTGCGGATTTATGTTCGTGCGAAGATGGATATCAATCAATCGCTCCAGCGTTTTGAGGAGGAATGAAGATAGACTAATGGGTCTGAGTTCCTTTGGACTGACGTGGGAATATTTGCCAGCCTTGGGTATGAAAACCACTTTAACTTCTCTCCAAGCCCGGGGAATATGAACCAGGTCTAGACAGCTTTTCAGGATCATCTCCAGCACAGGCAGGATGATATCCGCTGACATTTGTAGTTCGGCAGGTATTATGCCGTCTGGTCCTGCGGACTTGAAGGGTTTGAAGCTATGTAGCGCCCAAGTCAGCTTTTCCCTAGTAATCAGACCGTGAGAGTAAGTTACCTGTGCATATGACCTGCTAGGGCGTAAATTGCCGGTAATATTGGAGCTGCCTGGGAAATGAGTGTCAAGTAGCAGATTGAGCGATTCCTCGCTAGATGTCGCCCAAGAGCCGTCTGCATTTTTAAGGCAGCTAGGCATAGATGGATTAGAAGAGAGGATTTTTCTTAGCCTTGATGCCTCAGATGATTCTTCTATTTTGCCACAGAAGAGTCTCCATGACGATCTTTTGACTTTCCTTAGTTTTTTTTGTATAGTGAGAGGGATTCCTTATAGGAGTCCCAATCGGTTATTGCTTTTGAGCTTTTAGCAAGATTGAAGAGTCTTCTGCACTCCTTTCTGAGTGGTCCCAGCTCAGTGGTCCACCAGTGAGCCTTCTTCTTACCCCTGGGTTGTACGAGTGGGCAGGATGCCGCCATTGCTTCGTTAAGGGCCAGGGTGAGTTCATCGACTTTATTGTCGAGCTCATTGGAGTCGCAGGGTGGACTTAAGAGTACAGAGTTAATACGATTATGTAATGTGTCTCTGTATAAGGGCCAATTGGTTTTCCGAGGATTTCGGAAGGTGGGTTGACATGGAGGCTCAACGTTAAGGTTGAAAAGAAGATAGCGGTGATCCGAAAAAGAGTGATCAGCCGAAACCTTCCAACCCGTAATCATGTCGTTGATGGTATCGGAGACAAGAGTGATGTCAAGGACTTCTTGTCGATTTTTGGTAATGAAGGTGGGTTCATTACCTGAGTTACAAACAATGAGGTTAGTACGTAAGAGATATTCAAAAAGTGACTCACCTCTGTTATTGATGTCTGTGCTGCCCCATACAGTGTGATGAGCGTTAGCATCGCACCCCATTATGAGATCAGCTTTCTGCCTCCTTGCTTCTTCGATCAACCTCTCTAGGTTATCACCAGGGAGAGGCCCCACTTGATCGTGGGCGAGATACGCTGATACTAGCCAGAATGATCTACCAACGGTCTCTATTCTTGCCACAGTTGTATCTCGATCGCTGAAATTAGGGAGTAAATAAGCATTAATATTACTTTTCACTAGTATGCGCGATCTAGGTTTACCTTTATCGGTCACATACAGTGAGTAGTATCCAGGAGTCCTGAGTCCTCGAACCAGGTTGTTGACAACCCAAGGTTCTTGTATCAGGACGATGTCTTCTGCGCCTTTGGTAAGACGAAGAATAAGTGCGGCCGATGCCTTAATGGAGTGTTGGAGGTTAATCTGAACTAACTGCAGCATTTTCGCTACAATCAGGCAGAGATGCCTCCACCACGGTGTTATTCAGGCCTTCCAATTCCGAGGACGAGTTGAGAAGCTCGTCTTCACTCAGAAGAGCCTTATCCTGATCTTGATCATCAGTGTCCATATCTGACAAAGCGTCGGTTATGGATGGTGATTCGTTGGTTGGCGAGGGTTCATCGTCCTCCAAAGAGGGGAAGGAGATTGAAGCGCCAGGATCTGAGACTACGATCGTAGAGTCAGAGAGAGGAGGAGGAGGGGGGGGGGGGGGGGAGTTTTCCCGCATCCATTTCGTCCTTTTTATAGACCCGCATTTTGACATCGTCTCATGCGAATCTTATCATGTAGTCGTTCTTGGCCAGAGGAGCCAGGGTTTCTTGGTTGATTACAACCACGACACATCTGTAATCGCCCTTCAGTTCTTCCAGTTTGGCAACCTTCCAGTTGTGGGTCGCAAGTGAAGGGTTGCTGAATTTCAGGACTTCCAGGATGTCCTCAGGGGTGTATGGATCCGCAGTGATCCAGATACGAGATCTTGGTCGGCAGGGGATGTCCTCCCTTGCAACAACCTCGAGCTTGCACCGGGCCACACCTCTCCAAGCTTACTTATTGCATGCTTGTAGAGATCGGCCGATCTTTGATCATCACACGCGACCAATTTGATGTGGCCTTGATGCCACCCTCCTTCATGCGTAAGCGGAGGAGGTCCGGGATGGTTTCTTATGAAGGAAAAGAAGGAGCGCGAAAGCGCTCTCTTAGCCATATCCCACTTCTCAAGGGTTATAGACCCGTCAATGTCATTGCGGTCGATGACTGCGATCACAATTTTGTCTTTCAAGATGTCACTGAAAGATCTGTGAGGTGTTATAGTGGGAGAGATGCCGGTGTTATGCACTCTCTGCCTCTTGGGAACCGAAATGGTTCCTTCCACTGACCTCTGGCGTTTGATCGACGGGTCGCAGGCCTTAAGGATCTGCTGAGCCCAGTCCAGTTTGGCGATTTGTCCTGGCGTCCTATCCTTCTCCGCGATGGTGCCACACATACGCTGGATTCGGATGGCGTTGCGTCGGTGTTTGTAAGACGCCATGGACGGATTATGGTGACGCTTTGTGTTGGTAGAGGGACCATGATGCACAGTCCCACCACCATCAGGTTTCCTAGGGGCAACACTTTTGCCGACCGTGGAGGGACCTTGATGCACAGTCCCACCACCATCAGGTTTTTTGGGGGCAACGCTTTTGCCGACCGTGTAGGGACCATGATGCACAGTCCCACCAACAACAGGTTTTTTGGGGGCAACGCTATTGCCGACCGTGGGAGGACCATGAGTTGCCACAGTCCGTCCCGCAGACAGCGTATTAGTATTGACCGAAGACGTTGTTAACTTGGTGGGGCCGGCAGAGGGGGGACCATGATTCACAGTCCTCTCTGTGTCGGAAAAGGATGTTTTGAGCTCGCATCCACTAGTGGAGGGACCATGTATGTCCACAGTTCCAATACCATCTGGTGCCATAAGAGCTATGCCGCTAGACGGCTTGGTCGCCGTACTACCCTCCGGTTTGAAAGGGGAACCGGCCATAAATTTTTTTGTTTTTGTTTGTTTTTTATTTGAATGCATAATAGATCCCACGAGTCGCGGAGAAAAAAGGTCCATCTGCACAGATTGTGCAGATAAGGCTGGTTAATCCGGAGGTCGCCAGGTATCCGGATACTCCGTGCACGACTGAGCTATTTGATAGACTGGGCCCTCAGCCAGGTTGACTCTCGGCACGGGTCGTATGACACCTTACGTCCAGCACAGGGGATAAGGAGCGGGAGAGGGAAAAGAACGGACTGTAATGTAGAGGTCGCAAAGTAGTACATGTACTGAACTTACGCGTTAAGAAAGAGAGGGTAAGAAAGGGGACGTAGAGTCCTGGTCAGTACTTGGTAAGCGCTCGTCAACAGCCTGTCTGCCATGGGTGGCCCTTAGACAGCATAGCCCGTTGAACCTACGCCTCAAGCCTTCGCACCGGCACCATCGAATGCAATGATGGTACGCACGTCAAGGTGACTGACCCACGCGAAGGCGGACATGGCTAGATCGACATTACTATCGATGCTGATCATAAATATAGTAACTTTTAAGGGTCTACAGACAATAGGTATGTTACAAACTATGCGGTAAAATTAATATACCCTTAGAATTATTTTAGAAAATTTTATTTGTTCTATGTACAGTACTGTGGAAGGTAGGAGATATAAGTTGTTTTTTGTTGATTTGTAATGGGGTTTGAGTTTTTTGTTTTTATTGTTTAAATTAATATTTATTTATACTAAATGATTGATTTATTTCTCTTAATATGAACTACATAAATAAAAAAAAAGTTAATATTTTTAAAAAAGTTCATGGGTTTCATTGAATACACTACCAAAGTACCATACGTCTCTGAGCATAGAGGACCCCTAGAGAGTATATATTATAAATTTCAGCTCCCTAGCTCAAACTTTGGATTTTCAAAAAAAGTTTTTTTGTAAATTGTGGGCGTGTCAATGGGCGGATTTTGAAAATATTTACACGTGAGCTTAAAGGGCCCTTAGAGAGTTTATATTATAAATTTCAGCTCCCTAGGTCAAATTTTGGTTTTTCAATAAAATTATTTTATTTTTTTGTGGGCGTGTTATTGGACGGATTTTGAAAATTTTATATCCCGAGCAGTTTTAGGAGTCATAGAACATATATAAAAAATTTCAGCTTTCTAGCTCAAAATTCGATTTTTTCCAAAATTTTGTTTTTTTGAGACACGCCGTGGGCGGATTTCAAAAATTCGTAAACATGATTATTTCGGGACTCTAGAGAGTATGTGGTTAAAATTTCAGCTCTCTGGGCCCAGTTTAATGGCCTAATTTTTGCCGACGGACGGACGGACGGACGGACATGGCTAGGTTAGGTTAGGTTAGGTTGACGTGGCTGTCAGCTAAGGCCGACACACTTAGACCAATATTAGGTCCATTGTGGTACCACACAGATCTGGGGATTCCCTCACTGCTCGTTGAACCAATAGGAGCTTCTTATGAAGTGCGAAAGACTTCCAATGCCAGTGTTGGCTAAGTCGTTTGTATCATTAAACAAGAAGTCCCCTAGATGGAGATTTCTTTTGTGGGAGAGCGCAGGACATGTGCAGAGAAGGTGAAGTATAGTCTCCTCCTCCTCCTCCTCCATGCAGCTTCTGCAGAAGTCGTTTGAGTGCACGCCAAGTCTGGAGGCGTGCCTGCCTATTAAGCAGTGTCCTGTGATAACACCTATGGTTAGGTTAGGTTGTAGTGGCAGTCGGCCGAGACCGACACACTTAGGCCAGTGACAGGCCCATTGTGATACCACACGGATGTATCATCCTCCTACTCGTTGAACCAGTTGGAGCTTCTGATGAAGCTTGACAGACTTTTTATGTCGGTGTTAATGAGATCGTTAAGATCATTGTAAAAGAAGGATCCTAAATGGAGTTTACGTCTTTGAGAAAGAGCAGGGCACGTGCAGGGAAGGTGGAGAAGTGTCTCCTCCTCCTCCTCGTCCATACAGCTTCTGCAGAAGTCATTTGCGTGGACGCCAAGCCTTGTTGCATGTCTGCCTATGAGACAGTGTCCGGTGATCACACCAATTATAGCACCAATGTGAAGTCTGTTTAGAGAAATCAAACACTTAGAGCGTTTCAGATCCAGCTTTGGCCAAATCTGCTTTGTCGCTAGACAAGTGTTGCCACTTGTCCACCTAAGGTTACAGTTCTCAATGGTCTGTCTCATAAACATGAGTTGGCATGTAGCGATTGGGATGCCTAGTGAAACTTTATCAGGTAAAAGGGGCAGTGTGGTTCCTTTTCTGGCGAGTTCATCCGCCCTACAGTTCCCTGGAATGTCTGTATTTCCTGGCACCCAGCATAGGTGGATGTTAAAATGCTTCGCCATCTCCACTAGAGATGATCGACAGTCACGGACTACGATAGAGTTTGTGGACCCAGAATCCAGGGATTTTAATGCAGCTCGACTATCTGAGAAGATCCAGATATCCGTAACGGATATCACGTTCTTCTTCAGCCACGATAACACCTATAGTCGAGCTAATATGCAGTCGGTTTAATGAGATTAGACACTTAGAGCGTCGCAGATCCAGCTTTGGCCAGATCCGCTTAGTCGCTAGACAAGTATTGCTACATGTCCACCTAAGGTTTGTTCTCTCAATTGCTGATAGCTTGAACAAGAGTTTGCATGTAGCGATTGTTATTCCTAAAGAACCTTTATCAGGTAAAAGAGGTAAAGTGGTTCCTTTTTTGGCGAGATCGACTGCCCTACAGTTACCTGGAATGTCTCTATGTCCCGGCACCCAACAGAGGTGAATGTTGAACAGCTCTGCCATCTGCGAAAGAGATGAGCGGCAGTCTTGGGCTGCGATGGAATTTGAAGAGACTGAGTCTAGGGACTTAATCGCTGCCTGACTATCCGAGAAGATACGGATATCCTTTGAGGATATCAGATTGCTCTTTAGCCACGACAGGGCTTCTTTTATCGCTAAAATTTCCGCCTGGAACACACTTCAATAATCTGGAAGACGGAAAGAGAGGCTAAGATTTAGCTTTTCTGAGAAAACGCCCCACCTATCCCATCGCTGGTTTTAGATCCGTCGGTGTAGAAGTGGATCGATTTATCTTCCGCAAATGCATCATCATCCCAGAATGATCTGGAAGGAATGGTGATTTGGAAGTTTTTTCCGAACTGCAGGTGGGGTATGGTGTAGTCTATGTTTCTGGGTAGAGACTTAAAAGAGTCCAAAAGGATGGAGTGGCCGATCTCCTTGTTGGTCCACTGTGAGGTAGCTTTTAAGCGGACAGCGGAACAAGCCGCTGTTTGCATGCTGAAGATGTCGAGGGGTATCAGGTGTAACAGAATGTCCAGTGCAGCGGAGGGGGTTGTACGGAGTGCTCCGCTGGACTTTGCCCAGTTTGTCGCGGTTTATAGCTATATCCAGGGCAGTCCACCAGACGACCACCCCGTAAGTAAGAATTGGTCTAACCACTGCTGTAAGTAAGTAAGTAAGTAAGTAAGTAAGTAAGTAAGCAAGAAATTAATTTATTTAATATTTTCTTATTACATAAGTTACAAGTTAGAATGAATTTTAAAGCTATGGCTTAGCCGTCAGCTTGGTTAGCAAAATGCTTATACATGTACCTACATTTGTAACTTTAACAATATAGTTATTATACCCTATTCTAGGGGTATATTAATTTTGACACATAGTTTGTAACATACCTTAATATTGCCCGTAGACCCCTAAAAGCTCCTATATTTATGATCAGCATCGATAGTAATGTCGATCTAGCCATGTCCGTCCGTCCGTCGGCAAAAATTAGGCCTTTAAACTGGACCTAGAGAGCTGAAATTTTAACCATATACTCTCTAGGGTCCCGAAATAATCAAGTTTAAGAATTTTTGAAATCCGCCCACAGACACGCCCACAAACTCAAAAAAACAAAATTTTGGAAAAAATCGAATTTTGAGCTAGAGAGCTGAAATTTTTTATATATGATCTATGGCCCATAAAACTGATTGGGACATAAAATTTTCAAAATCCGCCCACTGACACGCCCACAATTAAATAAAACAAATTTTGGGAAAAATTGAATTTTGAGCTAGAAAGCTGAAATTTTTTATATATGATCTTTGGCTCATAAAACTGCTTGGGACATACAATTTTTAAAATCCGCCCACTGACACGCCCACAATTAAATAAAATATTTTTTTTGAAAAACCAAAATTTGAGCTAGGGAGCTGAAATTTTTAATATATACTCTCTAGGGGCCCTTTATGCTCATGTGGAAATATTTTCAAAATCCGCCTACTGACACGCCCACAATTATTTTTTTTTTATTTTTGAAAGTCCAAAGTTTGAGCTAGGGAGCTGAAATTTATAGTATATACTCTCTAGGTGCCCTTTATGCTCATACCTTAATTTTTTTTAAATCCGCCTACTGACACGCCCACAATTAAATAAAACAATTTTATTGAAAAACCAAAGTTTGAGCTAGGGAGCGTTTTTATTTACAAAAGCTTAGTTTTTTCGATAAAATCCTTTAAATTTTTGTCACGCCCACTTATGAGATATAGGAATAAGAATAGGGTATCCAACAGTTCGCCCAAGCGGACTGTAGCCCGCCCCTATGTTTTTTTTAATAAACTTAATCAATCATAATACTCTGTTATTAATAGCGACCTGTATTTGTAGATGGATTTAATATAATAAAATAACTTTTTCCAATCACACTCGTTCAGAATTTGTATTGTCTCCTGCATGGTAAGGAATTTTTTTCCGATGTAAGCTAGTCTCTGTGGTTTGTAGATTGGACAAACACTAATAATGTGAAAACAGTCTTCTTTCGCTTTTAAGTTGCAAATATTACAAAATTTTTTGAAGCTTCCATTATATGGGCTGCCATTTAAACCAATCAACTCACACCTTGTTTTGAAATTAAGAGATATTTCACTATAGTTGAGTGAGTCATTGAAATAGTTCTTATCCTTTAGATTGAAGTTCAGGTGAGAATACAATACTCTGCTATCTGATTCACGAGCTTTCTCTAGTAATCGCACACGAATAGCATCTTCATTTCTATTTATTATTCGATAAAGTTGGTTCTTTAAGTTGTCCAGGTTGCTTAGATTGAATGAAATAGTTTCTCCACACGCGTTTCCAATTCTTAACCATCTTGACGCCCACCAGTCCTTGTTTCTTAATTCATAAGATAGCATTTTTTTGGTTATTCGGGAGTCTGGATACGAACCTATTTTAATGATGTAATCCGCTTGCGATTTGAGAGTGCTTGTAAAAAGCATTGGAAGACCCGTTTCCAAATAGATTGTGTAGTTCGGCGATTTCATTGGTAAGTTGAATAATTTTTTCAAGAAGTTCCTGTGGAATTTCTCGATTACTTCGTACTCGTCTGATCCCCAAACTTGAGAGGCGTAACAAAGAGATGATTCAACAACTGAATCAAATATTCTGTATTTCGTTGAGAGGAGAATCCGCTTGTTTGCAAAAACATTTTTCCATGATAGATTCACTAATCTTTGGGAAGACTTGGCTTTATCCGTTAGATGTTTACCAAATTCTAGGGTTGGGTTCAGTTTCACTCCTAAATATTTGAGTTCCTTCACAATCCCTAATCGGCTTCCATTATAAAACCATCTATTTCCACTTTGCACTCGTGGTGAACGGGAAAAGACCATAATTTTAGATTTTTCGGTGTTGATGGTTAGTCCCCATTTTTTGCAGTAGCTGCCTAGACGATTTATCATCAATTGGAGATTTTCAGGAGATTCAGAGAGTAGAACAAGATCATCGGCATATAACAAGACATTGACCACGGTATTAGCAATTCGTACTCCACCAGGCAAATCGTTTTCTATGTCGTTTATAAATAGAGAAAACAATAAGGCACTAAGAGGACATTCTTGCTTTACACCAGTCTGTGTTTTAAACCATTCTGAGAAATCCTTTCCATCCCAGACTGCTGCACTTGTTTCGGCATACATTTTTTTAATGGTCTTAAGAAATTTTGTAGAGATACCCAACTGAGACAGTTTATAGAAGAGTGCGCTTCGGCTAACAAGATCCACTGCTGTATATAGCCAATGCGTAATGCGGGGTTGGTGTATACCCCACTTGTTGCCAATGGCTTTTTTACAAGAGAAAAGTGCTACTGTAGCTTTCTTGACTCTTTCTTGTATATTGGGTTTCCAGCTTAACTTCCTATCGAAGATTAGACCCAAAAATTTTGCTTCGTCAGAGAAAGTTAAGCTTGTACCGCTAATAGACTGAGGGTCAATATGTGGGATTTTATATTTCCTGGAAAAGAGGACCAACTCTGTTTTATGGGGGTTAACGCCCAGTCCACACCGATTAGCCCATCTAGTTAGCTTATTATGAGCGTTTTGCAGGAGTTCCTTTATGGTATTGAGGTGTTTTCCTGAGACGGCTATAGCAACGTCATCCACATAGGCAATTACACCGCAGCCCTCCAGAGAAGGGGAGAAAGAACACCGCCTTGTGGCGTGCATCTGCTGACAGACCTTCTAGCAGATGTAACGCCCAGTTTTGAATTAATAATCCGATTTACAAGCAGTAGATTAATCAATTCACCAAGCGAGCTATCCACCTTCAGTTCTGTGAGTGCATTTGCGATTGCAGATGTGTTAACGTTGTTAAAGGCGCCTTTTATGTCAAGGAAAGCCACCATGGTATACTCTTTGTGATGAAGAGAGTATTCGATAGTGCGTACTAAGGAGTGAATAGCGGTTTCCACCGACTTTCCCTTACAGTATGCATGCTGAGCCGCAGACAACAATTGCGGATTTATGTTCGTGCGAAGATGGATATCAATCAATCGCTCCAACGTTTTGAGGAGGAATGAAGACTTGCCAGCCTTGGGTATGAAAACCACTTTAACTTCTCTCCAAGCCCGGGGAATATGAACCAGGTCTAGACAGCTTTTCAGGATCATCTCCAGCACAGGCAGGATGATATCCGCTGACATTTGTAGTTCGGAAGGTATTATGCCGTCTGGTCCTGCAGACTTGAAGGGTTTGAAGCTATGTAGCGCCCAAGTCAGCTTTTCCCTAGTAATCAGACCGTGAGAGTAAGTTACCTGTGCAAATGACCTGCAAGGGCGTAAATTGCCGGTAATATTTGAGCTGCCTGGGAAATGAGTGTCAAGTAGCAGATTGAGCGATTCCTCGCTAGATGTCGCCCAAGAGCCGTCTGCATTTTTAAGGCAGCTAGGCATAGATGGATTAGAAGAGAGGATTTTTCTTAGCCTTGATGCCTCAGATGATTCTTCTATTTTGCCACAGAAGAGTCTCCATGACGATCTTTTGACTTTCCTTAGTTTTTTTTGTATAGTGAGAGGGATTCCTTATAGGAGTCCCAATCGGTTATTGCTTTTGAGCTTTTAGCAAGATTGAAGAGTCTTCTGCACTCCTTTCTGAGTGGTCCCAGCTCAGTGGTCCACCAGTGAGCCTTCTTCTTACCCCTGGGTTGTACGAGTGGGCAGGATGCCGCCATTGCTTCGTTAAGGGCCAGGGTGAGTTCATCGACTTTATTGTCGAGCTCATTGGAGTCGCAGGGTGGACTTAAGAGTACAGAGTTAATACGATTATGTAATGTGTCTCTGTATAAGGGCCAATTGGTTTTCCGAGGATTTCGGAAGGTGGGTTGACATGGAGGCTCAACGTTAAGGTTGAAAAGAAGATAGCGGTGATCCGAAAAAGAGTGATCAGCCGAAACCTTCCAACCCGTAATCATGTCGTTGATGGTATCGGAGACAAGAGTGATGTCAAGGACTTCTTGTCGATTTTTGGTAATGAAGGTGGGTTCATTACCTGAGTTACAAACAATGAGGTTAGTACGTAAGAGATATTCAAAAAGTGACTCACCTCTGTTATTGATGTCTGTGCTGCCCCATACAGTGTGATGAGCGTTAGCATCGCACCCCATTATGAGATCAGCTTTCTGCCTCCTTGCTTCTTCGATCAACCTCTCTAGGTTATCACCAGGGAGAGGCCCCACTTGATCGTGGGCGAGATACGCTGATACTAGCCAGAATGATCTACCAGCGGTCTCTATTCTTGCCACAGTTGTATCTCGATCGCTGAAATTAGGGAGTAAATAAGCATTAATATTACTTTTCACTAGTATGCGCGATCTAGGTTTACCTTTATCGGTCACATACAGTGAGTAGTATCCAGGAGTCCTGAGTCCTCGAACCAGGTTGTTGACAACCCAAGGTTCTTGTATCAGGACGATGTCTTCTGCGCCTTTGGTAAGACGAAGAATAAGTGCGGCCGATGCCTTAATGGAGTGTTGGAGGTTAATCTGAACTAACTGCAGCATTTTCGCTACAATCAGGCAGAGATGCCTCCACCACGGTGTTATTCAGGCCTTCCAATTCCGAGGACGAGTTGAGAAGCTCGTCTTCACTCAGAAGAGCCTTATCCTGATCTTGATCATCAGTGTCCATATCTGACAAAGCGTCGGTTATGGATGGTGATTCGTTGGTTGGCGAGGGTTCATCGTCCTGCAAAGAGGGGAAGGAGATTGAAGCGCCAGGATCTGAGACTACGATCGTAGAGTCAGAGAGAGGAGGAGGAGGGGGGGGGGGGGAAGTTTACCCGCATCCATTTCGTCCTTTTTATAGACCCGCATTTTGACATCGTCTCATGCGAATCTTATCATGTAGTCGTTCTTGGCCAGAGGAGCCAGGGTTTCTTGGTTGATAACAACCACGACACATCTGTAATCGCCCTTCAGTTCTTCCAGTTTGGCAACCTTCCAGTTGTGGGTCGCAAGTGAAGGGTTGCTGAATTTCAGGACTTCCAGGATGTCCTCAGGGGTGTATGGATCCGCAGTGATCCAGATACGAGATCTTGGTCGGCAGGGGATGTCCTCCCTTGCAACAACCTCGAGCTTGCACCGGGCCACACCTCTCCAAGCTTACTTATTGCATGCTTGTAGAGATCGGCCGATCTTTGATCATCACACGCGACCAATTTGATGTGGCCTTGATGCCACCCTCCTTCATGCGTAAGCGGAGGAGGTCCGGGATGGTTTCTTATGAAGGAAAAGAAGGAGCGCGAAAGCGCTCTCTTAGCCATATCCCACTTCTCAAGGGTTATAGACCCGTCAATGTCATTGCGGTCGATGACTGCGATCACAATTTTGTCTTTCAAGATGTCACTGAAAGATCTGTGAGGTGTTATAGTGGGAGAGATGCCGGTGTTATGCACTCTCTGCCTCTTGGGAACCGAAATGGTTCCTTCCACTGACCTCTGGCGTTTGATCGACGGGTCGCAGGCCTTAAGGATCTGCTGAGCCCAGTCCAGTTTGGCGATTTGTCCTGGCGTCCTATCCTTCTCCGCGATGGTGCCACACATACGCTGGATTCGGATGGCGTTGCGTCGGTGTTTGTAAGACGCCATGGACGGATTATGGTGACGCTTTGTGTTGGTAGAGGGACCATGATGCACAGTCCCACCACCATCAGGTTTCCTAGGGGCAACACTTTTGCCGACCGTGGAGGGACCTTGATGCACAGTCCCACCACCATCAGGTTTTTTGGGGGCAACGCTTTTGCCGACCGTGGAGGGACCATGATGCACAGTCCCACCAACAACAGGTTTTTTGGGGGCAACGCTATTGCCGACCGTGGGAGGACCATGAGTTGCCACAGTCCGTCCCGCAGACAGCGTATTAGTATTGACCGAAGACGTTGTTAACTTGGTGGGGCCGGCAGAGGGGGGACCATGATTCACAGTCCTCTCTGTGTCGGAAAAGGATGTTTTGAGCTCGCATCCACTAGTGGAGGGACCATGTATGTCCACAGTTCCAATACCATCTGGTGCCATAAGAGCTATGCCGCTAGACGGCTTGGTCGCCGTACTACCCTCCGGTTTGAAAGGGGAACCGGCCATAAAATTTTTTGTTTTTGTTTTTGTTTGTTTTTTGTTTGAATGCATAATAGATCCCACGAGTCGCGGAGAAAAAAGGTCCATCTGCACAGATTGTGCAGATAAGGCTGGTTAATCCGGAGGTCGCCAGGTATCCGGATACTCCGTGCACGACTGAGCTATTTGATAGACTGGGCCCTCAGCCAGGTTGACTCTCGGCACGGGTCGTTTGACACCTTACGTCCAGCACAGGGGATAAGGAGCGGGAGAGGGAAAAGAACGGACTGTAATGTAGAGGTCGCAAAGTAGTACATGTACTGAACTTACGCGTTAAGAAAGAGAGGGTAAGAAAGGGGACGTAGAGTCCTGGTCAGTACTTGGTAAGCGCTCGTCAACAGCCTGTCTGCCATGGGTGGCCCTTAGACAGCATAGCCCGTTGAACCTACGCCTCAAGCCTTCGCACCGGCACCATCGAATGCAATGATGGTACGCACGTCAAGGTGACTGACCCACGCGAAGGCGGACATGGCTAGATCGACATTACTATCGATGCTGATCATAAATATAGTAACTTTTAAGGGTCTACAGACAATAGGTATGTTACAAACTATGCGGTAAAATTAATATACCCTTAGAATTATTTTAGAAAATTTTATTTGTTCTATGTACAGTACTGTGGAAGGTAGGAGATATAAGTTGTTTTTTGTTGATTTGTAATGGGGTTTGAGTTTTTTGTTTTTATTGTTTAAATTAATATTTATTTATACTAAATGATTGATTTATTTCTCTTAATATGAACTACATAAATAAAAAAAAAGTTAATATTTTTAAAAAAGTTCATGGGTTTCATTGAATACACTACCAAAGTACCATACGTCTCTGAGCATAGAGGACCCCTAGAGAGTATATATTATAAATTTCAGCTCCCTAGCTCAAACTTTGGATTTTCAAAAAAAGTTTTTTTGTAAATTGTGGGCGTGTCAATGGGCGGATTTTGAAAATATTTACACGTGAGCTTAAAGGGCCCTTAGAGAGTTTATATTATAAATTTCAGCTCCCTAGGTCAAATTTTGGTTTTTCAATAAAATTATTTTATTTTTTTGTGGGCGTGTTATTGGACGGATTTTGAAAATTTTATATCCCGAGCAGTTTTAGGAGTCATAGAACATATATAAAAAATTTCAGCTTTCTAGCTCAAAATTCGATTTTTTCCAAAATTTTGTTTTTTTGAGACACGCCGTGGGCGGATTTCAAAAATTCGTAAACATGATTATTTCGGGACTCTAGAGAGTATGTGGTTAAAATTTCAGCTCTCTGGGCCCAGTTTAATGGCCTAATTTTTGCCGACGGACGGACGGACGGACGGACATGGCTAGGTTAGGTTAGGTTAGGTTGACGTGGCTGTCAGCTAAGGCCGACACACTTAGACCAATATTAGGTCCATTGTGGTACCACACAGATCTGGGGATTCCCTCACTGCTCGTTGAACCAATAGGAGCTTCTTATGAAGTGCGAAAGACTTCCAATGCCAGTGTTGGCTAAGTCGTTTGTATCATTAAACAAGAAGTCCCCTAGATGGAGATTTCTTTTGTGGGAGAGCGCAGGACATGTGCAGAGAAGGTGAAGTATAGTCTCCTCCTCCTCCTCCTCCATGCAGCTTCTGCAGAAGTCGTTTGAGTGCACGCCAAGTCTGGAGGCGTGCCTGCCTATTAAGCAGTGTCCTGTGATAACACCTATGGTTAGGTTAGGTTGTAGTGGCAGTCGGCCGAAACCGACACACTTAGGCCAGTGACAGGCCCATTGTGATACCACACGGATGTATCATCCTCCTACTCGTTGAACCAGTTGGAGCTTCTGATGAAGCTTGACAGACTTTTTATGTCGGTGTTAATGAGATCGTTAAGATCATTGTAAAAGAAGGATCCTAAATGGAGTTTACGTCTTTGAGAAAGAGCAGGGCACGTGCAGGGAAGGTGGAGAAGTGTCTCCTCCTCCTCCTCGTCCATACAGCTTCTGCAGAAGTCATTTGCGTGGACGCCAAGCCTTGTTGCATGTCTGCCTATGAGACAGTGTCCGGTGATCACACCAATTATAGCACCAATGTGAAGTCTGTTTAGAGAAATCAAACACTTAGAGCGTTTCAGATCCAGCTTTGGCCAAATCTGCTTTGTCGCTAGACAAGTGTTGCCACTTGTCCACCTAAGGTTACAGTTCTCAATGGTCTGTCTCATAAACATGAGTTTGCATGTAGCGATTGGGATGCCTAGTGAACCTTTATCAGGTAAAAGGGGCAGTGTGGTTCCTTTTCTGGCGAGTTCATCCGCCCTACAGTTCCCTGGAATGTCTGTATGTCCTGGCACCCAGCATAGGTGGATGTTAAAATGCTTCGCCATCTCCACTAGAGATGATCGACAGTCACGGACTACGATAGAGTTTGTGGACCCAGAATCCAGGGATTTTAATGCAGCTCGACTATCTGAGAAGATCCAGATATCCGTAACGGATATCACGTTCTTCTTCAGCCACGATAACACCTATAGTCGAGCTAATATGCAGTCGGTTTAATGAGATTAGACACTTAGAGCGTCGCAGATCCAGCTTTGGCCAGATCCGCTTAGTCGCTAGACAAGTATTGCTACATGTCCACCTAAGGTTTGTTCTCTCAATTGCTGATAGCTTGAACAAGAGTTTGCATGTAGCGATTGGTATTCCTAAAGAACCTTTATCAGGTAAAAGAGGTAAAGTGGTTCCTTTTTTGGCGAGATCGACTGCCCTACAGTTACCTGGAATGTCTCTATGTCCCGGCACCCAACAGAGGTGAATGTTGAACAGCTCTGCCATCTGCGAAAGAGATGAGCGGCAGTCTTGGGCTGCGATGGAATTTGAAGAGACTGAGTCTAGGGACTTAATCGCTGCCTGACTATCCGAGAAGATACGGATATCCTTTGAGGATATCAGATTCCTCTTTAGCCACGACAGGGCTTCTTTTATCGCTAAAATTTCCGCCTGGAACACACTTCAATAATCTGGAAGACGGAAAGAGAGGCTAAGATTTAGCTTTTCTGAGAAAACGCCCCACCTATCCCATCGCTGGTTTTAGATCCGTCGGTGTAGAAGTGGATCGATTTATCTTCCGCAAATGCATCATCATCCCAGAATGATCTGGAAGGAATGGTGATTTGGAAGTTTTTTCCGAACTGCAGGTGGGGTATGGTGTAGTCTATGTTTCTGGGTAGAGACTTAAAAGAGTCCAAAAGGATGGAGTGGCCGATCTCCTTGTTGGTCCACTGTGAGGTAGCTTTTAAGCGGACAGCGGAACAAGCCGCTGTTTGCATGCTGAAGATGTCGAGGTATCAGGTGTAACAGAATGTCCAGTGCAGCGGAGGGGGTTGTACGGAGTGCTCCGCTGGACTTTGCCCAGTTTGTCGCGGTTTATAGCTATATCCAGGGCAGTCCACCAGACGACCACCCCGTAAGTAAGAATTGGTCTAACCACTGCTGTAAGTAAGTAAGTAAGTAAGTAAGTAAGTAAGTAAGTAAGAAATTAATTTATTTAATATTTTCTTATTACATAAGTTACAAGTTAGAATGAATTTTAAAGCTATGGCTTAGCCGTCAGCTTGGTTAGCAAAATGCTTATACATGTACCTACATTTGTAACTTTAACAATATAGTTATTTTTTTAATAAACTTAATCAATCATAATACTCTGTTATTAATAGCGACCTGTATTTGTAGATGGATTTAATATAATAAAATAACTTTTTCCAATCACACTCGTTCAGAATTTGTATTGTCTCCTGCATGGTAAGGAATTTTTTTCCGATGTAAGCTAGTCTCTGTGGTTTGTAGATTGGACAAACACTAATAATGTGGAAGCAGTCTTCTTTCGCTTTTAAGTTGCAAATATTACAAAATTGGTTGAAGCTTCCATTATATGGGCTGCCATTTAAACCAATCAACTCACACCTTGTTTTGAAATTAAGAGATATTTCACTATAGTTGAGTGAGTCATTGAAATAGTTCTTATCCTTTAGATTGAAGTTCAGGTGAGAATACAATACTCTGCTATCTGATTCACGAGCTTTCTCTAGTAATCGCACACGAATAGCATCTTCATTTCTATTTATTATTCGATAAAGTTGGTTCTTTAAGTTGTCCAGGTTGCTTAGATTGAATGAAATAGTTTCTCCACACGCGTTTCCAATTCTTAACCATCTTGACGCCCACCAGTCCTTGTTTCTTAATTCATAAGATAGCATTTTTTTGGTTATTCGGGAGTCTGGATACGAACCTATTTTAATGATGTAATCCGCTTGCGATTTGAGAGTGCTTGTAAAAAGCATTGGAAGACCCGTTTCCAAATAGATTGTGTAGTTCGGCGATTTCATTGGTAAGTTGAATAATTTTTTCAAGAAGTTCCTGTGGAATTTCTCGATTACTTCGTACTCGTCTGATCCCCAAACTTGAGAGGCGTAACAAAGAGATGATTTAACAACTGAATCAAATATTCTGTATTTCGTTGAGAGGAGAATCCGCTTGTTTGCAAAAACATTTTTCCATGATAGATTCACTAATCTTTGGGAAGACTTGGCTTTATCCGTTAGATGTTTACCAAATTCTAGGGTTGGGTTCAGTTTCACTCCTAAATATTTGAGTTCCTTCACAATCTCTAATCGGCTTCCATTATAAAACCATCTATTTCCACTTTGCACTCGTGGTGAACGGGAAAAGACCATAATTTTAGATTTTTCGGTGTTGATGGTTAGTCCCCATTTTTTGCAGTAGCTGCCTAGACGATTTATCATCAATTGGAGATTTTCAGGAGATTCAGAGAGTAGAACACGATCATCGGCATATAACAAGACATTGACCACGGTATTAGCAATTCGTACTCCACCAGGCAAATCGTTTTCTATGTCGTTTATAAATAGAGAAAACAATAAGGCACTAAGAGGACATTCTTGCTTTACACCAGTCTGTGTTTTAAACCATTCTGAGAAATCCTTTCCATCCCAGACTGCTGCACTTGTTTCGGCATACATTTTTTTAATGGTCTTAAGAAATTTTGTAGAGATACCCAACTGAGACAGTTTATAGAAGAGTGCGCTTCGGCTAACAAGATCCACTGCTGTATATAGCCAATGCGTAATGCGGGTTTGGTGTATACCCCACTTGTTGCCAATGGCTTTTTTACAAGAGAAAAGTGCTACTGTAGCTTTCTTGACTCTTTCTTGTATATTGGGTTTCCAGCTTAACTTCCTATCGAAGATTAGACCCAAAAATTTTGCTTCGTCAGAGAAAGTTAAGCTTGTACCGCTAATAGACTGAGGGTCAATATGTGGGATTTTATATTTCCTGGAAAAGAGGACCAACTCTGTTTTATGGGGGTTAACGCCCAGTCCACACCGATTAGCCCATCTAGTTAGCTTATTATGAGCGTTTTGCAGGAGTTCCTTTATGGTATTGAGGTGTTTTCCTGAGACGGCTATAGCAACGTCATCCGCATAGGCAATTACACCGCAGCCCTCCAGAGAAGGGGAGAAAGAACACCGCCTTGTGGCGTGCATCTGCTGACAGACCTTCTAGCAGATGTAACGCCCAGTTTTGAATTAATAATCCGATTTACAAGCAGTAGATTAATCAATTCACCAAGCGAGCTATCCACCTTCAGTTCTGTGAGTGCATTTGCGATTGCAGATGTGTTAACGTTGTTAAAGGCGCCTTCTATGTCAAGGAAAGCCACCATGGTATACTCTTTGTGATGAAGAGAGTATTCGATAGTGCGTACTTAGGAGTGAATAGCGGTTTCCACCGACTTTCCCTTACAGTATGCATGCTGAGCCGCAGACAACAATTGCGGATTTATGTTCGTGCGAAGATGGATATCAATCAATCGCTCCAACGTTTTGAGGAGGAATGAAGACTTGCCAGCCTTGGGTATGAAAACCACTTTAACTTCTCTCCAAGCCCGGGGAATATGAACCAGGTCTAGACAGCTTTTCAGGATCATCTCCAGCACAGGCAGGATGATATCCGCTGACATTTGTAGTTCGGAAGGTATTATGCCGTCTGGTCCTGCAGACTTGAAGGGTTTGAAGCTATGTAGCGCCCAAGTCAGCTTTTCCCTAGTAATCAGACCGTGAGAGTAAGTTACCTGTGCAAATGACCTGCAAGGGCGTAAATTGCCGGTAATATATGAGCTGCCTGGGAAATGAGTGTCAAGTAGCAGATTGAGCGAATCCTCGCTAGATGTCGTCGAAGAGCCGTCTGCCTTCTTAAGAAAACGAGTAAATTCTTACAGTAAAATGTGGTGTGTCTGCCTGGTAGTACAATGGACCAGTATTGAGTCTGAGTGCTCCAGTGTAGAAAGTCTCGCACCCCGAAAAAAAAAGTTGTTTTACTGGTTGAGCAAGGGCTGCTGCTGGTGGGCGGCGAGATTTTGAAAAAATAAGCTTCCTCGCTAAATAAATCATCAAAAACATTGTCCTCTTTGAGCCAAACTCGTATATTTCGACTCCCGTAAATTTCCTTGAGTGGGATACGAACAATACCATAAAATTATTTTCATAAAGCCTGGGATATGATCAGGATTAAATGGATGATAACCCTCCCACTTTACTGCATCCCTATTGGTCTGATTGTAAGGTTCAGTGCTTGGAACTCAACCAATATCGGCAGGCCTTCAGGTTTTGGATCAGTTCATCACTGAGGATAATCAAATGCTAAAGGTGTTCCATTTATGTGATTCAGCAGTTTATTGACCTGTTTAATTGTAATGTTTAGTTGCGAAAGAAATCCAACTTACAAAAGACAATAAACATAAGAAACTACATAAAAGCTTAGTTAAGGAAGCACAAAAAGTCATAAAGAACTTACAAAAGAGCCCACAAAAAGGAAAACTTAAAGATAAAACATAGGGACGGGCTACAGTCTGCTTGGGCGAACTGTTGGATACCCTATTCTTATTCCTATCCGTCATAAGTGGGCGTGACAAAAGTCTAAGTATGGTTGAATTATTAAGAACGCTCTACATATTTTGTTATATAACATTTAAAGGATTTTATCGAAAAAAACGCTCCCTAGCTCAAACTTGGGTGTTTCAATAAAATTGTTTTATGTAATTGTGGGCGTGTCAGTAGGCGGATTTAAAAAATATTAACACATGAGCATAAAGGGCCCCTATAGAGTATATATTATAAATTTCCGCTCCCTAGCTCAAACTTTGAATTTTCAAAAAAGGTTTTTTTTTAAATTGTGGGCGTGTCAGTGGGCGGATTTTGAACATCAGCATTAAGGGCCACCTAGAGAGTATATATTATAAATTTCAGCTCCCTAGCTCAAACTTTGGATTTTAAAAAAAAAAAGTTTTTTTAAATTGTGGGCGTGTCAGTGGGCGGATTTTGAACATCAGCATTAAGGGCCACCTAGAGAGTATATATTATAAATTTCAGCTCCCTAGCTCAAACTTTGGATTTTCAAAAAAAAAGTTTTTTTTAAATTGTGGGCGTGTCAGCTCAAAGAAGAGCTAAATACTACAATGGAAATCTTCATGAAACAAATCCTAAACAGGATTGGCTCCATGGAAAAATGCAGTAAAACGATATTAGATAGAATATCATTGCTAGGGAGACAGAACAGCAATTAAAGAGCTCTACTGAAATGACAAACATGATGAATAAAATAAAAATAAAATTATTGAACAGAATGCTAATTGTATAGAGAATCGAAAGAACGAGATGCAAGTGACTCCCGACATAAACAAAATAGATATATATCTACACATTTCAAAGTAACTACAGAATGCTAATTGTATAGAGAATCGAAAGAAGAGAATCACAAAAAAAAATTGATTTTTTGAAGGTGGAATATTTTGACCGAGGATATTTTCCGGGGATATTTTGACCGAGGGCATTACAAAACACATGGAAAGGACCGCTTGGCGAACTGTTGGATGCCCTATTCCTATTCATATCCCACATATAGTGGGCGTGACAAAAATCTAAGTATGGGAGAATCGTTAAGAAGGAACTACATATTTTGTTGTTCTGTATTCTTATGAACCAATGCATTAATGTCTCATAAAACGTTATCCATTTGGAACAATCACCAGAAAATTTTGGTAAGGTAACCTTTGAAGCAGAATCTCCTATTTTGGTATGGAATGAGGTACTCGTGGGGTGGAATTGAGCGCTCCTCGCTGCACATTTAAGTTCCCTTCAATTTGCTGTCAAAGCTGGTTTAAGGTTAATATAAATAAATTCGGTCTACTTCAGCGCTTGATGCGGCTGTCAGGCGCGAATCGACAAATCCTTCAATTCTCCCTAGCTAGCCTATTACTTCCTGGCGTCATGTTCTTAACTTCTCCATTACAGTCTCACGTGCGTGGCAAAAAATATCAATACACTTATATTAGAATTCTATTCAATAAACTGAATTCCTTCTTGGGTTTTTAGCAAAGTTATTAGAATCTTAGAAATTTAATATTAATGCAAATGTAAAATCAAATTAGCTGATACAATACCTCAGAATGTGCTTCTCAAAGTGTTTATAGGTACTGCTAGGTTGACCCCAGATGTATGTGCGGAATTTCGTTATGCAGTTCTAATCCGTTTTGTTGTTGGTGCAATCGACGACAATAATTAAGACTAGGGGTCGCCCCATGGTCGAAATTCGACCAATTTATTCTATAAGTTTGAAAAAAAAAACAAAGTCGACTGTTATACTTACCTACATATTAATCGGAAAATGAAAATTTTCGACATTGCATTCTCTGATTTCATATGAAATAAATTTGTTCCGGCATCTTCAAGTAACTTTAAGCATTTTCAAGTAACTGCAAGCATGTCCAAGTAAATTCAGGTATGTTCAAGCATTATCAAGTATCTAACCACACAGCAATGTTGTTGTAATTTCATCCAATTCGCTTCATTTTACCTGCTGTAATTCATAATGTTTTTTTTTTTTTTTTTTTTTATAATTTGCGTGCGCTAAAGGGATTTCTTTTTTCTGTAGTGACACAGTACCCTTATAATGGTAAAACCACAGCGCAGGCATTTAGTTTGTTGCGCAAGTAGCTCCCAGCAATTCATTGCCTATTTTTGGGTGCTACTTACTGAAAGAATAGAAGGATAGGAAAGAAGTTTGGTGCGATGGGATTTTTTATTTCTCGACAGGTGGCGCCTAAATTGTTTTAGGGAGATCAGTTTTTGTTGTGTGTATTCAATTTATAAAAATCATGGCCCTGGTCGGGATTCGAACGCACGACCTGCCAATCACTTTAGTGAATACACTACCATCGCACCATTGCCACCTGCACCTGTGTGTTATATATGTGGATAATTTGTATATATATTGTGCACTTCTATGTATTGTCCCCTACCAAAATATGTATAGTGTTGGCATATCTATGTGACGTATAATAGCAAAAAAGGGGGGAGACACGTTATAGGCAACTCCTTATTAATATATAGATAGTTTAAGTAACTTCAAGCATTTTCAAGTAACTTCAAGCATTTTTAAGTAACTTCATAATATATAATTTTTCCGTTCCGATTGGCAGATTGTTGCCTCATACAGCAATGTTGTTGTAATTTCATCCAATTCGCTTCATTTTACCTGCTGTAATTCATAATGTGTGTTATATATGTGGATAATTTTTGTATTGTGCACTTCTACGTATTGCCCCCTACCCAAATATATATAGTGTTAGCATATCTATGTGACGTATAATAGGAAAAAAGGGGGGAAACACGTTATAGGCAACTCCGTATTAATATATAAATAGTTCAAGCAACTTCAAGCATTTTCAAGTAACTTCAAGCATTTTCAAGTAACTTCATGATATATAATTGTTCCGTTCCGATTGGCAGATTGTTTCCTCACACAGCAATGTTGTTGTTGTTGTAATTTCATCCAATTCGCTTCATTTTAGCTGCTGTAATTCATAATGTGTGTTATATATGTGGATAATTTTTGTATTGTGCACTTCTATGTATTGCCCCCTACCCAAATATATATAGTGTTGGTATATAATAGCAAAAAGGGGGGAAACACGTTATAGGCAACTCCGTATTAATATATAGAGTTGTTGTTATAATTTCATCCAATTCGCTTCATTTTACCTGCTGTAATTCATAATGTGTGTTATATATGTGGATAATTTTAGTATTGTGCACTTCTATGTATTGCCCCCTACCCAAATACATATAGTGTTGGCATATCTATGTGGCGTATAATAGCAAAAAAGGGGGGAAACACGTTATAGGCAACTCCGTATTAGATGATGTTAATTAGACCATGTAATGCTGTGTCCATTTCGAATTTAATGCAATCCGATTAAATTAATTCATCGAATCGGCTTGGGGTCACCAATATGTGATTCTATCTATTGAACCCACAGATCTCCAATCAAAAAACTTATGTTTTCCACTTTGGATTGGGTTTACCGCGATATCTGGAAAGCAATAATCCAGAAAGCAAAAATTTCGAAAGTAAAAACCTCTAAAACAAAAATCTAGAATTGGAAAAATCTCGAACGCATAATCTCGAAATACAAAAATCTAGAAAAAAAAAATCTCGAATGCAAAAATTTCGAATGAATATATTAATTTTTGAGACAATGGTTACAATTCGCGGGAATTGTAACCAATGTCTCAAAAATTAATATATTTATTCGAGATTATTTACTACTCTTTAACATCCACGATTGGCTAGCAAATAGCCCATACAACTGTAAAAAAAGGTACCTGAAATTAATGTTGTTTGGGATCGTGTGTTATCACAACGTGAGTGCAAATAAAAACAATTAAAATGAAAGTACATGAAATCATTACAAACAAAGGAAATATTTATTAAAATAAAACCATGGATTTATTTACCATTGGAACAAATGCGTAAAAAATTAGTTTTATTAGATATGCGAGCTAAATAAATCTCATAATTGTCGTGCTAGAGTGATTCCTTTTTTTTGTTAAATATTGATCTTTTAATGTGTAAACATTTTTGCTCTCGTTGATGTGTAAATATCTTTTTTCTCGGTAGGGGGTAGTTGAAAATATCGAGCGTCACCGTCAACGTCAGATTTTCCCGTCACCGTCAGATTTTATTACCACGTGAGTTAATCGGTGCTCGCCAGATCACCGCAATTAAACGACGTTGGGCGCGGTTAGTACGTAGATGAGTGACCGTTTGAGAACAACCGCGTGTCGTTGTTTTTTTTTTATTTTATTTATTTCGTTATACATTTTCCGGTTTTAATTATGTTCAATTTTAGAGATTATTATGTCCTTACGAAGCACCGGGAAGTTGTGTGGAAGTAGATTTGTTTTGAATAATTGAGGTTGTATAGCTTGAAGTTTGTTGTACATCAGTTGAAGGTAAGAGGAAAAATATCGATTTGTACTTCGGTAACCGATGGCCGATTTAAGAATGTCACTTTTAGTTGTAATAAGGTTATTTACCGAGTGGTCCTTGGAGAACCAAATAAGGTCCTTAAGCCCGAAAAAAACATTTTTAATGTGTAAACATTTTTGCTTTCGTTGATGTATAAATATATTTTTTCTCGGTAGGGGCTAGTTGGAAATATCTAGCGTCACCATCAGATTTTGTCATCGTCAGATTTCGTCATCGTCAGATTTTCCCGTTAATTTTCATTACCACGTGAGTTAATCGCTGCTCGACAGATCAGAACCGTTTGAGAACAACCGCGTGTCGATGTTTTTTTTTAATGTGTATTTTTTATTTTATATATTTCGTTATTATACATATTTTCCAGTTTTAATTATGTTCAATTTTAGAGATTATTATGTAATTACGAAACACCGGAAAGTTGTGTGAAAGTAGATTTGTTTTGAATAATATTGAGGTTGTATAGCTTGAAGTTTGTTGTACATCAGTTGGAGGTAAGAGGAAAAATATCGATTATACTTCGGTAACCGATGGCCGATTTAAGAATGTCACTTTTAGTTGTAATAAGGTTATTTACCAAGTGGTCCTTGGATCGAAGAAAGGATATTTTTCTAAAATGCCGTTAGAATCCACACGGTATATCTGTGTTCAATGTTATTTGACTAAGAGGTCCTTGCAACAACAAAAAAGGTCCTTAAAAGTCGAAGAAAGGATATTTTTCCAAAATGCCGTTAGAATTTACCCGGTATATCTGTGTTCAATGTTATTTGACTAAGAGGTCCTTGCAACAACAAAAAAGGTCCTTAAAAGTCGAAGAAAGGATATTTTTCCAAAATGCCGTTAGAATCCACCCGGTATATCTGTGTTCAATGTTATTTGACTAAGAGGTCCTTGCAACAACAAAAAAATGTCCTTAAAAGTCGAAGAAAGGATATTTTTCCAAAATGCCATTAGAATCCACACGGTATATCTCTGCTCAATGTTATTTGACTAAGAGCTCCTTGCAACAACAAAAAAGGTCCTTAATAGTCGAAAACAGGATATTTTTCCAAAATGTCATTAGAATCCGCACGGTATATCTGCGTTCAATGTTATTTGACTAAGAGGTCCTTGCAACAACAAAAAAGGTCCTTAAAAGTCGGAGAAAGGTTACACAACCTGCAACTAATAGCTACTAACCACCAAATCGATTGCATTTTTAGCGCAGCTAATTTAACTACGTTAGTTACTTAGTTGTGGCGTTAGCTAGATAACAAATTACGTAGCTAACGCGCAACTGTGCCTACATGTTTACACATCAACTATACCGTGAGTGCAGCGTGGCTCACATCTTTTTTTTCAAAAACTCCTAAAAAACCGCGCAGTATATTGTGTTCAATGTTATTTGAATAACAGATCCTTGGAACAACAAAAAGGTCCTTAAAAGTAGAAAAAAGGATATTTTTCCAAAATGCCATTAGAATCCACACGGTATATCTGTGTTCAATGTTATTTGACTAAGAGGTCCTTGCAACAACAAAAAGGTACTTAAAAGTCGAAGAAAGGATATTTTTCCAAAATGCCGTTAGAATCCACACGGTATATCTGTGTTCAATGTTATTTGACTAAGAGGTCCTTGCAACAACAAAAAAGGTCCTTAAAAGTCGAAGAAAGGATATTTTTCCAAAATGCCTTTAGAATCCACACGGTATATCTGTGTTCAATGATATTTGACTAAGAGGTCCTTGCAACAACAAAAAAGGTCCTTAAAAGTCGAAGAAAGGATATTTTTCCAAAATGCCATTAGAATCCACACGATATATCTGTGTTCAATGTTATTTGACTAAGAGGTCTTTGCAACAACAAAAAAGGTCCATGAAAGTCGAAGAAAGGATATTTTTCCAAAATGCCGTGAGAATCCACCATTTTAAACACAATATGCATACCAAATCCCAATAAATTATCACCATTATAGCAAAATAAAAAAAATTGATTTAGTTATTAGTCATTATATTACCTAGACAGCTAAAAAGCTACAGCTAAAAACTAACCAACTTATAGTTGTCATCCGCAACTAACTTTGGCAACGTAACGAGCTTAGTAACACAACCTCCAACTAATAGCTTATACCAAAAATTAGTTGTCATTATGATAGCTAACCACCAAATCGATTGCATTTTCAGCGCAGCTAATTTAACTACGTTAGTTACTTAGTTATGGCGTTAGCTAGATAACAAATTAGGTAGCTAACGCGCAGCTGTGCCTTCATGTTTACACATCAACTATACCGTGAGTGCAGCGTGGCTCACACCTTTTTTTTGTTGTTAATTTACCCAAAAAAATAAACTGCTGAATAAACTAAATATGTCATGCGTTTTCTTTAAGTTAAAACTCTTTACATAGGTAAGAACAAAATCTCGAATTAACTTTTTTTTTCAAGATTTTTTTCGAGATATGATCTTTCGAGATTTTTGTTCATTCGAGATTCTTGTGCGTTCGAGATTTTTGCATTGTAGATTAAAAATTTGTTTTTTTTCGAGATTTTTTGCATTCGAGATTTTTGTCATTCGAGATTACGTCATGATCCATCCCCTTTGGAATATTATTTAAACTTAATTCAAATAACGTTCGGTTCTGGCGAGTGATCTCCCCACACTCGCCATAACTATACTATATAACTACTAAGACTACAAATGTCAGAGTGAAATTGTTTTAACTGTTTAGACTAAATATGAATACATAAATAAATTAAGAATGAATAAATTAATATCTATATAGAAATTCAAAAAAAATTCTCAATTTAAATATGCTTTGCGAAAATGGAACATTTGAGAATACGTTGATTCAGTGTGAGACTGAACACAAAGTAAGTAGTTAAAGTCGTTTTGAACACTTGCTTTATATAATGCCACCTTTTTGTCTACCATGCAAACTTTCAAGCAGGGTTTTTTTTTTTTTAATAACACCGTATATTGCATCTTTGTTTACGTCTTTGTCAAAACTTAGCATGAATACTGGAAGTCCGCGCTTTACCAATTTTTCTTTATAATATTGACCGTATCAAGAATTTTAAGGCCTTTGTCGTGAAGGTCGTTCATTATATTTTATTTAGTGCAACTTATTTTCGTAAGTAAACCACAGAATCTTCTCGGCATTAACTTTCCACGTATTATTGCGGAGCGATGTGACCTCATACCTCCATGAAAACGTTCCTTTGAGGAGGCAATGCAACTTATTATATTCCGTAATTCCAACGATGTTTATCGGTGGTGGAGGACGTTATTTTATTTGTTGTTGCGTTTTTGGCAAATGCATACGATTTTCGCCTTTTTGTGGCTCGAGTTTCGGTAAGGAGCCAGCTTTACGTTGTTTGCTAGGCCGTTTCTTTCGGATGCAATTCGTTTCGCGTGTTAACTCTTTTTCATCCGTCTGGTATTCGTGACTGGGTGAGTAGACATTTTTGTCACGCTTCTTTTCTCGTATAGTGGCAGAAGTCTCTTAAGTTATGAGATTGATCTGGCTGAATATAGTGGTGACGTCAGAAAAGAATGATTAAAACATAGGGGCGGGCTACAGTCCGCTTGGGCGAACTGTTGGATACCCTATTCTTATTCCTATATCTCATAAGTGGGCGTGACAAAAATTTAAAGGATTTTATCGAAAAAACTAAGCTTTTGTAAATAAAAACGCTCCCTAGCTCAAACTTTGGTTTTTCAATAAAATTGTTTTATTTAATTGTGGGCGTGTCAGTAGGCGGATTTAAAAAAAATTTAAGTATGAGCATAAAGGGCACCTAGAGAGTATATACTATAAATTTCAGCTCCCTAGCTCAAACTTTGGACTTTCAAAAATAAAATAAAAATAATTGTGGGCGTGTCAGTAGGCGGATTTTGAAAATATTTACACATGAGCATAAAGGGCCCCTAGAGAGTATATATTAAAAATTTCAGCTCCCTAGCTCAAATTTTGGTTTTTCAAAAAAAATATTTTATTTAATTGTGGGCGTGTCAGTGGGCGGATTTTGAAAATTTTATGTCCCAAGCAGTTTTATGGGCCAAAGATCATATATAAAAAATTTCAGCTTTCTAGCTCAAAATTCAATTTTTCGCAAAATTTGTTTTATTTAATTGTGGGCGTGTCAGTGGGCGGATTTTGAAAATTTTATGTCCCAATCAGTTTTATGGGCCATAGATCATATATAAAAAATTTCAGCTCTCTAGCTCAAAATTCGATTTTTTCCAAAATTTTGTTTTTTTGAGTTTGTGGGCGTGTCTGTGGGCGGATTTCAAAAATTCTTAAATTTGATTATTTCGGGACCCTAGAGAGTATATGGTTAAAATTTCAGCTCTCTAGGTCCAGTTTAAAGGCCTAATTTTTGCCGACGGACGGACGGACGGACGGACGGACGGACATGGCTAGATCGACATTACTATCGATGCTGATCATAAATATAGTAACTTTTAGGGGTCTACGGGCAATATTAAGGTATGTTACAAACTATGCGTCAAAATTAATATACCCCTAGAATAGGGTATAAAAATGCGCCACAGTTACGAAGTTGGCCACCTATTGGCAGATACGACTATGATCAGAGTATTGTCAGTAACATCAATAGCAAAACTATCTACAATTTTAAGAACTACTAAAACTTCCATATATAAATGTGATGATATCTAAATATTCGGTGGCCAAGTGACTTCTCAAAAAAGTTATCAAAAAATTCCACCAAGATCACGCAATTGAACACCCTCCGAATTCTTTCTTTGAGGCCTTGTGACGGAGAATACTTATGCCAGTGTTCCCAAACCAAAATCAATCCGTACTGCCTCCGATAAAATAGGACAGATACCTATGCGAATATCTGATAAAAAATTGCATCAAAAGGGGCTGAATGTGCAACGGAGGTCGTGGAGGCCATTTGGTTGATATTGTATTCTATTGCTATTGAAATATCTTCTTCCATAGATTGAAATAAAGAATAAATCATAGTTCATCATACAAATGAATTTGTCGCATTTTATTAGAAGTTTTTATATTTTTATTTGTTTTGAAAATATCTCTCGACACAAGATCATTTCTTGAAATATATATTTATTAATTTTATTCTAGGTGAGTTTGGTAAAATATTTTTGAAGCTTCACACTAAAGGTTGTACATGTACCTACAAGTATCTCTATTAAGATATTTATACGAATAACAAGGAAACACTAAAGAATGTCGATAGCAGGAATGAAACAAAATTGTGATATTTATTTTATCCCATCGACGAGACAATAAATCATTGCTCTGAAAAACCACTAGGATTCTCATTCTCTTCTTGAAATCTAATTTGCATTTTCATCCGTACATCTAAGAGGATTACGATTATGTCACGGGATATAATGATTTCCATGACGCAACCATTTTTCTTTCCGATTTTCAGTCACATTTCAAAGTAATTTCAGTCGCGAAAGGTTGTTCCACAATTTGAGAATTCAGAATTGATTCAACCCACAAACGGAGTTTTTCATTGACGAGAACGGAGTTATACACATTATGTATGTACTTATGTGCATTGAAACACAAGAGCTTAATGATACTATATATGTAAAGTGTTTGTTTCATCATGATTTTCATCTTGTAGTGGAAATTTTTCTTCTGTTGCAGTATCTCCATCCAACTAGCTAGTTATTTCTTAATAACACTATTTATCCCTTTAACGTGATTGTTTTAATTAATCAAACTAGATGCAGCTTATTGTTACATTTGGTCAATGGATTGAATGGGATATAATATTCAAGTGCTTTCGCCAATAGATACATACATTGCAGGGAATAAGTATGTATATATGGTACCGCTAGTTTTCCGCACTGACCTCTTGACCCGCGAGAAATCCCACGTTTCCCCTTACGAGTTTTGACCTAGAAAGTGTATTCGCGATATCGAATATTTCGCTTTGCAACCACAACCGCTGATATCCTCTTTAAAAGGGACACACAAGAGTATCTGTCTGTGTTTTCAAATGTGATTTTAAATACTTTCCTACAGTTTATATACAAATATCTACTCGTAGAAATAGAGTTATACATTTTTATTTCTTGAAAATAGATTGCGTTTGCACAACTTTTCAGATACTGATATCTTGAAAAATCCGCTGATAGCGTATAATTTGTATACTCTATCCTAAGTGTATTATAGTTTTCACTCATTGTTTGTATCTTGCCAATATTGATCGTAGACCCCTAAAGTTACTATAAGCGCCTTTTATTGGGAAATTATTTCAAGCTCAATGGTTTTATTGAAGAATTAATTCGCAAAGTATTAACCCTAGAAAGCTAATCTACGTCTGCGAGACGTATGACGCGCGGAAAAAATGTTAGATCCTTTTAACTATAAACCGCATTGGGTTGGTTGCTTAAACTAACTCAGTCGATGGACGGAGCTAGCCCGTAACGGTCGTGGCGCGACGGTAAGTACTTGAGGTAACACGTTATAGCTCTGCCGGACTTCTGGGGCCGTGTGTGACGTGTGCCATTCTTACATTTAATTTAATTGTATAAAATTTTAATTTACTAAGACTTATTAGTAGACTTATTTTAAACCGAAAAATTAAAATTTGGCAAACGTCATAATTGTTTGTGTTAATGTCATTTTTAAATTTCCTTTAAAATATAAGTTGTTTTTTGTTGATTTGTAATGGGGCTTACGTTTTTTGTTTTTATTGTTTAAATTAATATTTATTTATACTAAATCATTGATTTATTTCTCTTAATATGAACTACATAAAACGTTAATTTTTTTTAAAATGTTCATCGGTTTCATTAAGATAAAGTAGTTTTGATAAATTTCTTTTTTAAAGTTTTCTGCCATTCCCAGTTTTAAAGGGCGTTTTTTAGAAAAACTTTGATTTTTCAATAAAATCCTTTATATATTGATCCTTCTTAAGAATTCTCCCATACTTAGAATTTTGCCACGCCAATGGGGGATATGGACAGGAAAAAGCGATCCAACAGTTCGCCCAAGAGGACTGTAGCCTTTACCTATATTTTCATACATATCTTTTTAAATTCAAGTTTTGTTCCAATTTAGCTCATATCGACTTACATTCTTACTAGAATTTTTTTTTTTAAATCTAACTTAAAATTAAATTGATTGCTCTAACCTTATAAATATAACCTTTTGGCCCCAAAAAATTTACGTAAATTATATATTTATCACGAATATTCTAATATTTTACTACCGGATTTTTTTTCTATAATTTACCTACGCTAAAGGGGTTTTTCTGTAATGTTACAGTACCCTTATAGTGCTAAGAACACAGCGCAAGTATTTTTGTTTAACAGCGAGCAGCACCTGACAACATCGTATTTCATTGCATGGTTTTCGGTGCTACTTACTATTACAAAGAGTAGAGAGATAGGAAAGAAGTGTTTGCGTGCAGTTGTGAGGTTTTATCCACGGGATTTTCATTTTTCATGTATTCTACGAAAAATAATGAACTTGGCCGGGATTTGACCTTTCAATCAGTTAGCGAATACACTACTACTGCACCTTTGCCACCCGGATATTGGATACGTTGCTGCCTAACAAAAAGAAACACATGTTTAAGTAACAAACAAAACTGCAAAGCAAACTACAGTACCTATTTTGACCAAGCTTCAGAGAAACATTCTCGGATCAATACCTAAATTGCCAGAAAATTTGAGTTCAATCGGTTCGGTAGTTAAAGAGTGCCAACAACCACTGTACATAGTTTTAACCAAATCCGATGAACGACACGATTAATTTTTAGCCAATCTAGCTAATCTTAACATCTGAGCCCATCGTATTTTGGTAGAAATGGTTAGGGTCGCTATGCAAAGCATGCAAAATGGTTCTGAAAAAATAACGAGCTTGAGATTGCGAAGGAGTTCAAATATCTTGGAGTTATTGTAACACCTAAAGTGAATTTACAATAATTTTCATTTCCAATATCCCAGAAAAAATTGAAAGAGGCAAAAAGAGAAACAAATTGTCAATGTAAAAATATGCTCGTTAAAAGGGACACTGCATCAAGCGCAAAATGCAAGGCGGTAGTTAGGTCTATTATGTGCTATGCGGCGCAGGTATGGGCTTTTCGTCGATACGATGAAGTCGAAAAGTTGATGAGATACTTTATCTCAAAAATCTTCAGGCTGTCATAAAATGCACCTTTCTAAATGCTACACCTTGGAAAAGGACTCCAGTACATTTTAAAAGTCATGGCACTTCACATCCAACGAATGCCGCAAAAATTACAAAGTACCTAATTCAGCAAAAGGTTCAATTTGTCAGTGCATGCTCGAGGTTAAGCATCGAACACAAATTGTCTTAACGGAATTTTAAAAAAAACTACGTGGATAGCTAGCCTAGGCCAACTGATGATGAATATAGAGTTATCCTCTCGAAACGCTTTTAAAGATAAGGCACACCAAAGTCAAACGCGGTGTATATATCGTGTGCGTCAATACGACCTTGGAGAGACAAATTGTTTTAACAACCGAAATAGTGTGAAAACAATATCTACAATTTTTAAAGCTAGTGGCGAACTTCCGCAGTTAAAATACATACCATATAGAGCCGACCAAAATGAAAACTACACGCTACGCAGTTTAATATAGGAGCCAAAGAATATGCGCTGTACTTTATCGGGATATCTCCAATACTCAACGCAATAAGAAAAAACCATTAGGGAGATAATTTACAATCGGCCGAGGAAGTAATCGCGATGTTAAATGTACGTTATCTTAGGTTTTTATATAGTTGTGTGCTTCATAATATCGGCACCAAACCATATATGAAGCGTTTTAAAAACATAGGGACGAGCTACAGTCCGGTCGGGCGAACTGTTGGAAACCCTATTCTTATTCCTATCCTTCATAAGTAGGTGTGACAAAAGTCTTAGTATGGTTGAATTGTTAAGAACGCTCTACATATAATTATAATTATAATTATAATTAGAGTATAATTTAAAGGATTTTATCAAAAAAAAAAAAAACGAAGCTTTTGTAAAAAAAACGCTCCCTAGCTCCAACTTTGGTTTTTCAATAAAATGTTTTATTTAATTGTGGGCGTGCCAGTAGGCGGATTTAAAAAAAAATTAACACATGAGGGCCCCTAGAGAGTATATATTATAAATTTCAGTTCCCTAGCTCAAACTTTGGATTTGCAAAAAAAGTTGATTTTAAATTTGATATGTATTGTACCTACCAAATTTTATGTACTATTAACACATACATTGACATTCGGTTCTCTTTCTCTATATTTATAGTCTGTAAGCTCTTTTGTTAGTTTTAAGCAATTTTACTTAATAAAGTAAGTTAGTCTAAGCCTAACTCTCGTATCCTTCATTTCGTAGCTAGACCCACAAGTTCAAGTACATAACAGTGGCGACGAGGATGGGAAATTCAAACTCAAAACTCAAAAAAAAACAAAATTTTGGAAAAAATCGAATTTTGAGGTAGAAAGCTAAAATTTTTTATATATGATCTATGAAACTGCTCGGGAGAAAAAAATTTTAAAATCCGCCAACTGACACGCCCACAATTAAATAAAACAATTTTATTGAAAATCCAAAGTTTGAGCTAGGGAGCTGAAATTTATAATATATATACTCTCTAGGGGGCCCTTTATGCTCATGTGTAAATATTTTCAAAACCCGCCCACTGACACGCCCACAATTTAAAAAAAAACTTTTTTTGAAAATCCAAAGTTTGAGCTAGAGAGCTGAAATTTATAATATATACTCTCTAGGGGCCCTTTATGCTCAGGTGTTAATTTTTTTTAAATCCGCTTACTGACACGCCCACAATTAAATAAATTTTTTTTATTGAAAAACCAAAGTTTGAGCTAGGGAGCGTTTTTTTACAAAAGCTTTTTTTTTGTTTGATAAAATCCTTTAAATGTTATATAACAAAATATGTAGAGCGTTCTTAACAATTCAACCATACTTAGACTTTTGTCACGCCCACTTATGAGGGATAGGAATAGGAATAGGGTATCCAACAGTTCGCCCAAACAGACTGTAGCCCGTCCCTATGTTTATTATTATATTCTAATTTTTGTTTGCCTTTTGATCGCAATACCTACACTGGATAGAAAAAACAAATATAGCTCCCAGCATTTTATCCCCATTTACCTCAATATAAAAAATATTGTCTGACCACAGCTTCACTTGTTCTGTGTGGATAAGAACTTTGCCAGGAGGATTTATGACATAATACTTTTTTAAAAGTTTTAAGTATGCAAATCTTCAGAATTTTTGCATCCGCTTTGATTCTCATTATACACTTTTAACGACTTTAACCACTTAAGACTTGTTGAGGATGGGAACAAGAACAGTTAATACCACCCGTTCCAAAAACTGGAATTATGGTCGTTCGTTCTTAATGGCAAGCGTCCCTTGTGGAGGGGCATGATTTTATACAGCAAGCACATAAGCAAAAAATAAGCTATATACATTACGTTACGGGTAGAGATACGAGTAAGTACCTACCTAGGCTTGGGAAGAAAAGGAATTATTGTTTAGACCAAATTATCATTATTCCGTCAGTACAATCATCCAATGTTTGAAAATGTTTTATACATTCTTATAGCGTTTTCCATTGATAATCGAAGGAATTGCTCTCAAAATCTAAAACTGCTTTTTCCAATGAAACAGGTTTTGGTTCTGATCAATTGATTTATCTGAGAAGAGAATTTGGAACATGCAGATTTGAAGCAGTGCACACACGATTCCAATATCCCTGGAGAGGAGCTGAGTGGAATGTTACGAAGGTGACTACTTCAGTTCAACTCCCTGCATCTTATAAGCCCTACGAATGGAGTACCAGTTGAAGTGACTGTTGTAGTCTAACCTCCAGCAGCACTTCTCAGTCGAATCCCAGCCTTTGCTCAAAATCCGTGGTGACGGATTGGTGGTAACTACTATAGCTACATATCTTAAGGCGTGATAAGTGAAGTCGAGCTCAGTGCGACTCCAGAACCATGTACTAGGATCCGAGTGGGATCACTGTTATCAGTTCACACCTCAGACTGATCCCGATTCACTGCGCAGCGGAATGAGAGCTTTATGGAATGTCGGCTTCAGTACGAATCCCTTTTGTTTCCTGATCCGCGGAAAGATACAAAATTAAACTATATTCTCTTGCAGGTAATACCGAGTCGGGTGACTGCTTCTGTCGAACCTTGAAAACCTTATTTGAATCCATTGCAGGAATGCGGGAATGGGGCAGCTGCACAAT
The DNA here is from genome assembly GCA_949715645.1 of Portevinia maculata. Classification (NCBI taxonomy): domain Eukaryota; kingdom Metazoa; phylum Arthropoda; class Insecta; order Diptera; family Syrphidae; genus Portevinia; species Portevinia maculata. The sequence goes on along the minus strand of OX454527.1, from coordinate 172,756,852 downwards.
CGAATTTTGGTTCTGAGGGTGAGGCACACGAAAGTCTAAAGGACACGCGCATCGTGGATGAATTGTTGCTTGGGGTAACTGTTGCAGTACGAACCTCAAGCCACACAGGTCCACGGAAAGGGGGCATGGATGGGTGGTTAACATGGTCGTAGGAGGGTTCAGCCTTAAGTGAGTTTAACCATTTGGGTCTTGTGATGAATTTGGTTTTGCAGCAAACGTCTGGCTCGCTAAGATCGCTTAGATCGCTTAGTTGCCGACAAGAGATTGTTCCCTTATTATTGGCAGGGCAGTTACACAGGAGGTATGAGATGGGTTCCTCATTTTTAACGTCTCTGCAGCTTCTGCAGTAGTCATTGGAGGGTACTCCCATTCTGATGGCGTGTCTGCTTATAAGGCAATGGCCAGTGACAGTTGCAACTACCGAGCTTATATTTCCATGCTAATGAAGAGGAAATCGGATGTTCTTTTTGCATCGTACTTTGCCCATATCTATTTGGAGGACGAACAAATGCTGATGTTAGTCCATCTATTGCTCGCTTCTACTATTGCATTTTCTGATAGTTTGAACTTCTACAATTGAATGGGTACAGCCGGTACCTCTCTGTTATCAGGCTCCTTTTCTGGCTAATTCGTCCGCCTTCCACTTGCCTGGAATGTCACTGCGCCCGGAGACCCAGCACAGTAAAATGCTGCTTCTGTCAGCGATCTCATTTAAATAGTCTGCATGCTGCTTTGCGGATGGCCATGACCTTCGCCTGGAATACACTGCGGTGGTCAGTAAGACGAATCGCGACATTGGGTACAGTGGCATCTGAGAAGATGCCTGCCCTCGTGCCGTCTGCTATATTTATCGCTTTAGTGTATATTTGAATAGCGTATTTGTTAAAGATTTGACCTTCCTGCCAGCCGGCTCGGTCTGAGGTGACTGTTCTATATTACTTGCTGAAATCGGTTATTGGGACTTTCTAGTCCGTACTATAGGGAATGTTGTGGAGAGTTTAGATGCTTGCGTGACTATTTGAGCTTTGCCACTTATGCTATTCCCTCAGTCTGAGCGCTGCTTAAGAAGGTACCACATGCTCGAAGATATCAACGCGGAAGAGATTAAGCAGAGATCCTAAGGCTGCTGTCGCGTCGTTGTGGTCGCTAAGGCTCCTGCAATGCAAATACAGGCTGACCTTTGGACTCGTTCCAGGGCACTCACGTTGCATTTCTTTAATATATATTTAATATAAGGATTGGTATTATTTTCTGGGGACTGATACCATCAGGTCTGTGATAGTGTGGGAATTTTTTCCGATATGGCAATGTAGTTCGCCGTCACTTTGCACCTGATCTTCTCTAGGTCGGAAATGATTTCGTTCACTACTAAGATCCAGAGTAGTGATGAGAGCACAACCCAAGGGCAGATATCGTTTTTCACACTCAGTCTGATGAGTGCGTGTGTGACAGCTTCTATCGGAACATTGTTGAAAGCTCCTTCTATATCTAAACGTTATCATCGTGTATTCTTTGTCAACCAGATTATTTTTTTTTAGGAGAGAATACTTAATGTACAGGTAAGTGGCATGCCATCACCCCTGGTGTGTCCGACTCTAGCAGACTAAAGTCTCCCCGCTGCGGCCTCAAGAACCCTGGAACCACTCCCTGCGTTGTATTAGAGTGAAGCCGTTTAAGTTGCCATTTCCACACCTATTGCTCTTTTTTTGTCGTGGACGTATTTCTTTTCTGCCGCTAGGAGATCGATAGGAGTCACTCCTGCAATCACCAGGACGGCTAGTTCCAAAACCGTTCGCCACAAGCTAGTCACTCGTTGGGATTCTCGTCTCTGCAATGCTGCCATATGTTCCCTGTACTTCTCTTATCGAAGTGCATCTGCCCAGATTTTGCATCAATAGATAACAATGATGAAATGAAAGAATAGGAATGCGTAATCGACAACAGGAGTTTGCGTTTGCTGGCCGTGGGGCCACCTACTTTTGCCTTTAGTCGTCCCAAATATTTTGTTATCTTTGAGGCTCGTTCAGATGCGGACTTGATCTGTTGCCAGAAAATAAGCTTCTTGTAAAGCGTAAGTCCTAAGTACCTACTTTATTGCATCCTTACTTTTGATGACTTCAAGGCCGATTTGGAAATCTACGAATTTCGGAATCCTCTTTCCCGTTAGAAGGGCTATCCCTGTTTTGTCTATTGCCAGGCTGAGAAAATGCGCATCCATCCAAGAGTTCACACGCCACATTGCCTGGTTCAGCTTCCTTTGTGCGCTTTCGGCATCTTTAGACGTTACTACCGCACGGATGTCGTCCGCATATCATATGAGGGAGGTACTCTCTGGCAACTCCATCCGAAGTATTCCATCGTATGAAATGTTCCAGAGATCAGGTCTCAAGATCGATACTTGGCTGCTCCGGCAGCGATATTCTGTCTTTGAGGGCCTTCTACGGTATCATACAAAAGCTCCCGGTCCTCAAGATGGTCCATATCCATCAGCAAGAGATAAGTTGGAACGTTGAAAGTGATTTCTAGCGCTCTCATGATATCACTCCACCTGTCACTCCACCTGAGTGAGTTAAAGGCATTTGGCATGTCCAGCGTTACCCGCAATACGATCTTTCTTGAGCAGTGGTTTCCCTGTTGGATAATTTTGGCGGCCTTCACTACCCAATAGCTTCGATGATATAGTGGCCCTTTCTGAAGCCATATTGTTTTTCTGCCAAGTCCCCTGCCATTTGTATTGCCGCCGTGGGTCGCGGTTTCAGCCTCTTTTCCAGGAGTTTTCCTGTAGTGTAAGCACCAAGAATGCCGTATTCCAGCTTTTAAGGAAGACTACTTCTTTAAGGAAGCTGTTATACTGTTCAGCAATAGCTGTGAGCATGTATGGGAAATCATCTTATCCGTCAGGTCAGAGAGCCCTTTTGTTTTCCAGGGTTTTTGCCGTTAAACTTGGTGCTTACAACTCGTTCCATCTTTTCCTTTCGCCGCAGATGTAAGCACTTACTTCGGAGCAGAGCTATCTTATCCGTCCACGAGCACACTGGGTCCTTATTTTGCCTCAAGCTACTCACCTCTGGGCATCGCAGCATCACATCCGATCCGTAATAACTGCATCGTGGCTTCAGTTTTCGTTTGTGTAGCTCAATCAAGTTGAAGTACATCCACTTTTCCGCTTACAATCACAGTTTTAAGGCGTTGTACGTTGCGTCGATTTACGTTCCATCTCGGGGCTCGTGTTTGAGTTTGTCATGGAAATCGTCGAGTTTGTTGAACGTGTTGTAGATAATAACGATATACTGGTGGTCGCTGCCGGCCGTACAGTCTTCGATAACTCTCTAGTTTCCTATTTTTGCAATGTAAACTCTGTCACAAAGGTTATGTCTGGGACGGATCATTCAATCCACATCTCACAACAGTCTGGAGTATTTGCCTTCCTTGAGAGTCTGTAGTAGGCAATAACCACTCCTGGGGTCTGGTATTAAAGTCTCCGCGGACCAGAACCTCCCCCTCGATTTCTCATATGAAGTCCTCGAAGTCATTAAGTTTTCTGCGGAACTCGCTTATCGTCTCATTTGGCGTGAAATAGGTGCTTATTACCGTCAGTCTCTCGCATTTCACCCAGTAAAAGTCTCTTTGTGTGCCTTTGTTTATAATGGGAAATTTCCAGGCGTCTGGGATCCACATTCCAGCTTGCAGTACTCTTCTAAGTTTAGCGGGAATGTCATTGGCAGTTCGGGAAAACGATTACGGTATGCGTGGTTACACCTTGAAAGGGACTTGGTTTTCAGGTTAGAGCGAATGTAGTTTTCTACAAATCTCACCAATGTTATTAGGAGAAATGAGGTTAGACTGATTGGTCTAAAGTGTTTTGGAGAGCAGTGTGTTACTTTACCGCATTTCGATACAAATACCACTTCAACTCTTCTCCAAGTTGTGGGAGGAAAGCTGAATCTAAGGCAGCTATTGAAAATTACCAAGAGCAAGAGTTTTAAAGTTTCGATAACCTTTTGTAGCTCTATCGGTACTACTCCATCAAGTCCTGGTGATTTTTATGCGAGAAAGCTTTTAACCGAATACACCAGCTTGCGGGTGTTAACGATTCTTTCCGGTACTATTTGTGCCCTGTGATGGTGTACTGTAGGAAGATTGATATATATTTTGTTGCCTGTTGCCCTCTTCGCTGGTTGAAGTCATACCTACACCGTTTTGGATTTGTATGAAACAGGGCTTTTGTGAAGATTTTGAGAGGATTTTACGCAGCCTAATCGCATCATTGCAACTCACATAAAGGCCCAATTGAGAGCACGAGACTAAGTCATTCTTATCTAGACGCTCAAAATGATGTACTTGCAAACGAATCTGATGAAATTCACCGGGTTGCAGTATTCAACATTGGAGACGTGCGTTTTGAATACTTTGGAGCGAAGAGGACAATATATAGCAATAGTTGCCCTCTAAGACATCATACCATTTCACTGTCATTGCGACTGTTCTGCCATATAATTGGACCAAGTACATCCAGCAGCGCTGTTGTTAAAGAACATTAAGCTAAACGATGATGTCCATGATTGTGTTGTGTTTCTGTTTGAAAACTCGTGCGGTGATGTTGTGGCGGTCGTTCGAAGCTTGCCGGGGAAGTAAGAGCTGCATTCTTGAATGCAGGTGAACGTGATGAATAAGTCGTTACCTCCGTAATGCCGCACGTAATGTCATTGCATTCTGTGCATATTCGTGCATATGCCTCGGGTTTCCAAGTTTCCAACATTATGACGCTGCGAGAATTTTTAACCGGCCGGTGTTTGCTGCTGCTTCATCTCCATCATCCAAATTGATGGCACCTCTCAAGTGGATGTACTCTTCAGAACGCAATTAAGTTTCATTGAATCGGATGAAATTGAGCCATTCTATTTCTATCTTGACGTACATGTCGACTCAATACTCTTGAAACAATCTGCGATATTTTAACCGATGATTGTCTATAACCTTATTTGTTTCATTGCTTGAAAGATAATTTTTTTGTTAGTTGGCGATAAAGATATTTCGGAAAAATCAGCATCTAGCCATTTTAATTTGAAAATGGTAGTCATCACAGCCTTCCCAAAACATTAGCGGATATTGTAATGAGTCTTATGATCGGTGGGTCGATCGATGTCGCGTGATTCCACATTTTCGCCAACAAGTGCTACATCGTCAATTGAGGAAGCATTGAATTGTCGTGCATCGGCACCACCTGGTCCTTTGTCTACGCTGATGATGATTTTGTAATGATTTGAATACTTTACCATCGCATTTCGTTTGTGTAGGAGTTATTGCAGTTGTTCGATGATTTCACGTTTTATCGTACAAAAAATCGCACAGCGCTGATTGAGTTCATCATTTGAATTTCGAAGAAAATAAATCTGAAGGAACTTATGATCTTCATTCAATTGTGGCGGTGTATCTTCATATGAAAGCGACCGCAATGGCTGCGGTGGTGGTGCCAAAACGGGTAATTTGACATTTTCTTCTGCACATCACAAACAATGCGTTTCCGTTGAGAACTTTAGTGCATTGCAATGCTGTCAGACGACATTAAATGTTCCAATATTTATACACGGAAGATCATTGTATACGAGTGTGGAATCATACCAAAATGCAGCTCGGTTTAAATTGAAAGATGGCGCACGTATCCTTTGCTCTACACGTCGATTGAGGTAATGTTGATCTTGATCATCGTCTTGCTACACGATCTGACTCCATATCGGATCTTTCTTCTTACTAAAGCGCGCCACACATTAGTCAATCGTAAACGGGGCTTATTCATTGTAATATACATACACGCTGTTAAGGCGTATTCGCACGTAGATTGTGTATCAGGTAGATTTAGTTACTTTTCGTAATCAAGTGATAGGAAAACATAGGGACGGGCTACAATCCCCTTGGGCGAACTGTTGGATACCCTATTCTTATTCCTATCCCTCATAAGTGGGCGTGACAAAAGTCTAAGTATGGTTGAATTGTTACGAACGCTCTATATATTTTGTTACATAATATTGAAACAATTTTATCGAAAAAAACGAAGCTTTTGTAAAAAAAACGCTCCCCAGCTCAAACTTTGGATTTTCAAATAAAGTTTTTTTTTAAATTGGGGGCGTGTCAGAAGGCAGATTTTAAAAATTTTAGCCCCCGAACAGTTTTAGGAGTTATAGATCATATATAAAAAATTTCAGGTTTCTAGCTCAAAACTCGATTTTTTAGAAAAAAATGTTTTTTTGAGTATGTGGGCGTGTCTGTGGGCGGATTTCAAAAATTCGTAAACTTGATTATTTCGGGACCCTAGAGAGTATATGGTTAGAATTTCAGCTCTCTATGCCCAGTTTAAAGGCCTAATTTTTGCCGACAGACGGACGAACGGACGGACATGGCTAGATCGACATTACTATCGATGCTGATCATAAATATAGTAACTTTTAGGGGTCTACGGGCAATATTAAGGTATGTTACAAACTATGCGTCAAAATTAATATACCCTTAGAATAGGATATAAAAATGAGTAATTTTATGACCTTATTGGAAAACCATCATAAGAATTGAATTTATCTACTTAGTCCAATTTTTTTATAACATGAACATAATATATAGACTTTTTCATATTGCATTTGTTTTTCCCCTATTATCGCAGGATTTAAAAATTTCGTAAAATTAAATCAAGAACCCATCTGTTCGTAATCAAGTGAAAAGAAGTGTATAACAACAAAGACTCACAATGAAACTACCTCAATATGCCTTAATGACTTCGATTTTGTTAGTAGAAGATACATCTGATTCGTCCGTTATTAGAGAAGCTTCAAAAAAAGTGTCCGTACTTTCTAATCAACCTTTCACTAAACTTATTTTTTTTGATTTTTCATTACTTAACACTCATTTTCTTAGTTAATGCGCTCAGAAAACGTTTGATTTTTTTATAATTTTGTCTATATGACTATAGTTTTTCCAGATAGTGGGTTTTGTTAATTCACAATCAACCAAAGAGTAGTTCCTCATTGAAGTACCTACAAACAATAACAAAAGTTCTAATAAACCTGTTGGTCAGAAGTTCAACAAGCACTCTATTGCTGTTCTATCTGCCTCTTAATCTCGTATCGATTTTAATTACTTTTGCCGGAATTTCTCTTCCCGGAACAAAACACTCAAGGAAGCGTTTCCGAATAGGTTATCCAATCAACTTCAATCGTCCTGAATGACACATCCGCCGGTATTTTCAGGCATGGCCAAGTTTCATTTTCTGAGATTAAAAAGTTAAAAGTTTTAGTGAGAAAATGCCGACAAAGGGATATCAAAACCCCATGAAGTAAGCAATCATGTATGTAAGTGTTGTGCAAATACGAAGTTGTAATTAAAGAAACGTCAATCAAAATTAAAAAAAGGGAATTAATACTAATCCTTATTGCGAGTGTCAATAGACAATTGATATTTGACTAATTTTAATGTGTGTGGATTTTAATTGATATTTTTGTCAATCGCATTTTCTTAGTGCCTGGGATTGACAAAGTCCAGCAGAATCGTTCGTTCACATAGCACTTATTGAACATAGACAATCGATCGAAATGGGGGTGACTATCTTCTATCATGCGTATTATTGTTAGAATAGATAAACGAGAAAATAAGTAAATTCATTTTCATAGTTATACTCGTGAAAAAAAGTGAAAGGAGTTTATTTTTCTGGTCCTTAGTTAAAATAAGAAATCCTATAAATATACATAATGCCCGATAGATACCAAAAACTAAACGTTCAAACAGAACTTTGTATAGGATCGTCTATGCTACATTTAGCAGGGATATGCCTCGATAGTGTTTGAAAGATATCGGATGGCATTAATTGTAGATGGGGCATATGGAGCTGATAGTCTAGTGATCGTGAATGCTTTCTTCCACCCATACTTGGTTGATGATTTGGTGCATGAAATAAATTACTAAGGGCCTTTTTATTAGATAAACAATATACTTTTATTTATTAAAGTACCTTAGGAGCTAACATGTGGTATTTGTCTACGATACAATTATAACTGACTTAAGGAACAAAAATGTTCCTATATATGCTTCGTCGATATGAGGTATCGATACTGCTTTATGATACCTAAAATAGATAACGAGTGTTATCTTGTTGCTTGGGTCATTCCTTGTTGTTTCAGAAAGATACTTGGGATGTTTCTTCGGTCTGTTGATAGTGAGGGTATTTCGTCGCCATCTGGTTGAAATGTGTGTTGGCTGTTGGTTGTTATCTCTAACATAACTCATGCGTCCTACCAAAACATCGCCTCCGTATTTGAATTGCTCCGCTGCTAAACCATCAGATAGCCGGCGGCCTTGTTGCTCTTTATCTTTCTTTTAGCTATGTCTTTACTGAGTGGTGAAATCTTTTCTTCATTGACAGGACGTGGCTTTTCGGCATGACCTATCGCACTCTCTTATTGATGCCCATTTAGCAGTTGTTTGAAATGCTGCTTAAATACATCTTCTTTTTCTAGTGCTTCGGTGATTAGATTTCCATCGCTGTTTCGAAGAGTCTGCATTTCGGCCTTAAGGCCAGCAAGTAAGTTGCTTCGCTTTCTTGTAAAATTTCCGGATGTTGTTTCGATCGCGAGCCTCTTCGATTTCCTTGAGCTGGGAGACTGCGTACGTCTTTTTCTCGCTACACAGGATCTTCTTCTTCTCCCTTCCTCCGACTCCATACTGTTTTCTTGGTTTTGCGCTGCAGCGTGTTTAAATGTGCAAGTTCTGTCACCTTCTTCCGGTAAACGCATACATCATCATACCGCGGGCTTTTTCTCTTGCGTGACTGGTAACTTACGGTTTTTTCGGCTACCTCCTTGATGATGTCGCGATATCGGATCTACATATTGTTGGCGCTTGTGGGTGGTGAGTTCACAGAGGAGAGTCTCTCGCTCATCCGCTCTCTGTAGACTCTGGCTACTCCAGGAGTGGTTAGGCGTCCAACGTCAATTTTTTTCTTTTGGACGGTTCGCAGCTTCTTCTCTTTGGACAGTCGAGCTCTAAGTTAAGCCGCAACAAGACAAAAATAATCAGAGTCGACGCTTGCTCTACGAAATGAGTGCACGTTTAAGATGTTGGATGCGTGCCTCGCATCGATTAGCACATGATCGATTTGGTTGGCGGTTCGACCATCTTTAGAGCGCCAGGTTGCTGTGTGCCTGAGCCTTGGAAACCTAGTGCTGCTTATTACCGTATAACGAGTTGCTGCAAATCGATTAGTCGGTAGCCGTTAGTGTAGTGAAGGCTGTGCTTACCAATTATTAATCCGCCGAAGATGTTTTCCTTATCGACTCTGGAATAGAAATCCCCGAGCACAACTTTGACATCATACTCCGTAGGCTCCATCCAGGGGATTAGAGAACTCCTCCTTGATGGGATCTTCAGCCTCATCGGTAGTGGCGTGTGCAGATATAAGGCTAATGTTTTGAAATGCCAGGTACAGCCTGGGGATCACTTATTGGCTTGAAGTCTATAACTTTTTAGCCGATTTCCCAGGACGAAACTGTATCCTAACATATGCAAAACTTTTCTTGTGGCAGCTGCAAAAAATGACGCAGTTTTTCTCATCCATCGTATCTCCGGGATCGCGGTAATATCTGCCGTGTACCGCTCGAGGACATATTCAAGTTTTTGAGTAGCAACTGGGCTTACGGTGTACGCATATTCCAGGTGCATACTCTCAGATCGTTGTCCGTTGTCGTTTCGGGTATGGTGACCATATGAGGGTATACATTATCCGCGGCTTTATGTGTGTCTCTAATAACTATTTATGTTTGACATGGTAGGAAAGTTACCCCGCCGGCACAACTCCCAACCTGTAGGGCCAGTTCAGTTTTGTTACTAGAAGGACGAGGGGCCGGGTTTTCCGGAATCAGTAACACACTTCGGGGATATCAGCGCTTCCGCTGGCCCATTTAGGGTTCATTTGCCACCAACTCTTTTCCAATACCGTGGCTCAGTATTGGAGATCCCTAAAGACCTGGTATTCAAATACGTCTAAGGAACTTCGTTGTAGCCGTGGTCCACCCCGGACTGTAAGCGCCACCAAAAGTAAGTAAGGAAATTCGTTCGCTGCAGTCAGAAGCATGAGCATTAGGCTGTCCCGACAATTTTTTTTTCGGAATATCTTAACGAAAGACCCCGCAAAAGTTGCATATAACGAAACAAAAAAACAAAAAAAAATCGGAGGGTACTTTTGGGCCTCTACCGCTCGCTGAAATCTTAAAAAAAAACTATTTTTTCCTTATTTTTATTGATTTTTTTTTTAAAAGATTATCTTAACGAAAGACCCCGCAAAAGCTGCGTATTAACTAGCATATAACGGGACAAAAAAACAAAAAAAAAATGGAAGGTACTTTTGGGCCTCTACCGACCGCTGAAATTATTAAGAAAAACAATTTTGTTCTTATTTTTTACATTTTTAATTTTTTTTAAGTATTAATTTTGTGCATTGAAGATGTAAACTTTACCGTTTTATCAAAGATATCTATTGATCGCTGATATTTATAAAAATAGAGATATTCCATCAACATTTTCTGCAGGTACCTACTTGAGTAATATTTTATCATTCTAGTTTCTTAAAAAAAACGTTAAAAAGCTTTTTTTTAATTCCTTATCTTCCCTTTATCTTTATAAGAACAACTGTTTTATTTTTATAGTCGCATCGTATTATTTTTATGTTAAGTAGCCTGTTTTTTTTTTAAATATTAAAATCATAAAATCGAAGTAGGCTTTGAAGACGTCGAAAAGAAAAAATGTGGCTTTGTATTTGTTTTGTGTCGTGTATTGTTGTTATAACTCTCTAAACAAAAAGTGTTTAATTTTGTTTCGTGTTAAGTTGTGTTGTTTCTCTGAAAAATATTTAAAAGGTAGAATCACAATGAGTTCTGAACCTCGTCGACAAGAAACAATGTGTCCCTTTTTCGGCCCATTTAGTGAACTAAACAAAAATAAGTTACCAACAGTAAAAGATGTAGTCAAATATGTACTTTTCATACAAAGTGATCTGAAAACAAAATACAATGGCAGAAATCCATCTAATTCCGAAGTTTTTGTAATTGTTAGTAAAGAAATCGAAAAGATATGGAAGAATGCGTCGATTCCAATTGTATGTCATAGTCGAATACTACAATTAATAAAATACTACTTTGATGAATACATGACACTTAAAAGATACCCACATTCGAAAAAAAATACAAGCTATCACAACAGATTGCAAGGTTTTACTGCATTTTCAAACACAAAATTGTTTGACATTGCATCGTGTAAGTGTGATTCATTTAATGACTGTCATTGTGTAAAGGATAAAAAAGTGCCTTTAAGTGAAAGATCATTTTAAGTGGACCAGAGAAATGGCAGAAAAATGGGGATCGGTGGTATTGACAAGGTTGAAACTCAAAAAATTCAAAAGCGACTAGATAGAAAGCGTAGTGCATTAGGCAGTCAAAGAGCTGAATCTACTACTGTATCAACTTTTTCCGAAACAGTAGATTCAAACGAAACTTTAGAGCATATCAATACAGTTCATCCAATCGAAGTAGTGCAGTCATAGCTCTTTTTATCAGAGCCTTCAACGTCAACATCATCAGGTAAGCGGAATTTGCTTACTCTACCATCCGTAGCAAGAGTTTGTGATCGATATGGGCTTTTCGTACGATCTGCTGCAGCAGTTGCTTCAGCAGTACTCCAGGATGTTGGAATAATTGAAACCGCTAACAAGACTCTAGTTATTGATAAAAATAAAATACATCGAGCTTTGAAAAAATCAAGAGAAAGCCTATCAAACCAATGCGATAATGTCGTTATTCGCAGTATTTATTTTGATGGGCGAAAGGATAAAACTCTTACTTCCAAAGAGAAAAATGGACGATACTATCGGAAGGAGGTTCTTGAAGAGCATATTTTCATTCTTGCAGAACCAGAATCTATATTCTTAGGCCATATAACGCCTAAATCTGGTAGAGGAAGGGAAATAAGTAATTCGATGCTTAATTTTTTCGAAAACAAGGGATTTGATTTGAAAAAAATTCTTTGTATTGGTTGTGACGGCACTGCAACCAATACTGGCTGGAAAGGAGGGATAATTCGCTACTTGGAAATGGAATTAGGTCGACCATTACAGTGGGCAATATGCTTACTTCATGCGAATGAATTGCCACTACGACATCTCTTCACGAAATTAGATGGATCTACTTCGGGCCCTCGTGAATATTCTGGCCCTATCGGTAAGTCACTAACCGATTGCGAACTTACTGATGTTACTCAATTTACACCTGTGACCGGAAATGTACCTGAAATCGAGCAAAAAATTGTTGATCAATTGAGTACAGAACAAAAATATCTTTTCGAAATGTGTCAAGCTATAAAAACAGGTCATTGTTCTCCTGGACTAGCAAATCGACATCCTGGGAAAATGGCACATTCAAGATGGGTCACAACTGCAAATAGATTACTTAGACTTTACATTAGTTTAAGTAGCCCATCTGAAAATCTTAAAATTCTTGTGGAGTATATAATGAAAGTGTATGCACCAGTGTGGTTTTCGATAAAAAACAACCCGTTATTGATAGATGGCCCGCGACATGTTTTTCAGCTTATCTCCTTTTCAAGATGGTTGCCATACAACTTAAAGTCAATCATTGATCCTGTCATTGAGAGAAACGCTTTTTTCGCACATCCTGAAAACGTTTTAGTGGCAATGCTCTTCGACGAAAGGGTCTATGTCAGAGAGCTTGCCTTAAAACGAATTATAAAAGCGAGGCAAACCCATACATCAAACCGAATATTTAAGCCGCCAAATATTAAATTTAACGCTACGGACTACATGGACATAATTTTTTGGAATGAATGTCAAATTACTCCACCACCTTGCCTAGCTGAATTCACTGATGATGAACTTTCATTGCTGGTGCAAAGAAAAGAACTGAAGATACCGGAATTTCCTTGTCACACACAAAGTGTCGAAAAATGCATAAAGTCTGTGACCGAAGCAAGCCAATGTGTTATTGGAGCAAAGTCGAGGGAAGGACTTATAAGAAATAAAATAGAATCACGAAGCGAAATGCCTTCTTTTAATTTCAAGGGTCAATTTTCAATGTAAATATTTTTTTTTAAATTTTTGCAATGTAAATATATTTTTTTTGTTAAGTCCTCTCATAAACTTTTTATACCCTATTCTAGGGGTATATTAATTTTGACGCATAGTTTGTAACATACCTTAATATTGCCCGTAGACCCCTAAAAGTTACTATATTTATGATCAGCATCGATAGTAATGTCGATCTAGCCATGTCCGTCCGTCCGTCCGTCGGCAAAAATTAGGCCTTTAAACTGGACCAAGAGACCTGAAATTTTAACCATATACTCTCTAGGGTCCCGAAATAATCAAGTTTAAGAATTTTTGAAATCCGCCCACAGACACACCCACAAACTCAAAAAAACAAAATTTTGGAAAAAATCGAATTTTGAGCTAGAGAGCTGAAATTTTTTATATATGATCTATGGCCCATAAAACTGATTGGGACATAAAATTTTCAAAATCCGCCCACTGACACGCCCACAATTAAATAAAACAAATTTTGGGAAAAATTGAATTTTGAGCTAGAAAGCTGAAATTTTTTATATATGATCTTTGGCCCATAAAACTGCTTGGGACATAAAATTTTCAAAATCCGCCCACTGACACGCCCACAATTAAATAAAATATTTTTTTTGAAAAACCAAAATTTGAGCTATGGAGCTGAAATTTTTAATATATACTCTCTAGCGGCCCTTTATGCTTATGTGTAAATATTTTCAAAATCCGCCTACTGACACGCCCACAATTATTTTTATTTTATTTTTGAAATTCCAAAGTTTGAGCTAGGGAGCTGAAATTTATAGTATATACTCTCTAGGTGCCCTTTATGCTCATACTTAAATTTTTTTTAAATCCGCCTACTGACACGCCCACAATTAAATAAAACAATTTTATTGAAAAACCAAAGTTTGAGCTAGGGAGCGTTTTTATTTACAAAAGCTTAGTTTTTTCGATAAAATCCTTTAAATTTTTGTCACGCCCACTTATGAGATATAGGAATAAGAATAGGGTATCCAACAGTTCTCCCAAGCGGACTGTAGCCCGCCCCTATGTTTTTTATTTGTTTCAAGGACAAATATGTTTTACTTAACCTTAACTTTAATTTAATAAAACAAAACGATAAATTAGAATAATAAAATAAAAAAAAATAAAGGGAAAAAAATATAGGTTTTTACTTACTTTTAAGACCTTTAAGCCTCGGTAGAGCCCCAAAAGTCATGTCCAAATCAAAAAGTAAGTACATATTCAGAATCTACTCGTTAATACGCAACTTTTGATACCCCTTTCGATTAAAAATTCATGAAATTTTTTTTCTTCATACAACGACGGGACACCCTAATGAGCATGTGTCAGTGAGAAAATCAATCCACCAACCACCTAATTTTCTAAGTGGACAATGTTTTTTTGGCAAAAATGTAGTATGGTATACAGAAACATGCTACTCAATGCAAGCTATGAAAATAATGGTTGTTCGAATTTGAGGTATCATTTTAAATTTTGAATGAAAAACATATATTATGTGAAATATGTATTTAATTATTTTTTTAAATTAATGTACATTGGTTCCGGTTAATAATGAAAAAGAATGTCGTCCAAGTGACCTCTTCTGCTAGCTTGGCAGATTATCAAACTTTTACCAAAAATTTGAATCACTTGTTCGCATAATGATGGTTAAATAAGTGATATTTGCTCGATGATGTTGTCTTTGAGGTGTTGAACAGTTTGAGGATTACCAGCATAAACTATACTCTTCAAGAAACCCCATAAGGACAAATCCAGTGGCGTTAAATCGCATGATCTTGGTGGCCAATCCACGTCTGTTCTTCGGGAAATCATCCGATTGTTAAACTTCTCTTTCAAATGATCGATTGAGTTTGTTGCTGTTTGGCATGTTGCACCGTCCTGTTGAAACCACATATTCTGCACATCAATATCTTCCAATTGACTCCACAAAAAGTTTCAAATCATCACTTGATATCGAGCTCCATCCACAGCAAATGCATCGCCATTTTCATCATCGAAGTAAAATTGACCAATTACGTCACCACACCAAAATCCAAACCATACAGTGACTTTTTTTGGTTTCATTGGCCTTTCAAACAATAATGTAGTATTTTCTTCATCCCAAATGCGACAGTTTTGTTTATTGACATAACCGCCAATTTCCAAGTGAGGCTCATTCATCGGTGAAGATAATTTGCTTGAAGATATTTTCACCACGCTGTTTAATAATGCGCTGAATAATGCACATTATCCGGCGCATTGGAAGGTAGCTGTGGTACACCCTATCCCGAAAAAATGTAAAGATAGGACGAACCCTGCCAATCTCCGGTCAATTAGCTTACTTCCGAATATTAGCAAGGTCTTTGAAAAGGTTGTCAATAGAGCCCTGTTAAAGTGGGTCGAGGACAATAACATAATCCCGGACAACCAGTTTGGTTTCAGGGCGAGGCATGACACTATTCATGCCGCGTCGAAACTGGTTTCCGACATTCAGTGGAATAAATGCAAGAACCAATGCACGGGTGCTTGTCTGGTTGATTTTGAGAAGGCTTTCGACACCGTATGGTTAGAGGGACTTTTCTACAAGTTGACCAGGCGGGGGATGCACAAACCTTTGCTATATGTAATTTATAATATGCTTATGGGAAAGAAGTTCGTTGTCAAATGTGGCAACGTGACTTCGAGCAGAGTCTTTCAAATTAAAAACGGTTTACAGCAGGGGGCGGTCAATTCTCCGATCCTGTTTAACATTTACACGAGTGATCTGGTGGGTTCACTCAGACATGCTATAGCGTATGCCGACGATTTTTTGGCATACAGATCAGGTCCTAAAATCGAGGTCATTAATATCCTTTTGCAGCGTGACTTCGATCAAATTAAGCGATATTGCGACGACTGGAAGTTGAAAATCAACTTTCAGAAGACGGAAACAATCTTGTTCAGAACTCCATTGGCTGGGGCCTCTAGGGATACCAGAAAAAACTGGAAGAAATTTGCCATTATTGGACAGGATGGGCAGCCATTGGCGGTGAGAAGCGTAGTTAGATATCTAGGTATCTGGCTTGACCAGTATCTATATTTCGATAGACATATAGTTGCTTGTCTTGCTGGGGCCAAGAGGGCTTATGCTCTGACAAGGAGACTGTTTCATAGCAGTCAACTTGACTCCAGAGTGAAGGTCATTTGCTACGTGGCCCTTATAAGGCCGATCATCGCTTATGGTTGTCCATTGTGGTTTAATATAGCGCCTAGTTATATGGAAAAGATTCGGGTTTTGGAGAGACAATGTCTTAGGACCTGTCTCCGGTTGTTCCGAACGCCCGAATCCAACTATATAAAATACTATCCCAACAAGGTCCTATACGATGGGGCTCAGTTGAATAGGATTGACAATTTCCTCATTAAGGTCACTCGAAGGCACGTTGCAAGGGCGATGGCCAGCGACAATAGTCTGATATTTGGGGCTTACTACCCCAATGAAATGTACATTGAGAGTACGCTCCGGTCTGGCTTTATCCCGCCAGAGGCATTTATCCATATTGATGCAAAAGGGCTGGTACAGACGAGGGATGGTATTCCGGTCTTATACCATCGCTACCGCAGCGCGAGAGATAAGCGGCTCCTCCATGACAGGGACGTCGCCAATGCTCATGAGCTCCTCCATTTTAGTACCGCAATATCGGAGAGGGATAGATTCGACACGGAAAAGCAATTCGCCGAATTTTGGTGGCTTGTTGAGGGGGGAGGGGTCAACATGCCCTCCCAGGACGGTGCGTTACTCTAGGTAACTTCCTCTTAGCTTATAAGATAGATTAAGTCAGCTAAGGCGTTTTTGGGAGAGGCCGGGCTCGCCAACGTGTGGTGGTGCTTCCGGGAGTTGACTGACGCTGTAAGGCTTCACTCGGCTCACGGCGGCGCGTGTGCACGTTGACGACTGCCAGGCGCTCGGAAAGCAATTGGGATTTTGACCACTTATTGCGCCAGGCAACGAGTGCTCATAATCCTAATTATAGTTAGAATACGTTAAGTAGTTTAAGTAAGTAGAATAGGTAGTTTGTAATTTGTTTTATATAAAATCTCAATAATGATACCGAGTTTTAGTAAATTTTCTCGAGGAATATATATGTAAGATTAGTTCGTAAAATAGTTCGTAGGCCGAAAGGCAATAATTCTAAGATATAGTTAAGTTTAGAGCGTTCGCATAAGGACCAATAAAAAGGAATAAGTATCCTGTTAATTTTAAGTTAGGTTTAATCATTTTTGTCTAGTATGTAAGTAGATATTTATCAATGAATAAAAAAATGAATTTCAAAATCAAAAAAAAAAAAAATAATTTGCTTGAAAAAATTGTAATTTTGTTGTTGGTTCTCTAGGGCCCAATTAACGTATTTCGGACGCAATGCTTTTTAGTTGGCTTTAAATCTTGTGGTAACTGTATTTTGTAAGCCTTTACATGTAGATCTTTGTGCAAAATGTTAAACAAATTTGTTGGTATGAGGTTAATTGCTGCGAACGACGACGAATTGACTTCCTTGGCTCTTCGGCAACACTTCTGCTAACAGCTGCAATATTTCCACTCGTACGACCAGTCCGATGATAGGCTTTATGTTAAAGCTGTATACCTATCGTCTCGTGTCACACCGCGTCCAACTTCCGCTTTACTGCGAACATGACAGACACTTTTTCATCCTTTTCTTTGTTCTTGTTTATTCAAGAAACTGTATATCTGGATTCACTTTTAGCGTTTAATAAATCCCAATACTTTTCTCATAAATCCTAATAGGTTATGGGCCAAGGAGATCTTGGATCTTAAAATATTTAAGCCAATGCACAAAATGAGTTCTGGATGAATAACAAACCCTGAACAAGGACAACCATGACACATGGCGGATGCACATGGAGGCACTCTTCATGAAGAACGATGCTTGGATTTACGTAAAGGTTGTTAAGGGAGAACGAGGGATAGTCAACGAAGATCAGGCATCTATAATCGCCCACGAAAGGTGGTTTTCAGCGGACCAAAAGGCAAAGTCTGATATCATCTTGTCCATCAGCGCATCTGAGCCAAAGCTAGTGAAAGATGCGACACTGCACGAAATGTTTGACTGAGACTGGAAAGCGTCTTCCAATCAAAAGGGCCTGCTCGTAAAACTACGCTTTTAAAACAACTCACCCTTCAGCGTATGCAGGAAGGAGAAGACGTTCGAGAGCATCTAAACAAATTTGTTGATGCAGTCGACAAACTTCACGACTTGGATGTAGAAATCAATGAAAATCTACTGGCAATTAGGTATGCTCTTATATAGTTTGCCATTGAGTTTTGCTAACTTTCGTTGTGCCATCGAGTCTCGCGACGACCTACTGTCGCCAGAAACATTGCGCATGCAAATTATGATGGAGAACGCCGCACGTAAGAGTGAATCGCGTGAGGCACCAAATGCATTGACTGCAGGAAAATTTTATAATAAATTTCGAGGTAATCCAAAGTTCAAAAATAAATTTACCAAAGATGATTCTTCGGAGCAGCAAACAAGTTCGAAAATAATATGCTTTAGATGCAGAAAACCAGGGCATAAACCAACTGAATGACCATAGAGGTACGGAAAATCGTCACAAAACGCACAAAGTGCAGACCATTTCTTGTTTTTCTCATCGACACTTCAACAGGGGGAGGTGAGTGCATTGCAATCTACAGCCAAGTTTAAAAACCAGGCGTGGTGCCTGGATAGTGGATGCTCATCTCACATGTGCAAAAACTCAAACGAATTTTTAAACATCAAGGTAAACGACGAATAAACGTTGCTGAATCCTCTGACAACTTCTTGTGTGAAACCTGTATTAAAGGAAAAATTGTCCGTGCTCCGTTCCCAAAACATTCGACTCGTAAAACAGAGTTTCTCGACATCATCCACTCCGATGTATGTGGGCCCATGAGAACTGAGTCCATGGGAAGAGCTAGGTACTTCGTAACTTTCATCGACGACCATTCGAGGTGGTGTGAAGTTCGTTTTATTGGAAAGAAAAATGAGGTTTTCTCTCAGTTCCAGCTCGTGAAGGCACTGTTGGAGAAAGAAAGTGGATTTTCTATCAAGAATCTACAATCAGACAATGGCACTGAGTATACAAACAACGTGTTCGGCGACTTCCTGAACTCTGAAGGTATCAGACGATGGCTGACAGTTGCTCACAATCCCGAGCAAAACGGCATTGCGGAGCGCAAAAACCGGACGTTGGTGGAAATGGCAAGGTCCCTTCTCATTCAGTCCGGATTACCAAAGGCATTTTGGGCAGAGGCTCTGGCAACCGCGAACTACATAAGAAACCGAAGTCCATCGAATTCACTTGATGGTAAAACACCATACGAGGTCCGATATGGTAAACGTCCAGACGTCAGCAATATTCGAAAGTTCGGCTGTAAGGTTTTCTATCTGGAAAGAGCACCAAACAAAGCTAAGCTCGACGCCAAATCTTATAAAGGAATCTTTGTTGGCTACTCTAATGAAAATAAGGCCTATAGAGTATGGATTCCAGATAAACACTATGTAGCAGTTTCAATTGACATCAAGTTCTTGGAGAGTGTGCCTAAAGTGACTCCCACCGAAGTACACCGGTAAACTATAGATGTTTCATTAGCACCGATGCCACTGACGGATCCTGGTAGCGATGATACGATGACGCCTGATATTCCTGTTGGGTTGCAGACTGATGCAAAGCAGGAATTAAATACAGAAAGTCCTGATTCTTCAGAAAAGGAGGAACCACCTAGCGAATCAGCCAAAAGATGTCCTGGAAGACCTCGCAAAATAAAAACTGGTCTGCTTGGAAGACCTATGAAAAAGTTTAAAACAGAAGAGCTAATGAATGCCACTTTTGAATATGGCCATTTGGCCGAAGTAGATCTCGATTCAGCAATTTCAGATTCCGATTCAAGAGAATGGTATGAAGCGATGGCTGAAGAGTTAAAATGTATTATTTCAAGTGACACTTGGGAGATTGTTGACCGCTCCTTAGCTGATAAAGTCATCGGCAGCAGGATGGTGCGTAGAAACAAGAACTCGCCAGAGGGAACGCTGGAACGAAGAAAGCCAAGAATTGTTGCTAAAGGCTTTTCTCAGCGGCCAGACGTAGATTTTGAGGAAACCATTGCTCCGGTCACACGACCAGTTCGATATCACCGCCGCTTATTTAAATGGAAAGCTGTCCGAACAAATTTTCATCATTCACTCCAATGTGTGTCGGGACTACATTACAAGCAACTTCAAAAAGGAAACAGATGATGGTAAGAACAACAAAGTTCCGTACCGTGAGCTTGTAGGATCAGTCATGTACCTCGCAATGGGAACTCGTCCTGACGTCGCGTATGCTTTAAGCTGACTTAGTCAGTTCGACGACAGCCACCAAAACTAACGCGTAAGAAAAGGAGAGTGGCACTCTCGTCAACGGAGTCAGTATACATAGCCTCACTGAATCTGACAAGGAAGGGATCTACTTACAGCGATTCATCAGAGAACTTGGGTTCGAACCGCTTTCGAAGGATGTTGTGGTTCTATGCGATAACATGGTTGCTCAAAAACTTGCTTCAAACCCTGTTTTCCATTCTCGAACCAAGCACATCGAAATACGACATCATTTTGTGCGGGAAGTGTTGCCAAATAATAACATTCGTCTACAATACTTTCGAACAGAGGACATGGGAGCTGACATTCTCACCAAGCGGCTAGCTAAACCAAAGCACCGGAAGTGTCTTGATATCCTGGGTCCTTGGACACTTAACGAGGGGGAGTGTTAGAACTGTACACCTATTCTCGTCTCGTGTCACACCACATCCAACTTCCGCTTTACTGCGAACACGGCAGATACTTTTTCATTCTTTTCTTTGTTCTCGTATATCTCGATTCACTTTTAGCGTTTAATAATTCTCAATACTTTTCAATAAATCCTAATACTTTTGAATAAATCCTAATACTTTACTTCTCTGTTCTTAAACCGAACCAGTTTCTTCAAATTTATGAACGATAAGTTTAATAGCATGGTTTGAAGAAGCATTTTCTCTACCGCATTTTGAACGAAATTTTCTTTCAACTTCTGCAAAACTTATTTAAAAAAAATTTAATAATAAAAAACACGTTGCTCAATAGTTTACCGATACATTTTAGCTAACGGGAATGTATTTAGTTCATATCTGAAAAAAACTTCGGTGGAATCTAATAGCTGTAAAAAAAAGTGGAGCCAGTTTAAAATGATACGTCAAATTCGAACAACCTTTAGTTGGAAAAAAAACTGTGCAAAAAGATATTGCGATTTGAAAAGTTGTGTGACAATCAAAATTACATAATAATACATTTCTTTTCCTTGTTCAAAGCGAAGCTATTTTCATACAAAAATGATTTTATTTTCAAATAGAGGCTATATTACCTACTACTAACATAACTATACCTATCGAAATTATTTGCAAAATGGAGATAGAAACAAAAATCATTCACCAGTTTCTTGCCGACTTGTGGGAGGTGTTTTTTAAGGGCTGGTAATTAGGAGTTTTGAGCCCATTTATTTTACCGAACCGAAGTAGCAACGGTTACATAGCGCAATTCTTCATCGGATCTCCACTAAGGTGTTGTTTGTGGAGTTGATGTCTACTCCGAAGTAGTTGAATTCCCTAACTACGTCGAAGTTGCTGCTACTAACACTGATAGTTTCTTGAAAGCAAGGACTTCGTTTTTCTTCCAGGCCATCTAATTTCGCCTGTACCACTCATTCTGAGATCGGCCGATGATGTCCATATGAACTTTTCTAACATTTCTAAATAACATACCTATTGATTATTAGAAGATTAAACTCAATGGAAACTACAAAAAAAAGTCCAAATAGGGGCTGCAGGAGGATTCGCAAGAAACAAATTTTCCTTAAAAAATGTGATGAAATTGTAATACATTTAATTGAATTTTCTAAGCTTTGTGAAATAAAAACACAAACTTGTGTTCTGTGTTAAATAAAGATTAATAATATTTTTTTTATAAGAACCTTGATGTCTTACTTATTTCATTTTCAGTTTCAAGCGGGCATTTTATATTTTTTTCAATTGCAATACAGGCCTATAAAATAGAATGAGTCCTTCCAAAAAACTGAGGAATGTTTCTTATATTTGTTATTGTTTGTCCATGTTCTAGGAAATGCATCCACAAATTATTCAAAACTCATTTTCTGTATATATCTCCTACGGTTTGGAAATGACAGTTTTTTGCCATTCATCTCTTTTGTATATTTCCGGCAGATAGGGTGTTTTTTTAGCAGTTTCTCATCAGTCTACAAGACTATTTATAACCACTGATAAATTTCTTAAATCTGATGATTTTTTTTGAAGCTATAATTTTCTTATTATCTAAATTAGAGGATATGTGAAAAATATAATGTTTTGTGTGCGCTGCGAAATTAGGCCGAAAAAGTGGCTCAAAATAAAATAACGCCCAAAAATGTGTACATTTTTCATAGTATAATAAAGTCCCATTTTATCAGTGGAAATGAAGCAACAAAATGAAAATAATCACAAAAGAATTATTGATATAGCGCCTCAAAGAACTTTTGTATTTTTTTTTTTAGATTTCGAACAAATGTAACTACACTCTAAAAACTCAACAGGCCTGTAAAACACAAATAAATGAAAGAATGACCCCAAAAATGAAATCACACCCCAAATTTCTACAATTTAGCTTTTTGTTGTTGTTTATGAAGATTTTTGGCGACTTATTAAATTTTGCCTGTTTGTTAAACGAGAATTTTATAAAAAAGTAATTTGATATAGTACCTACCTGCTGTAAAATTTTCAGAATACTAGAATAGAGAAACTCGGAAAACGAATATTGGTACTTACAGAATTATGTTCATTCTGAATTTTAAGTGCACTTACATAATTTTAGAATAGTCTTAGACTTTTAAGAATGAGAACGCGACCCGCTCCACAGCGGAATATGGCGCGCGAATTATTTTATTTACACTTTGACTTCATTAAAAAAAAACTTTATTTAATTTCAAAAATACAAGTTCACATTCTAATTCTTAGTGAACTGATTATAATTCTTAGCGAAATGGTCTTGTTGAAGATGAAAACTGAAGTGAAGTCTGGGTGGTGGTTCGGTGAATATCCAAGCGGCGTAATCTTGATGTTGTGTTTACATTACAACAAGTGCTGGCTTGACACATTCCTTTGTATCCACATTGATCGTTGGTTGTTTATTCAGCTGCACAGCTTGGATCCATAATTGATTTGGACTGGCTGACGGCTGACCGTAACTATAGTCATAATTTATTGGGTGGTTAACTCCCCTCCTTCTACATGAAGCGGGGACGCTTCTTCATTATATTTTTCCAATTTCTGTAGGAGTGACTGGAATCTTACTTCATTTGGTTCAACATCGGGAATTCCTTGGCGTCTTATCTTGTAGTAGTAAACCAATAGGAATGTTAGGCAAACCAAAATGGTCAGAATTATAGTTGTGGAGATGAGAGGATAATTTGTAGTTTCTTCTCGAAAGTTTTCTATGGCATTGATGTTGTCTAATTTTAGATTCTCGATATCCGTTTCGAAGTATTGATTTATATAATATTGATCCAGAGAATATGTCTTCAAGAATGTTTGTATGGTTCCAGTGGGATTTTCGTATGTAGCATTGTTGCTGATAATGGTGTCATTAAATGTTACTAAGTACGTTCCATTTGTAGTTACGTTGTTGACTGTGTTTATGCCGCTTATTAGTACATCTCCATCTTTTATTATATCTATTCTAGTATTCTTTTCTTTAATTTTGTTACAATTTGCGTTCTGTTTGTTAAGTATATTAGACAAGCATGTTTCACTAGTATTTAATATACAAAATGTATTTCTTAGTTCTATTTTACAATTTTCAACATTCTTAAACTCTAGGTTACATTTTGCGATTTTTTCGCCTATAATTAATTTTCCATCTATATTACTTATTGAAATAAAATATACGAAATCCCGACTGAAAACTTTAATATCAAAAGTCCGAGAAATAAACTAGAGAAATGACAATGCTTTATTAGTCCGCTTTCTTCGAAGTATAAAGAGCAACTGAACTAAAAGTAGTTAAGTTATAAAAGAAGTTTTATATAAGAGTAAGAAAGAGATAAATAGTTATTCAAAATAATTCAAAGTATGCACAATGCACATATACACATTCAAAGAGTTAGGCATTCAAATATATATGTACATAATTTTTAACATCCTCCGGCCGAGGGAACAGAATCGATTTCCAATGGATATAGTAACTGAATAGGCCTTCGAGTTTTGGTTCCATCTGAGTAACGTATCTCACAAGCTCTAACTTTACTATCCCGACCAGTAAAAGCCTTTTCGACAACAGCCAGCTTCCAGTGTATTCGTGGCTTTCCAGAGTCGTAAACAAGAACTACATCATTTTCCTTTAGTTGATTCGATGAAGTATGTTTGCCATGGTGAAATGAACGAAGCAGTTGCATGTACTCTGAACGCCATCGCTTCCATAAGACGTTAACATGTCGCATTCTTTGTTTCCAAAGAAGTTGAATATCATTTAAACCCGGAGCCGATTCCGTCAAGTTGAGAAAACCACCACGACTCGTCAAAAAATCACCTGGGGTCAAGGGAACAGGATCGCCTGGATCGTTGCTTACATAGGTAAGTGGGCGAGCGTTTACCATACCTTCTGCTTCGATAATTATAGTTCTTAGTTGCTCGAAGTTGAGCTTTGCCTTACCGATGACGACTTTGAGAACGTTCTTAATGGTACGTATGAGGCGTTCCCAAAACCCGCCCCACCATGGCGCACGTTCTACTATAAATTTCCAGTTTATTCGCCTGTTAGATGCAAAGTTACGGATCGCCCCATCATTGAAAACGAAATTGTTGTCCTCAAGTTCAAGTGCAGCTCGACGAAAGGATCGAGCATTATCCGAATAAATGACAGACGGTATGCCTTTCCTGGCTATAAAACGCCGAAGACCCATCAAACAACTTTCGGTTGACATGGTTGTTGTGATTTCCAGATGGACGGCACGAATAGCAGCGTATGTAAAGACCATCAGGTAAGTTTTGGCCGTACCAGCTGCACAGTTGTCAAAAGTGTATAGAGGACCCGCAAAGTCAATACCAATAGCATCAAATGGTCTTGACAACGTTAGTCTTTCGATGGGCAGGGGACCAAACGGTTGTGAGGCTGGTTTGCCCCATAGCCTTTTGCAAACGACACATTTTTTAAGCAGCTTCTTAACGATTTGTCGTCCTTTGGGAATCCAAAAACGTGCTCGCAGTTGAGAAAGAACAGTGTTGACCCCACCATGTAGGGATCTCTCATGACAGTCGATAACGATTAGGTCCGTGATATGAGACTTTGTTGGCAATATGATAGGATGCTTGAAGTCCGTTGACTCTGGTAAAGACTGCAATCGCCCACGTAATCGCATCACTCCTTCCTCGTCGAGAAATGGAGAAAGCTGAGCGATATTTGATGACCCTGGTACAGATTTCGATTTCTGTAACAAACAAATTTCATTAGTAAATTTATTAAACTGTATGTACCTTATCCAATAGGATTCCGCGTCGATGAGCTCATCTGCGCCCAAATTTAAGGACTCCCTTCTCATATCTTTATTGCGGTAATTCACAATGCGATATATATAGCACGTTACCCGCAATAAGCGGTTCCAGGTACTGATGTTTTCGAAGCACAAAATAGGCTCAAAGCCAATAGAGGCAGAAACTGTTTCTGCTACTAATCCAAGTGGAACCACTGTTGTTGGTATAGTACGCGTGTCTTCTGTCCGGTATCTATCATCTTTGAGCCAAACTGGTCCTTGGGCCCACAGCTGAGACGAGAGCAGGCATTCAGCAGCAATCCCTCTTGTCAAAAGATCAGCAGGATTTTCCTTTCCGGAACAGTGATTCCAGTCTGATGTTAGGGTGTGTCGACGAATCTCGGACACACGACTTTGAACAAACGGTTTCCATCGGTCATGTTCTCCTTGTATCCAATGCAGTGCAATTTCAGAGTCCGTCCACAATTTGAATTGTTCAACAGGTACCTTTAGGGATTTCTTTAGGTAGGCACACAACCGAGCCGCTATTAAGGCAGCAGTGAGCTCCAATTTGGGCAACGTAAGATCCCTTGATCCATCTTCTTTGAGCGGAGCCACTCTGCTTTTTGCGCACAAAAAACTAACACTACATTGATCTTTCAAACTGATGTTCTTTAAATAGGCGACTGTACCATATGCTTTCATACTGGCGTCAGCAAATATATGAATGTGGAACTTGCATGGAGAGGAAATTGTTATTACTGACCTTGGTATAGTTACGTCTTTTAACTGCAGCAGACTTTTGACGCACTCATCCCATTCAACTAGCAATTCGGAAGGTATGGCTTCATCCCAGGACACTTTCTTCCTCCATATAAGTTGAAACAGAATCTTCACTTTAATAACAGTGGGCGCAAGCATTCCTAGAGGATCGTAAATTCTCGCTATAGTCTGGAGCACGATGCGTTTTGTGGCTTTTGATAAATTGCATGTAAGCAAACTCTCGACTGATATAAAAGGTACAGCTATCTCATCGCTAAAGATGAACCAAACGAGACCCAAGACTTTTTGCATCGCTGGGACCTCGACAGAACCAAAGCTTTGGCGAAGTAACGGATTGTTTGAATTCCACTTTCTTAAATTCATACTTGCACTTTTCATGACCTCTGAAGCTTCCTTGCAAATTCGCAGTCCTTCATCTTCTGCCTCAACGCTGATAACCAAATCATCCATATAAAAGCCATTTTCAAGCACGTTACATGTTAATGGAAAACGATTTTTCTCTTTGGCAAAGTGATGACGCAGTGTCGCAGTTAATAGAAATGGGCTACAGTTCACTCCAAAGGTAACCCGGGTCATCCTCAGCTCTTCGAAAGTTGACGGCTTATCTGATGCATTTTCAGAAGACAACCATAGGAAACGATGGCTATCTCGGTCTTGCTCACTTAGCAAAATTTGTAGAAATGCCTTTTCTACGTCAGCAACAATTCCGATTCGCCCAAGCCTAAAGTTGAGCAGAATTTTTAAGACGTCCGGTAATAAATTTGCACCCACATGCAGCAAGTCGTTGAGAGAAGGGCCACCCTCTGAATGAGCCGAGGCATCAAATACAATTCGCATCTTTGTTGTCATGCTCTCAGCCTTATAAACGGGGCGATGAGGTAAATAAAACACCCGTTTTGAATCATCACAACTGTTTGCGGGTACTGGTTCAGCGATGCCATCTAGTACCATCTGTCGTATAGCACTATCATACTCCTTAAAGTGATCCGGTGTCCGTAACAAGCGTGAAGAAAGATAAAGAAGCCGCTTGATTGCTTGATTTCTGTTTGTTTCGGCATACACATGAGGATCTTTCCAAGGTAAAGCTGCTTCGTAACGGGGACCTTTTCTTTTGATGCATGAGGAAATGAGATGCTCTGCCTGGTGAATGTTTTCGGCATCTTCGCCTCGGATACCAATGGATTCCAGTGACCAAAAGGCCGTTATGTCACTGTCGTTTAGAGATGGCAGATTTAAACTCGTGCTGAGAATAGAGGAGAAGCAGACATTAATGTTGGAAACAATATCCTTACCAGAGGAAAGATGTGGTCCTTGGATGGTCCACCCAAATATGGTTTCTATTGCTCTCAAACAAGATGAAATGCGTCTTTGTTTTCCAGTTACTATGGCCCAGTAAAAGTCTGACCCAACGAGAACACTTAAGCCTTCTTCTGACTCGATGGATGAGTGTTGTGTGTCGGCCAGCTGGAAACCTTGAAATGAGGGACATGAACTTTCGGGTGCTGGGAGGACGTCAACACAGATTTCTGGAACCACTACTGCCTCTATGTACGCGCTTTTATTATTGAACTGGCTTAGTATCGCCACTCTGACTTTGTCAAGAATCTGAAAGGGAGAATGTTCCTTGCTTCCGAACGGGATGACAGATATTCTCACTTTTCCAATGGAGATTAGGTTGAGTTTTCGCACAAGGCTTTCACGAATATATGTATGCTGACTGCCGCCGTCAATAATAAATCGAATCAAAATATTTTTATCTTTGCTCGGTGCTGCGGCAATGCCCCGAGCTGTCTTGAGAAAGACATTTGAGTTTTCCAAAATAGAATTGGCGCATAAATTCATAGCGCTTTTATTTTCGCAATTGGTATTCCCTACAGGTGCCTCGTTGACTTTATTTTTGACATAAGAGGGGTCACACATAGACGTCGAATGATTTCCTTTACACTTTTTGCAAGAAATCCACTTAAAGCTTTTACATTACCTTGATGAATGTCCGATTTTTGTACAGCGAAAGCAACGATTATTTTTTCGCAGCAAATCTCTTTTTTCCGCAATAGGCATTTGGCTATCGCAGTCATTCGTGCTGTGGTTGTTCGATGCACAAAACAAACATTGTTTCTTTTCATTTAGTGAAACTAAACTAGTTGCCGTCGCTGCCGTGGAAGGTTGATTTTTCACAATAGAAGAAGCAGAGACAACGCGACTTCTTTCTAACGATTCCACCTCTCGCTTTAAAAATCGCATAATACCCTGCACCTGTTTGTCTCCAATTTGTGAGAGAGTGGAACCACTTGATTGTTCAGCGTTTTCTTGCGCGTCATGATCGTTTTCTCTTTCAACAGTACGGTGGTAGTCGACACGGAGTTCAACTGGTAGACAGCGAAGTAGAATGGACTTTAGCATAACGTAGTATTGATGCGATGGAATTTGTAAGGCTGTGAGGGTGCGACTGCATGAGGTGACAGAATTATATAGATGACGTAGGCCGAGTACATCAGTTGGCAAAGTAACAGGTCGAAGAGCAATAAGCTGTTGCATATGTTTATCGACTAGGCGCTCTGTATCACCATACTGCTCTTTGAGAAGCGAGATAGCCGCATCATAGCACATCTCCGTTGCAGAAAACCCTTCGATTACTTTTTTAGCGTTACCACTTTCAAGGTAGCTAAACTTATCAGATGATGTCAAACCGGTATTTTCATGTACTTTGGTACGGAACTGATCCCAGAACGGTAACCATTCCTGGAAATTTCCATCAAACTTTTTTAACGTTAACACCGGCAGCTTTACCGAACTATGCACGACACCAGATGCGTTGAGGGTTGATTCATTTAGATTTATTGTCTTATGTGGCTGCTTCTGCCTTAGTTTAGCAATGCGTGCATTCAGTTTAGCAAGCGTTCCGATGGCAGAGTCTTGGTACTCCGCAGTTTTTTCGAAATCCCTGTCCAAATCCTCTTCTTTGATGAGGCCGTTGTTTCTCACCTCCTGATTAGAAGTGAGAAGACTTTCGTGGGCTGCTGTCAAACGCTGAATATAGGAGATTAATTCCTCTTCTATATCGTCGAATTTATCCTCCTCCTTTAGTTGAGACTCTGGCGAATTTAAATATTCAGTGGCAGACTTGACGATTTTCGTAACTTGCCCTCTATATGCAGACCGACCGGAGAGCTCCATTTTGTGAACTTTTAAACGCGGAACACGTGGTGGACTTTAGTTACGTTAATGTTAATTCTCTTTCTCCGAACGACTTTCGATCCCGGGTTTCGGCACCATGAAATAAAATATACGAAATCCCGACTGAAAACTTTAATATCAAAAGTCCGAGAAATAAACTAGAGAAATGACAATGCTTTATTAGTCCGCTTTCTTCGAAGTATAAAGAGCAACTGAACTAAAAGTAGTTAAGTTATAAAAGAAGTTTTATATAAGAGTAAGAAAGAGATAAATAGTTATTCAAAATAATTCAAAGTATGCACAATGCACATATACACATTCAAAGAGTTAGGCATTCAAATATATATGTACATAATTTTTAACTCTAGTTTCATATAATTGACAAATTTCTTTTATTATTGGATACTTGATTAATATAATGATAACATCATCATTCTGTAATATTTTAAATAGACTTACATCAATTAAATCAGAAATGGTAATAACTTTATTATCATGCTTAGATATTTTTTGTATTTCTTTTAAATTTAGATTAGATGGGTTTAAAATATTGTGCTTAGAAAGTGTAATTGTTTGTATAAGATTTTGTAATTCTAAAATTATTAATTTATTTCTTTCTTGAGCGAGTTCATGTCGATATTCTGTATTTATAATATGCAATGAATTTGAAATTTTATTTATTGCGTTAAAGATTTCAGAGTTGATTATGAATTGCTTATTATTATTAGTGACTAACTCGTTAAGTTTATTCGTAACTAATACCATGTCATCGTGGTCTGGGGTACCAGCAATCCATTTCCAAATGGTGCCTAATGTGTCTATTGCTCGTTTAGAGCGGTGTCCTCTTAATTGTTCCAGCAGAGTCTGGATTATAATTATGTCTGTATCATGACGTGTGTCTCGTGGAATTTCGTACACGTATTGTATAGTCTCGTCATTTATTTGTTTAGTCAGTTTCTGAATCGTTTGATCATAGAACGTTAAGTTCGTGATATGAAATATTTCCCCGTAGACTTGATAAAGTGCTGCGTTACCATTTTCTATGAGAACATAGTTCTCTCTAGTGTAGTCGATTATGTCAGCATTGGTTATGGTGAATAATGAGACAGCGATAAATAGAATCATTTCTGAAATAGTGTGTTTATCAACTTTAGTTTTTTATATTCTTTTTATGGATTATTTTCAACCTGTCGCCCCAGTGTCTACCAATATCTTCATTGTTTTTTCCTTATTTATTCTTCGCAAGATGTGGGGTAGTCCCCCGACCCTTGGCCTAAAAAAGCCTCTTCAGCCATATTATTTACTCTTAATTTAGCTGGAGGTGATTGACCTGAATATTGCGCAGATATTTCCCTATCTCTTTTAAACAATGGTCGCTGTGCATTAGTATACATAGCCACAGATGGCCTTGCGTATTCGTTCCTAAAGTTTTGGAGAGGTTGCTGATAACGTTGTTGCTGTTGGGGTCCATGATGGTTTCTTTGGAAATTATTCCAATCATGGTTTGTTACTGGCCGATGAGCTGAAGAACCAAGCTCCATTGGAACGGGTTTATCTCTCCTTTCTTGAGGAGGAAATCTTAAATTATTATAATTATTCCTATGGTTGGGAGGATGATTAACTCTATGCGTGTTATTATTAGTGGCAGAAGCTGTACTTCTAGAAAACTGAAGTGCAAAGTTTGCACGAGTGTTATTAGACTCCAGCTCTTGTGCTTTTGCAAGAGCGTTAGGTAAGTCGTCTACTTCCATGCTGAATAAGATATTATTCAGTGGAGAGTTCAGACCCGTAATAAAAATTCGTAAAGCATTCTTACGATTTTGTTTATTTAGTTCAATGGTTAATGGACTACTTGTTCCATGTGTCATAATTGTTTTATTAACCAAAAGGGTTAATTTTTCATTTATTAGATTATAATAATCGAGAATGGAACCACTACCTTGTCTCAGTATACTGAGTTCCTGCTCTATGACGTGAATTGGACGTTTGTCCGAATATGCGAAGTCTAACCTACTTATAATGGCATCAAAATTTAAAACTGTCCCGTGGTTAGTTAACGTGTCGTTAGCTAATCCGGTTATTTTGTTTCTTAGGATTGTTAGGGCTGCAAAATATTTCCTAGATCCCCTGTTGTAGAGAATCATTGAATTATGAGCGGCATCGCGCCAAGATACATAGGAATTTGCATTCCCATCGAATTCGGGTATCGACTTGATAACGTCTAGTGTTTCTGTGCACGAAATGTGGTCGTCTATTGCTTGTCTTGTATAGTCAGTTACGTTATTTTTTAAAGTCAATTTTTGAATTGTGTCCTTAAGGGAACGAATTTCAATTGCGAATACTACGTTGTTATTCGCAATTAATCTCGCCACGGTGTCTTCGATGGTCGGTTCGTTAGTCATTTTATTATTTTTTATATCAAACTCTTTCTCTATAACTCTGTTATTATCAAATGTACTATTTCTTTTATTTTTTATAATATCCCTAATTCTGTTCATTCACTTAGTTTCTATTTTCGATTCTTATTTCTAACACTTTTAATTCTTAATTTTTTTATTGAAAGCACTGGTATCTTAAGCTATTTCAGGATGAATGTTGTCCTCAGATGAGTATTTTCTCCTGTGGTGATTGATGTTCTCCTGCCTTTGCTGGATACTTTGTTGTGTTTTATTTAATTTTTTTCTCCGGTCTTGTGCTGGATACTGTTTGTGTTTAATTTTTTTCTCCGGTCTTGTGCTGGATACTTTTTGCGTTTGTTTTATTTTCTCCAGTCTTTGCTGGATACTTTCATTTGTTTTTGGCAGATCGCGATCTCAACACTATACTTTTTATTTCTAGTTTTTACGTTGAGGACAATCCCGGTTGAGCAGCCAATTAATTTATTTACACTTTGATTTCATTAAAAAAAAAAACTTTATTTAATTTCAAAAATACAAGTTTACATTCTAATTCTTAGTGAGCTGATTATAATTCTTAGCGAAATGGTCTTGTTGAAGATGAAAACTAAAGTGAAGTCTGGGTGGTGGTTCGGTGAATATCCAAGCGGCGTAATCTTGATGTTGTGTTTACATTACAACAAGTGCTGGCTTGACACATTCCTTTGTATCCGCATTGATCGTTGGTTGTTTATTCAGCTGCACTGCTTGGATCCATAATTGATTTGGAGTGGCTGACGGCTGACCGTAATTACAGTCATAATTTATTGGGTGGTTAACTCACGGGAGGAATGCCCCATAAATTACTGAGTTTCTCAAAAACCGTTTTTACGGTTTTGATACGTTTGATACTTGAAGTAAAGGTGAGAAAAGGTTATATTAATTTGTTTCCAAAAGACTCGATTAACGGTTCCTTAAAAAAAACGGCTGTATGTCAAAAAGGACAACATGAATTATATGAACACTTGCCAGACAGTTTTAAGGTAAGCTCACAATGTAAGCCTCTAAATTTCAATGATGTTATTACTCCCTTGGTCCGCCTGGGGCTAAAGTAAAAAAATAAAATAAAGCAACGCATACTATCGGAAACGATTTATCTCGAAATCGCTATGTTCTAGATTAAAAAAGTATACCCAATGAATGTTTTCTAAAGTTTTGTCTACTCTGTCATGTGGCATGGTGGGTTTGCTTTGATTTTTTCGTATGCATAGTAACGAGTCGATAAAAAAATTATGTGATCTCACTTCAACGCGTAAATTAAATTGCAGATTGCCCAAGGACCTCCCAAGTTCTTACATACATTTAATATGCGAAAGTGGAGCAAACTACATTTACATGTTTTATTGCATCACCCAAATCAATTGAAAACAATTTCGCTGGGTTTACTTTGTTTTGTTTTGCTTTCACATTGTGATGTTACTGGGGTGAATACCATTCACCATTCTGTTGCGAAACGTGCGTGAGCATTGCTAGCAAAGATATTATGGATAGATAGTGCAAATAAGGGCACAAATACATACATATTAAGCTCCAGGCAATGATTTATTTCCTCTGTTTTCATACTCATATCTCTTAGGATTCTAGAGACGTGGTGTTTTCAATACAACAATAGGCTTATTATTTCAATGGAATACCTTTAGTTGATCGAAAGAAGTCTATCTGAAGTTGAACATGCATACAAATATATTTTTATATTTATTTGTGTACCTATTTTATCTTTGATCAGATTTTATAATTTTGTTTCTGCAGAATTTGTGTTCATGTCATGTCTTGAAACGTGGATTGAAATGTCCACACTGTATATTAATGTTTACGCAAAATATCTTTCAGCACTCTAAATATTTTTAAAAATTTTATTTACTTGTCTTTCAATTCAGGAAATCAATTATGAAACTTCTGCATAATGCATTTATATTTATTAGGCACAAATATTTCATACTGTGCCTGATTTTAAACAGGCCCAAATTATATTTTGTTCGAACCAAGCCAAACCAAGCCATTATATGATGATGACCTGTTGGACATCTCACTTCAGGCCACAGTATTGTTTAATGTTTTACTTGCACTCATCTCTTGTTTTACATGTATCGTTGTGGTTTCAAAACGCCAATCCAGCGTTATTTGAGTGTCATGGAAAAAGTCGGAAACATGCCAATTGACATACCTATATATTATTTACGAAATAAAAGTACAAAATGTACGGCAGATTTAAGGGAGTTTCTCGTGTCATCACCTTCTACCAGCTAAAGCTATTCATCTGAAGGATGATATCAAAGAATTAAGGTGTCCTGGCTAATGCTACTATTTCCTAAAGTAGGTAAATAATTTTGTCATAATCCTCAAATAATTTAAAACAACATTTTTTTTTATAATTAGCTTGCGCTAAAGGGGTTTCTTTTTCTGTAATTGATACAGTTATACCCATATAGTGTGTATACACAGCGCGGACGTTTTCCAATTCAACACCTAAAAATGCAACGACATTGTGGTCGTATTTCATTATCTATTATTAGGTGCTACAACAACTAGGAAGAAGTAGAATGAGAGGAAAGATAGGTTTGTGCACTGCGTAGGGGGGTTTTTGTTTTTCTCTCCAAGGGTGGCTTCTAAGTAACCAAGGGAACATTATGTTTAAATTTTCTATTCAAGTTTATCTAATCCGGAGAAACTTATACGAGGGCGGGTCAATAAGTCCGTGACTTTTTGAATTTCTGACCTCTTTACTGAAACGGCAACACTGCTCCTGTCAACAGGCATCTGTCAGTTGACTCCTGTCAAAATTTAAACTTGCTGCGTCAGTTAGTTTGTGTTTGACAGGTATTTTTATCAGACTACTCACTAATTTGAGGAGAAAATGGAAAAAAGTGAATTTCGTGTGCTTATTAAGCATTATTTCTTGCGAAAAAAAACCATTACCGAGACCAAGGCTAAGCTTGAAAAATACTATGGGGACTCTGCACCATCGATTTCAATGGTAAAAAAGTGGTTTACTGAATTTCGTTGTGGCCGTACAAGCACTGAAGATGCCGACGTCCTGGACGCCCAGTTGAGGTCTCTACACCCGAAACAATCGAAAAAATTCACGATATGGTGTTGGCCGACCGAAGATTGAAAGTGCGAGAGATTGTGGAAGCCGTAGGGATCTCGCATGGCTCAGTGGTTTCAATTTTGAATGATCACTTGGGCATGAGAAAGCTTTCCGCAAGATGGGTGCCGCGTTTGCTCACAGTCGACCACAAATGCAATCGTGTAACAACTTCACAGGAAGGTTTGGCGTTGTTTAATCGCAATATGGAGGAGTTTTTGCGCCGTTTTGTAACCGTGGACGAAACATGGATCCATCACAACACACCACAAACCAAACAACAGTCAAAACAGTGGGTTTCTAAGGGTGAATCGGCGCCAAAGAAGGCCAAGGTGGGTTTGTCAGCCAATAAAGTTATGGCGACTGTTTTTTGGGATGCACGCGGGATAATCCACATTGACTACCTTCAAAAGGGAAGAACAATCAATGGGGAATATTATGCCAACTTATTGGACCGATTCAATGACGATTTGAAAAAAAACCGACCTCATTTGGCCAAGAAAAAAGTTCTTTTCCACCAAGACAATGCAAGGGTGCACACATGTGCAGTTGCCATGGCAAAAATCCATGAATTGGGCTATGAATTGCTCCCTCATCCACCCTATTCTCCAGATTTGGCTCCGAGCGACTACTTCTTGTTCCCAAACCTGAAGAAATGGCTTGGTGGAAAAAGATTTGACTACAATGATGAAGTCATCTCGCAAACAAAGGCCTATTTTGAGGACCTCGACAAATCATTTTTTTTTGGAAGGGATACAAAAATTGGAGAAACGTTGGACAAAGTGTATAGAGCTCAAGGGAGACTACGTTGAAAATAAAATTATTTTTTTATCAAAAAATCTGTGTTTTATTCCAAAAGTCACGGACTTATTGACCGGCCCTCGTACAATATTTTAAGTGCACATGTGATCAAGCATTCGCTGCACTTATATTGATTTTTATTCTGCGGATTTTTTTTTCATGGGCATGGTCGGGATTTGAACGCTCAACCTTCCGGTCAGCAAGTTAATACACTACCACTGCACTGTTGCCACCCGCAATATACTTGGCATTAACGGGCCACATATGAAAAACATCCCCAAATAACACGTCACAGCCGTACTCATTCAGAAGCCTGGATCAAC
The DNA here is from genome assembly GCA_949715645.1 of Portevinia maculata. Lineage (NCBI taxonomy): Eukaryota > Metazoa > Arthropoda > Insecta > Diptera > Syrphidae > Portevinia > Portevinia maculata. The sequence goes on along the minus strand of OX454527.1, from coordinate 172,720,573 downwards.
TATAGCAACGTGATACAGGGAACTAAGGAAATATACGCTGTTTTATAAGGCAGAAGGTCAAATTAGGGCTTCTTTTCTAATTAAAACCAAATAAATGCATTTATTTTGAATAAAACCAAAAGAAAGACAATAATTTAACCCCAGACTACATTAAAACACATATTAAAGGAAAAAGGACACTGCGGAAAAGGTTGCAGAGCACAAGAACAAAAGCACCAGCGGATTAACAAAACCTGAACAGAGCAATACAAGACTTAAGGAAAACTCTTTAGGGAAATCAAAATAATAATTTACAAAACTATGTAAAAAACATAGGGAAAGGCTATAGTCCGCTTGGGCGAACGGTTGGATAGCCTATTCTTATTCCTATCCCTCATTAAGTGGGCGTGACAAAAATCTAAGTGCGGGAGATTTGTTAAGAAGCACTTTAACTAAATACTTCGCTAATGAATTCTTCAATAAGAGGTTTTTTTTTAAAGTGTGCGTGACAGTGTTTTAAAAATATTTACACATTTTTTTTGGTCTGGGTAAATATTTGTTCAACCGAAACCAGCCAGAAAAATACTTATTTTGTTATTGTTTTTAATAAAATCATTTGATCGGGCGAAAATATAAAATTTGGGTAAACACTGCTCGCATCGAATTAAGTAACGATATAAAAATGCGGTTGAAAAATATAGGCATTATGTACCAAAAATTCTGGATTAGAATGCTTGTAGAACTCTAGAGGTTCCCATCTGGTCCAGATGCCTTCTTATTGTTTTGAGACATGCTGACATCTCCGAAAGTTCTATTCTCGTTTGTGAAGTAGCTAGAGTGATTTTTTGCTCAAACAAATTTGTTTATTCATCTTATTTGTATGGAGGTATACCATATAAAACATTTCGTTGTTTGTTGGTCTAAACAATTTCAAGAAATTGAAAGATTTGTCTCCAAATCGCCTACACTCGCCATCGTACCAGCACATAGAAACAGGACATTTTTTGATATGATTATTAGCTGGTACTCCAGCTTGCTTAACTGCTATATAGAAAGCGCTTGTAGCTTTTTCTGTAATGCAGAAATCTAAATTTGGCAATGCGGGCACAAGGCGGCTTAGATTGTTTCTACAGCGAGCGGCATTCCTCTCAACCCATCTAAATTTTTTTGCACTCCGAACTACCTGCGGCACTGGCATATTTATAATATTTGCTGATTTCTGCAACTGAAACCACAATAGGCAAATAGGTTGAGAAGTTTGCAGGGGCTAGGTACATCAAAATCAATAGCAACATTGAGCCATTCACCTTTAACTAGACAGTAATCTATAATTGAACATCCTTGACGGATACAGATGTGGCATCGCCAATAGCATCATCCTTCCAGTTCAAGAGAAAGAAACCGAAATCCTTTAACAGTTCTACCAAATGCTTCCCATTTCTGTTTAAGCAAACATTTAAACCCCTTCTTACGGTTGCGAAATTCGAGTTAAATAAATGACACTCATTCGTCCGTTGAAATCATCAATTAGCATCAAATTTTCATAATTGCTTTTAATAGGAACATTTCTAAGCTCTTCAAATTCGAAATCCTCTTTGTCAAAATTTAAATAGGTCCGAAGTATTATAGTATTATCAATGTCTTAGAGTTATTATTTAAGTTTATGATAATTCGCATTCAATATTTTAAAATAATATGTTGTTTGTCGAATTACTGTTTCGTAATGCATGTAGAATACTACCACTTGCTCTACCCATTGTATTACTTCTTGTTACAGGAATGCATTCTTAACTATTACCCTTAAACATATTCATAATATTGCAACTTGTTTGATTTTTCTAAAAATGTTTCGAATATTTCATTATAATTTAAAAAAAGGCTGTAGTGTATACTTATTTACGTTCAGTAAAGTTGTAACAAATTATACGCATTTTAGAAATATTGAGATTAGGTACCAGTGGCATAATCTCCAAAAGCTTTGTTTTGTCCAGAAGGTGGCGCCTGCGTCATTGGGTGGTGTTGTTGACTGCCACTTGAATTTTTAAAATAGCACATTGCATTGTCACTGAATGGGGATTTAAAGAATATCAGCTCCTTATTTACTTTGATAATCAACCGTCGAAACCTGGGGGGGTAGGTCCGCTACCAGGCGCGTCCCTTAGAAGGCTGATAAGGGGATGCCCCGGTACGATGAAGTGTAAGTTTCACAGTGATTCGTGATTCGGGGTTATGAGGTTATAGCAGTGAAGATGCCAAGAATCCCACTGCAAAACCCATCGTGGACCAAAACCAACTCTGGGTCAGAGTGTTTAGAGGGAGTAAACCCCACACTGGGTTGGATCAAGGTGTGAACCATACCGTGCCGATGATCAGCCTGGCTGAGGGCCCGGGGATATCAAAAATAGCTCAGTCGTGAGCAGTGTATCCAGAGAAACTGGCGCACTCTGGATCAGCTTGCCTTATCCGTACATGCGGGGCTCTGTGCGACCAAAATACCTTAAAAATGAAAAAAACCAAAACAAAAATATAAAAGAAAAAATCCAAAAAAAAAGGAAATTCTAAGACCTCAGCGGCTTTCCGTTTCATGGACCGATCACGCAAAAAGCCGGAAAAGGACTGGAGCCAGCAGGAGCGGGAATCCCACACCTGGGCAACCGAAACAGCAAATCAGTTCAACGAACTGATCAAGCTGCAGCCCGTACGGCACTTCAAAGCTCGCCGCACCAATACACATGGCGCACGACGCCCCCTCTCGTGGCAAACGCCACCCCTCCACCCGAGACCCACACCAACCCACCTCTGGTGGCACCCCACCACTCAAAAAGTGAATCCCTCTCCTCGCAAGAGCAGCTCCCAAGCTAAGAACTCAACGAGTCGCAATGGTTTAACGAACCAAGCTGGGGGCCGATCCGTGGTTGCGACAGGATCAGCGCACAAACTACGTAGACGAGAAATGGAGGCTCATTAAAGATAGAGTAATGAACTGCCTTGCAAGCGTATTATCACCCATCCCAACTCCCTTCCCACCTTTAAGGACGCTGGCTGGCACCAGGGCTACGTAAAACTGTTAGCCTGTGACGACCAAATTTCGGTCGATTTCATCACCACCGCCGTCGCCGGTATTGGCCAGGTACCAAGCTTAAGGCGGTGGACCGGAGCAAGGTCCCCCACAGGCCAAAAGCCAGGATCTGGGTTCCAATCGAACCCAGCGAGCCAGCCAAACTTAAAAGTGTGGTCATCTACCAGAACCCGGACCTTCCAGTCAAAGACTGGAAGTTTATCGAAGAGACCCCGAGCTCCAAGAAACCCGAAGAAGTGAAGAAACTGGCCGCTCGCTGGTTATCTCGCTGACCACCGAGTCTCTCCACTTGCTCCAGGCTAAGGGCTTCAAGATCCGCGGCGGTCTTCAAGAGGTAGACGTAAGACTCTTTGCTTCGGACCGCAACAGCGTTTCTGGCGCCCCTGAACCGTCGACACCCGCCTCCCCCCACGACAAGATCCCCGATGATGATCCTTCATCCTAAGAGGACCTCGACGATACCGTTGTGGAGAGGTCTGTATCAGCAATTAGGCTCAAACTGATACAGATTACTCTCCATCACTCTACCGCTAACCTGATACTCCGCCTCAATGGGACTCAGGGACCCACGCTATACTCTATACCACACCAAGAACGCAGGTAACATTCGAGCTTGTATTCTTGCAAAATCCACACTAAACTTAACCTTGCTTCCACACCGCAGCACGAATGACCAGGCAGTAATAATGCTGAAATCTGCAAACGCCCACATCTGGCTAGCTTCAGGATACCTATCCTACGAGGATGAGAGTAGTGGTAGAAGAAGCAAGAAAGAGAGGAGAAGATATTTTGCTGGTGCGACAATAATGCGCACCACTAACTATGGGGTAGCAACGACACTAACCCACGCGGTGAGTCCCTTTTTGAATTCTTAGTAGGAACCGAACTTATCGTGTGCAATAGGGGAAATAGTCCCACCTTCATAACGAGAACCCGGCAAGAGGTACTAGATGTTACCTTCGCCTCTACGAAATTGTACCCTGCGATTTCAAAGTGGACTGTATCTGGAAGTCACTCTTTTTCCGATCATCGCTATCTGGAATACGAACTAGAAATGCGCTATAACACCACACCAGCAATTTTTCACAATCGACAAAGAACTGACTGGAGCACAATAAAATCCTCTCCGCTAAACTGTCCAATCGGGAGCATAAGACTTCAAAAACACAATTGGAACTAGATGAGCTTATCAGGAGTAGCATTCTACGAATCCTGTCCCATCACTACTAGGAAGGCAGGCAACCGTCCACCGTGGTGGAATGCAGAACTTAACAACCTTCGCACGCACATAAGCAGGAAGCAATTCAACAGAGCCAAAACAACAAGGCTACCTTTGGACTGGGATATATACAAAGCAAGCCTTAAGAGCTTCAAAACGGAAGTTCGTAAGGCTAGACGTAGATCCTGGCGCAGTTTTTGTCAGAGTATTGACAATACGCCTCAATCCTCTAAGCTACGCAAAGTCCTTTCCAAACCCCAACCATGCCAAGTGTCCTCATGAATCGGATCATGGACAGAATCAGATGAAGCATCGCTTGATCTGCTTATGGACAGTCACTTCCCTGGCTGCACGCCTATAGCTGCCTGGTAAATGCGGCACGGCCACCATCACCTCCTGAACTCATAAATGAGGACAAACTGAAATGGGCAGTGACGAGCTTTGTGCCATTCAAGTACCCAAGGCCTGATGGCATTTTTCCAGCACAAATTCAGGTTGCGCTCAGCACAATAGGGCAGGACCTGTCCCGTATTATGCGGGGCTGCTTTATGCTAGGAACAATGCCGGCCGCCTGGACTGAAGTAAGAGTGGTATTCATACCCAAGGCAGGAAAACATCGCACACTTCGCGGAAGGACCTTAGGCCAATAAGCCTAACATCCTTCCTTCTTAAGATCCTAGAAAGAATTCTAGATCTAGCGCCTTACGCAGGCTCAGCATCGACGACTCAATCTGCTGCTTTGTGTAATATGTGCTCAAAAGCAGGGTAATAACTGCATCCTTCGGAAGTAGCACTGTCAAACGACGTGCACACAGAGACACCCCCCAAGAGTCATGTATACTGAACCATACCGTACAGCCTGCATGGAAACAACGAGAGTATACATTTTCTTTCTCAAAGTTCCGTTGACCTTGGGAAAATCTCCAAAGATGATCAAAATCATAACACATATGAGTACATGACCGGCTATTAACGGGTCGCTATTTACTAGACACTGTACAGGTCTTTCATCGCTCTTGCTGTGATTACTGTTATCTATTCTATTGTTAAGCTTATATATTAAGTAGACATTGTATAATTGATTCTCATTCTGATCTTAGCGTTCTTACAATAAAGAACCATAAAATAGAAAGCGACGTTTTTATTTCATTTGTGTACATAGCTCAGTGTTCGGCTACTGACGGGATTTCATTAAATCCATAACTGGCGCAGTCGGGAAAAAAATATAAAATAAATATATTACATACATAAATGCCGCGAAATAAAATATATTTGAAATATGAAAAATAGTTTCAGTGAACAATGTTACCTTAATATTTAACTATTTGAAGACAAGAACAACAAACAAATATATAAAAAAAAACAGTTATAAAAAAGTGAAAATTAAAAACAGAACTCTAACTTGTGGGCTTGCAGTGTGAGCAGTCGACGAAAAACCGTTTGGAAAAAATAAAATAAAGAAAAAGCAGTTGCCGAGAACAACAGGTATGGCCAATGTAGATCTTATCGCATTAGTGGCTGGAGTCACTGATTTCATCGGGCTACCGGAACATTTAGATTTATTTATTAAGCATATTGATTATATATATGTATTTGCAAATAATATAAATGAACATTTGAAACCAATTTTGGATTTGCGGATAAGGCAAAAAATATTAGGTGATGCAAATTTAATGTTAATTAATAATAATAATCCGTCGCAATGGCCGGAGATAATAGCTGTATTAAAAGCAAATTGTAACATAAAGGAAACCATTGAAAATATAATTAATGAAATAAAAATGATAAAATTTAACAACTCTGTCGAAAAGCTGTATAACCAAGTAGGTACAACATCTTTTGACATAATTAAACATAAAAACAAATCTTAGTGAAGATATTCCAGCTTGGTACAATAGTAGGCTCAATGAAGAAACGGCATTAAAATTATTTGTTGGCAAGCTACCTAGTGAGCCTAAGATTATTTTAAACGCAAGAAACCCATCTACTTTTTTGGAAGCAAAATCAATTTTAGTTGATACTGATAACTTTTATCGTATATTTACAAATACAAGTTATAATTTAAGAGAATTTGACCCTAGCAATTTTCCAAATCACGGACACGTAAAAACTTATACAGGACAACAAAATTCAAGGAGAGCTAGGTATGATAATCCAAGGCAGTTTCAAATTAATTCAGAGCGTTTTCAACCAAATAACTCGAATAATTTTCAAAATTTAAATACAAGATCAGGCAATTTTCCAAATTCTAATACACGCGATTCAGGACAATTTCAGCAAAATAGTCCAAGTAATTTTCAAAATGTACGTACAAGAACAGGCTATTTTCCAGATTCGAATGCACAAAATTCAGGACATTTTCAACACAATAACTCAAGTAATTTTCAAAATGTAAATACTAGATCAGGCAACTTTCGAAATTTGAACCCGCGTATTTCAGGACAAATCAAGCAAAATAACTCACGAAATTTTAGACAGCATAATACAGGATTAAGAAATAGTTATGATGAAATAATGGAAGTGGAACACATACAGGATGGAAATTCACCATCCAGTGCAGAAATGCAAAATGCAAATACATATCAGTCACTAAATTTTCAATCGACCAGTCCCGAGCTCTTCCCTGCATAATAGTAAAAACAAGTTCAATTCCTATTAAACTGTTGATAGATTCTGGATCAGGTACTTCGCTCATTCAAAAAGGATTGTTTCATAGTTCTTTCAAAACAGAACTTAGTAAACCATTGTTACTCAAATCAATTAACTCAGACATAGTTTTTGGCTCCAAAATAACAATCCCACTTTTTAAGGAATTTAGTAGACAAGTAACAAACATTGAAATGCTTGAAGTAGAAATGAACGGCGACTTTGATGGTATAATTGGCTGTAACATTTTAAAACCGTTGCAAGCAAAAATTGACCTTGATAGTTTACAATTAATAACCAAAGAAACCTCTACCTTTAATATTTTCAAGTTCTCAATCCCAATTAACTGAAGAAGAAATTCATAGCTTAAGTAATCATACAGAAGATATTTCTTTTCAAAAACCAAATATAGACTCAATTTTAAATAGATTGAAGTTAGACCATTTGAATAAGGAAGAAATAAAATCATTAATCGCTACAATTCATACGTTTGAGAAAGTGTTTTATTTTGAGGGTGATAAACTAACATCAGTGGTAAAATACACCCACAAAATTCCGACCAAAAATGATATCGCAATATTCTCAAAAACATATAGATATCCTGAGGCACACAAAAATGAGGTTGATATACAAATTTCAGAAATGCTCAGTTCAGGAATTATCGTTAATTCCACTAGTCCGTACAATGCATATGGATTGTACCGAAGAAGGTTGATAATTCCGGTCAGGAAAAATGGCGCGTTAGAGTGGACTATCGGAAACTTAACGATGCAACCATGGAAGATAAGTTTCCAATCCCTAATATAGAGGATATATTTTCAAAATTGGGAAATGCGCAATATTTTTCATCACTGGACTTAGCAAAAGGATTCCATCAAATCCCTATTAATAAGGAAGATATGCATAAAACAGCTTTTTCAACTACAAATGGACACTACGAGTTCAAACGTATGCCATTTGGGTTGAAAAATGCGCCGGCATCTTTCCAAAGAATGATGAATGAAGTCCTGGTTGGTTATCTAAATAAAATTTGCGTAGTATACCTAGACGACATACTTATCTTTTCCACGTCGCTGCAAGAGCATATCGATTCACTTAATAAAATTTTAAAAAGACTTGCTGACTACAACCTAAAACTGCAAATTGACAAATGCAATTTTATGAAACGAGAAACTGAGTATTTAGGACATATTATATCAGATGAAGGTATTAGGCCCAATCCAAATAAAATAAAAATTATCAAGGAAATCAAATTACCTCACTCAGTAAAGCAAATTAAATCGTTTTTAGGCATTACAGGGTTTTACAGAAAGTTTATCAAGGACAATTCTAGAGTAAGCCTCCCAATGACAAAGTGTCTCAAAAGGGGTAATAAAATTGACATCAAAGACAGACAATACATTGAGTCATTTAATAAACTTAAAGAACTTATATGTACTTGTCCAGTCCTAGCATACCCTGACTTTGGAAAGCCCTTCATTTTAACTACCGACGCTAGCAATGCAGCATTGGGGGCAGTATTGTTACAAAATCATCACCCAATAGCTTATGCATCCAGAACTTTAAACAGCCATGAAATAAATTATAGTACGGTAGAAAAAGAACTGTTATCTATAGTATGGGCAACTAAATATTTTAGGCCATATTTATTTGGCCGTAAGTTCAAAGTCCAGACCGACCTCTAGTGTGGTTAAATTCTCTGAAAGAACCCAACTCAAAGCTTCAGAGATGGAAAATACAACTCAACGAGTTCGACTTTGATATTGAGTATATCAAAGGAAAAGAAAATTTTGTTGCTGATTTTTTAAGTCGCCTAGAAATTAATTGTGTGGTTGAAAACGACATTAAATCGGACGCAGCTACAATACACAGCGGCGAAGAAACTTTAAACGATCATATTTATATAACCGAAACACCATTAAACATTTATAAAAATCAATTCGTATTGGAAAATGGTATAAATAATTCATACACAACCAAGTTTTTGTTCAAGAAAAAGAGAAGATCACTTATTAGCCTTAAAGAGTATGATGAGGCATATGTTTTAAAACTCCTTAATGAACTATTACCTATTAAGGGGACTATAGGAATCTTTTGCAAAGACGATAACATATTCAAAGAGTTTCAAAAAACCATAATAAAATATTTTTCAAATTTACCAACTATGAAAATGCTAAGGTGCACAAAGTTTCTAAAGGACATAACATGCAAAGAAAAACTACTAGATCTAATAGAAAAGACCCATTTAGACAGAAATCATAGGGGGATTGAGGAAACGTATTTAGTTCTAAAAGAGTTATGTTACTTTCCAAATCTGAGATTAGAGATATATAAATATATCAATAATTGCATAGCATGTAACATGTGCAAATACGACAGACATCCAATAAAGCCAAAATTAATGATTACTGAGACACCTGATAAACCCAATGAAATAGTCCACATCGATGTATGGTTTTTAAATAAGAATAATATGTTCCTAACATGCATTGACAAATTCACTAAACACGTGTCCATTCACCCTTTAATAGATAGGAATTCAATAACAATAGTTGATATACTAAAACAAAGGTTCGCAATATTAGGAAAGCCAGTTAAAATAGTGGCTGATAATGAATTCAATACCGCGTATATTAAACAATTCCTAAATCAAGAAAATATATTCTATCACTTCACATCTTCCAATACCCATACCGGTAATTCTGTTATAGAGCGTTTTCATTTAACACTTAATGAACACATACGATTGTTAAAGCTCAATAAGGATAATAAAGATACTGACGACAGGATGTTGGTTTTCAAAGCAGTTGAACTTTATAACGATACTAATCATTCCACCACAAAATAGAGACCCAATGACTTCTTACATGCTACATTTAACAAATTAGAATGGGAAAACCTTAAGCATAGAATCCACAAAAATAAAGAAAAACATATAAATAAAGTAAATAAAACAAGAGCAGAACCTTCTAAGTACAGAGAGAGAGAACTTGTTAAAAACTTAGGTTTCCATAATATTAAACATTTGCCAAGATATATAATTAAAGACGTAGGGAAAGGCAAAACTTATTTTACGGATAAAGCGGGATTAAAACGTGATAGGCAAATAATCAAAAGAAAGTATAGGTACCAAAATCCAATAAAACAAATTGAATTTGATAGAAAATATACAGGTAGGGACTACTCTAAACAAAAAGAAGTACCAAGCAATGAAATAATCAAAACAAGAGTAACTTTTCTATAACGTAAAAAAAAAATATTAACAAAACAAAAAGATTGATAATTGAATGAATGTATTTGGTTATATTCTAAATTTTTTCTATTAAGTATTTTCTCTTAAGCGAACAAATGACATATACCTACTCGTATATTATATACATGTTATAAAAATAAAAAAAAATAAAAAAAAAATTAAATGACGTAGTATTTAAGTATTATAGTATTATTACTTCTCCATTTTGAATAAACACAAAATATTAGGTGATTTAAAACATGATCATAAGAAATTGAATTAAATAAAATACTGTTGTTATATAATATTAGATTAATCAACAAGCTTAGATTTAGTTGTACAATAATGAAATTCTTAATAATTTGTTCCATTATAATTTACTCATATATACATATATGTAAAGAAAAGAGGATAAAAATAATAATAAGAAAGATAATAAACAAATGTAAAAAGCAGCCCGTGGAACCTGATGTACAGCAACATAGTTCACTTCCAGCTGCAACACTATTTATATATCAACATTCACGATTTATCAATACGTTAAGTTCATACAACGGCGGGAGGAGTCATGAATACTGAACCATACCGTACAGCCTGCATATGGAAACAACGAGAGTATACATTTTCTTTCTCACAAGTTCCGTGGACCTTGGGAAAATCTCCAAAGATGATCAAAATCATAACACATATGAGTACATGACCGGCTATTAACGGGTCGCTATTTACTAGACACTGCACAGGTCTTTCATCGCTCTTGATGTGACTACTCTTATCTGTTCTATTGTTAAGCTTATATTAAGTAGACATTGTATAATTGATTCTCATTCTGATCTTAGCGTTCATACAATAAAGAACCATAAAATATAAAGCGACGTTTTTATTTCATTTGTGTACATAGCTCAGTGTTCGGCTACTGACGGGATTTCATTAAATCCATAACTCAAGGGGGAGTGTTGTCTCCGCTACTGTGGAACCTAGTGATCAACGAAGCTCTTCTGAACATTGAATACACTGGATGCAAAGTTATCACCTACGCGGACGATGTCGTTATACTCGTCACAGGTAAATACCCGCAGAAGCTGGCCGATGTCATGCAAACTGCTATCAACATATTAACAAGTTAGGACGAAAGATGCAGCCTGTTCGTCAATCCAACAAAGACTGAGCTGGTCCTGTTCACACAAAGACATAAACTCCCTGAGTTCACTCCCCCGAAGATAAGAGGCACTCCTCTGGCGCTCACAAATAGCGCTAGCCATTTATACTTGAAACTTGATCGCAAGCTTCAAGTTTGGAGAGAAAATGTAGTCGAACGTGCCAGGAAATCCTTAGCTGCTCTTTATATATGCAAGAAGGCGGTAGGCTCCACGTGGGGCCTAAAACCAAAAATGATGCACTGGATACATGTCAGTGGTTAAACCGATTCTCGTCTATGGAGTACTGGTCTGGTGGCCCGCCTTGGAGAAGAAGTCCAACCTTAACTTGTTGGACAAAACTCAATGAATTGCATGCCTCAGCATCACCGGTGCACTGAGAACCTCTCCCACTGCGGCGCTCCAAGCCATGCTCCACCTTCTCCCGACTGACATCGTCAGCAAACAGCTGGCTGCCAGCTCAGCAATAAGACTGAGAAACTCCAAACAATGGAATGAGCAACACAATGGACATGCCAAAATACTATCGATGTATCGACATCTTCCTAAGGTCACCGAGGTGGTCGGCCCAGTGAATACTATTTCAACCTGGGCTACAAACATCTAATCCCAGACAGAACCGAGTGGACACAACGCCGTGTCCTACACCACCAATAGCTGTCAATTTGTACGGATGGGTCCAAAACAGAGGACGGAGTCGGTGCCGGAGTCTTTTCTGAAGACCTGGACGTTCACCTCTCCTTTAACCTTCCAGAACACTGCAGCGTTTTTCAGGCCGAAGTCAACGCCGTCCGCCAACCCGTCGACTGGCTGTCGGTTAATACGATATCGAAATCAGATATTGTAATATACATTGACAGTCAGCCGGCCATCAAATCCCTTGCATCCAGCACTACGAGATCCAAGGCAGTGAAAGACTGCCGCGCATCTCTTAACGAGATAGCCGGTCAGTATACCCTCACCCTTTGCTGGGTGCCGGGTCACTGTGACATACCAGGGAATTGTGAAGCTGACGAAGTGGCTCGACGAAGCTCTTCTGGCTTAAACAGCATAAGCGTCCCCGACATCGAGGCGCCAACGTTTTGTGCTAAACACCTCATAGAAACCAATGAGGTGAGCGAAGCCAACCGTCGCGTCGTTGGCACCAACTCGACCAATGCAACACCGCAAGGCTACTCTGGCCGACATTAAAAAAAACCCAGGGTCATCGGACTTCTGAGGCAGAGGAGAGAAATTAGTAAACGCCCTCACCGGGAACTGTGCTATAAGAAGACATGATCAAAGGCTAAGCATTCCCTACAATGACTTCTGCAGAAGCTGTAGGGACGAGAAGGAAGAGGAGACTATCAGTCACTTCCTTTGCACGTGTCCTGCAGTCGCCAACATTAGCAAGGCTACACTGGGTAAATACTTTTTCAACTATCTAAACGATCTCAACAACGCCTGCACAGCAAAGATAAGCTCCTTCATTCAGAGGAGCAAATGGCTCCCTGAGTAAAAGGGTGACCCACCCACCTTACACATCGGCATGGTGAAACAAAAGTGGATGGAGTCTGGAACCTTTTTCAAAAATGTTGCTATTCGGGTTTAGCGCGAATAATTTGGCTTTTAATGTTAAAAGTGTTTCTCTTGATGAGGGCTTATTGTCGTATAAACTCATAAAGTAGAAGAAACAAGAGAAAACATTGAAAAATAGAAAAGTAAAATTAATATTTAGTAATAAAAAAAGAAGAAAAAACTGAAGGTAGTGTTATCTTAACTTTCTTCAAGTATGTAAATAATTTAAGATCATTTATATATTACCACTCTTTGTATAATACTATAAAAGACTATGTCTTACTCTATTGTTCCAATTAAGTTGAATTGAATTGAAACAGTTACCTATATGTATTTATACCTTATGCGTTATGCCTAACTGTGCGTTTTTTTTTTGTGAGTAGTTTTCTTTTTCATTTTTCATATTTATCTCATTTTCCATTTTTTTTATTTGCGTCAGTTTTTGTTTGTTTCCTATTTGAATAGCTTTTAAACGTTGCATAATTATGTATTTAATGGCATTTTTCAAGGAAAATACGGATTGTTTTCCTGTTTTGAAAGGGTTAGTGCGGGAAAATTCTATTCAAGATCTAAGGCCAAACTTACAATTGATTTTTGTCCAACATTTATCGACATTGAGCATACATTTCGAGAAATATTTTCCGGAGAATCTTGAATAGTACGACTGTATTAGAGATCCATACCAATCGACTCCACCCCCATCTGCACTTTCAATAACCGAGGAAGAATAACTTTTGGGACTGTCTTGTGAAACGAGCTTAAAACTACGGTTCGACAAAGATAAACTTTTGCAATTTTGGAATAGTACATCACAAGAACATCCCAATATCGGAACTAAAACTTTAAAGATACTTTTACCGTTTGCTACGCCTATTCTGCAGTTGCAGTAATCAAGTCAAAATACAGATCACAAATTAATTTAGAAAAAGAAATGAGAGTAGCGATTTCAAAACTTCAGCCCCGATTTAAAAAGTTATGCTCAGGAAAACAAGCCCATCTTTCTCATTGATTATAATTTTCATATTTTCTAATAAATAATAATAAATTAGTGTTCTAAAATCTTTAGAGTTTTCTTTAATTGTATGGAAAATAAAGTATTCCGATTTTTTTCTAGAGTTACACAGCTATCTTCCTTTAGAAGGGCATCGCAAAAAAATTACATTCTGTAAGAGGAGTCGCAGCATAAAAAAGATTGGGAACCCCTGCCTTATGCATTTATTTGTGAGAATTGTACTATGCAAATTGGTTTAAAAACATAGGGGCGGGCTACAGTCCGCTTGGGCGAACTGTTGGATACCCTATTCTTATTCCTATATCTCATAAGTGGGCGTGACAAAAATTTAAAGGATTTTATCGAAAAAACTAAGCTTTTGTAAATAAAAACGCTCCCTAGCTCAAACTTTGGTTTTTCAATAAAATTGTTTTATTTAATTGTGGGCGTGTCAGTAGGCGGATTTAAAAAAAATTTAAGTATGAGCATAAAGGGCACCTAGAGAGTATATACTATAAATTTCAGCTCCCTAGCTCAAACTTTGGACTTTCAAAAATAAAATAAAAATAATTGTGGGCGTGTCAGTAGGCGGATTTTGAAAATATTTACACATGAGCATAAAGGGCCCCTAGAGAGTATATATTAACAATTTCAGCTCCCTAGCTCAAATTTTGGTTTTTCAAAAAAAATATTTTATTTAATTGTGGGCGTGTCAGTGGGCGGATTTTGAAAATTTTATGTCCCAAGCAGTTTTATGGGCCAAAGATCATATATAAAAAATTTCAGCTTTCTAGCTCAAAATTCAATTTTTCCCAAAATTTGTTTTTTTAATTGTGGGCGTGTCAGTGGGCGGATTTTGAAAATTTTATGTCCCAATCAGTTTTATGGGCCATAGATCATATATAAAAAATTTCAGCTCTCTAGCTCAAAATTCGATTTTTTTGGGCGGATTTAAAAAATTCTTAAACTTGATTATTTCGGGACCCTAGAGAGTATATGGTTAAAATTTCAGCTCTCTAGGTCCAGTTTAAAGGCCTAATTTTTGCCGACGGACGGACATGGCTAGATCGACATTACTATCGATGCTGATCATAAATATAGTAACTTTTATGGGTCTACGGGCAATATTAAGGTATGTTACAAACTATGTGTCAAAATTAATATACCCCTAGAATAGGGTATAAAAACAGAATAACCTTGACCGTCAATTTTTTTTTGAATTCTCATCACCGATTTTTGAGATATAACATTTTTTCAATGTGGAGTTATTCGAACCTTGCGAAAATCAGAACAAATCTTACATTCACTCCAAGCCATTTTTAATAAAAGTAATGTTTTTCAAAATTTACAAACTTTTAAAAAAAATTAATATAAAAAAGTTATAAACAAATATTTCCAAAAATGAGCATGCAGATTTCTTTAACATACAGTGCTCTTCACTTTTTTTTTTTATAATTTGCGTGCGCTAAAGGGATTTCTTTTTCTATAGTGACACAGTACCCTTATAATGGTAAAACCACAGCGAAGGCATTTTTAGTTTGTTGCGCAAGTAGCTCCCAGCAATTCATTGCCTATTTTTGGGTGCTACTTACTGAAAGAATAGAAGGATAGGAAAGAAGTTTGGTGCGATGGGATTTTTTTTTCTCAACAGGTTGCGCCTAAATTGCTTTAGGGAGATCAGTTTTTGTTGTGTATATTCAATTTATAAAAATCATGGCCCTGGTCGGGATTCGAACGCACGACCTGCCAATCACTTAGTGAATACACTACTTTTACTTTACTTTTAAATTCATTTTTTAATTGTTACTGAATATCAACTTACGTACTAGACAAAAATGATTAAATCTAACTTAAAATTAACAGGATACTTATTCTTATTCATTGGTCCTTATGCGGACGCCCTAAACTTAACTATATCTTATAATTGTGTATTCGTCGAGAAAATCAAATAAAACTCGGTATCATTATTAAGATTTTATATTTTTTATATAAAACAAACTACAAACTACCTATTCTACTTACTTAAACTACTTAACGTATTCTAACTATAATTAGGGTTCTGAGCACTCATTGCCTTGCGCAACAAGTGGTCAAAATCCTAATTGCTTTCCGGGTGCCTGACAGTCGTCAACGTGCACACGCGTCGCTGTGAGCCGATTGAAGCCTTACAGCGTCAGACAACTCCCGGAAGCACCACCACACATTGGCGAGCCCGGCCTCTCCCTAAAACGCCCTAGCTAACTTAAACTTATAAGCTAAGAGGATGTTACCTAGAGTAACGCACCGTCCTGACCCCTCCCCCCTCAACAAGCCACCAAAATTCAGCGAATTGCTTTTCCGTGTCGAATTTATCCCTCTCCGATATTGCGGTACTAAAACGAAGGAGCTCATGAGCATTGGCGACGTCCCCGTCATGGAGGAGCCGCTTATCTCTCGCGCTGCGGTACCGATGGTATAAGACCGGAATACCATCCCTCGTCTGTACCAGCCCTTTTGCATCAATACGGATAAATGCCTCTGGCGGAACAAAGCCAGACCGGAGCGTACTCTCTATGTACATTTCATTGGGGTAGTATGCCCCAAAGATCAGACTATTGTCGCTGGCCGTCGCCCTTGCAACGTGCCTTCGAGTCACCTTAATGAAGAAATTGTCAATCCTATTCAACTGAGCCCCATCGTATAGGACCTTGTTGGGATAGTATTTTATATAGTTGGATTCAGGCGTTCGGAACAACCGGAGACAGGTCCTAAGACATTGTCTCTCCAAAACCCGAATCTTTTCCATATAACCAGGCGCTATATTAAACCACAATGGACAACCATAAGCGATGATTGGCCTTATAAGGGCCACGTAGCAAATGACCTTCACTCTAGAGTCAAGTTGACTGCTATGAAACAGTCTCCTTGTCAGAGCATAAGCCTTCTTGGCCCCAGCAAGACAAGCAACTATATGTCTATCGAAATACAGATACTGGTCAAGCCAGATACCTAGATATCTAACTACGCTTCTCACCGCCAATTGTTGCCCATTTTGTCCAATAATGGCCAATTTCTTCCAGATTTTTCTGGTATCCCTAGAGGCCCCAGCCAATGGAGTTCTGAACAAGATTGTTTCTGTCTTCTGAAAGTTGATTTTCAACTTCCAGTTGTCGCAATATCGCTTAATTTGATCGAAGTCACGCTGCAAAAGGATATTAATGACCTCGATTTTAGGACCTGATCTGTATGCCACCAAATCGTCGGCATACGCTATAGCATGTCTGAGTGAACCAACCAGATCACTCGTGTAAATGTTAAACAGGATCGGAGAATTGGCCGCCCCCTGATGTAAACCGTTTTTAATTTCAAAGACTCTGCTCGAAGTCACGTTGCCACATTTGACAACGAACTTCTTTCCCATAAGCATATTATAAATTACATATAGCAAAGGTTTGTGCATCCCCCGCCTGGTCAACTTGTAGAAAAGTCCCTCTAACCAAACGGTGTTGAAAGCCTTCTCAAAATCAACCAGACAAGCACCCGTGCATTGGTTCTTGCACTTATTCCACTGAATGTCGGAAACCAGTTTCGACGCGGCATGAATAGTGTCATGCCTCGCGCTGAAACCAAACTGGTTGTCTGGAATTATGTTATTGTCCTCGACCCACTTTAACAGGGCTCTATTGACAACCTTTTCATAGACCTTGCTAATATTCGGAAGCAAGCTAATTGACCGGAGATTGGCAGGGTTCGTCCTATCTTTACCTTTTTTCGGGATAGGGTGTACCACAGCTACCTTCCAATGCGCCGGATAATGTGCATTATTCAGCGCATTGTTAAACAGCGTGGTGAAAATATCTACAGCCTCCAGAGGCAGGCGTCTCAATACGACATTTGGGACACCATCCATCCCCACCGACTTTTCATTCTTTAGCGACTCGAAGATGCACAGAAGATCATCCTTCGACACGAACAAGTGCGATGCATGTCGGCCATTGGCGACAACTGCATTAGCATGGTTTTCATCAGTGAATACGGTGAATCCGTTATTCTCAGATCGCCAATTCTCAAGTTCGGTGCGCAGATAGAAGTGGCTCACCAGAGCCCTATTCTCAATGTCGTGGTTACGGCGAACAGGATTGTTCACCGTATACATGGCCTCGAAACCAGCGCCCAGCAAATCAACTTTCTCCTGTGGATCCTCGACCACGAAAAAATCGTCGTTTGAAGCGACACTTTCTGGACTTATTCCAGTATTGCCTGTCTGTTATCTGCTGTCTGGGAGATTCGAACACAAGGAATATCATTGTGATCTTTCCTCCTGAACAACTTATTTATCTGTGGGAACATATTCGGACTACAGGTTTTAATAGCCCGAATTTTATTGCCCCAATACAGACTTACAGATTTTCTGTAATTTTCTTTTATCAGCTGTTTCAGGATTCGGATCTCTGACTGCAGCATCCTTACCTCCGGGTCGTCGCGATCAGTAAATTGCCTGTACAGCCGTTTAAGCCTCGAGAGCAGTCTACTTTTCTGTCGGTATAGTGCGTCGATTGTAGGGTTTCTGTACTTTTCTGTCTGGTCGTCATCGGAACGTCCTACCCGAGGAATAGTTCGTTCCATAGTTCGTTTGATGGCGTCGTTCATTTGCAATAAATGCCGATCAATGTCATCATTTGTCATGTTACTGTTTGTCGGTGGGTCGATCCCACTCGAACGTATATCTCGCTTTAGCAATCTGGAGAAGCGCGACCATTGTGCCCTCCGATAATCGAATGAACACACTGCTTCGTACTCCTCCAGCAGCGTTTGCTCGTTCGGGATCCGTATTGCGGCGGCGAGTCCGTAGTGGTCACTATCGTACTCAAACGCACGCAAACAGTTCCGCGTGTTTTGATCTATGTTCGTCAGTTGAAGTCTTGCGTCCGTTAAGGCTGAGTCCAGGAAAGCACCGCTTCTTGGGAAAGAAGGGATATCCGTCGCGTACAACTCGAGTTTGTACTCAATCATATTGAGGCGCCACCAGTCGTGAAACTGGTTGCTCCTGGGATTTGCAGTAACATTTCGCCATGCCGCATGTTTGGCATTAATATCTCCGGCCAATAAGTAATAATTCTCCTCCGAGTTCAGCTGCAGACTACGAAAAAGTGTCTCGAGCTCTGTCATAAATTGGTTGGGTGGAGGTGCTGCAGGTACGTAAATCGACACCACATACACTCTCCTCCGGCTATGGAGAGGAATGCATATGATGCATGCTTCCAACAAAGTGAATACACTACCATCGCACCAATGCCACCACTTGATTAGACGCACACATTTTGTATACCCTATTCTAAGGGTATATTAATTTTGCCGCATAGTTTGCAACATACCTTAATATTTCCCGTAGACCCCTAAAAGTTACTATATTTATGATCAGCATCGATAGTAATGTCGATCTAGCCATGTCCGTCCGTCCGTCCGTCTGCAGCCAAAAATTAGGCCTTTAAACTGGACCTAGAGAGCTGAAATTTTAACCATATACTCTCTAGGGTCCCGAAATAATCAAGTTTACGAATTTTTGAAATCCGCCCACAGACACGCCCACAAACTCAAAAAACAAAATTTTGGAAAAAATCGAATTTTGAGCTAGAAAGCTGAAATTTTGTATATATGATCTATGACTCCTAAAACTGCTTGGAAGATAAAATTTTCAAAATCCGCCCACTGACACGCCCACAATTAAATAAAACAATTTTATTGGATAACCAAAATTTGAGCTAGGGAGCTGAAATTTATAATATATACTCTCTAGGGGGCTCTTCATGCTCATGTGTAAATATTTTCAAAATCCGATTACTGACACGCCCACTTTTTTTTTTTTTTTTGAAAATCCAAAGTTTGAGCTAGGGAGCTGAAATTTATAATATATACTCTCTATGGGCCCTTTATGCTCATGTGTAAATATTTTTAAAATCCGCCCACTGACACGCCCACAATTTTTTTTTTTTTTTTTTTTGAAAATTCAAAGTTTGAGCTAGGGAGCTGAAATTTATAATATATACTCTCTAGGGGCCCTTTATTCTCATTTGTTATTTTTTTTTAAATCCGCCTACTGACACGCCCACAATTAAATAAAACAATTTTATTGAAACACCTAAGTTTGAGCTAGGGAGCGTTTTTTTGATAAAATCCTTTAAATGTTATATAACAAAATATGTAGAGCGTTCTTAACAATTCAACCATACTTAGACTTTTGTCACGCCCACTTAAGAGGGATAGGAATAAGAATAGGGTATCCAACAGTTCGCCCAAGCGGACTGTAGCCCGTCCCTATGTTTTTACATAAATTTAATTTTTTTGTTAGTGCGTATAACAATTATCAAAAAATTGCACTTATTAGAAAGATTATTAAGTTCTCAACAAAAAAAACACAAACAAATGGTAGGTGAATGGAAGTTAACGGATATTTTTTCTCTTTCTTGCCTTTGCTGTAAGAAAAAGTGCAGTTTTTTTTGTTCACATGATTAGACGCACCCATTAAATTAGTTTGGTCGCGATCTGTTACGTAGATTTTAGGTAGCTACAAAGTTTAAGAAGCAAGGAATGTTTTCTATTAATTTTCATTAAAAATGGGGGAAAAGTTGTTTTAACCGCGGAAGAAAAAGGCAAAATTGACGCCTTGCATTCTGAAGGGTTTTCAATGAGAAGCATTGCCAAGAAAATAGGACGAAGTGACCACGTTCTGAGAAATGACATAAAAAACAGTGCTCCATATGGTAAAAATTACAAGGGAAGGACAAAAACCGCTTTAACACCTCAGGACAAAAGAAAAATCATAAGAATAGCGTCAAAATCAGCTGTCTCCACAAGCAAAATAAAGGAAAAGCTGGGATAACTGCCAGCACATCAACTGTTCGGCGAGCTATTTTGAGTGCAGAACATCTAAAATTAAAAAAAAAAACACTAAAAAAAGCCCCCACTAAACGCCGAAAAGAAAAGGACAGCGGTTGGAATTGGCACGCCTTCACATGACATGGGACACCAACCTTGGAAGAGCGCTAAATTGGGGAAATGTGTTTTTTTCAGATGAAAAAAAATTAATTTGGATGATTACAACTACTACTTCCATGATCTTAGAAAAAAGGAAAAGTTTTTGACACGTCACCATTCGAGGCAAGGAGGAGTAATGATTTGGGGATCCATTTCGTACAATGGGGCGTTCGATTTGGTTTTCATTTCCAACAAAATGACGGGAGTTTCCTACAAAGTCCTTTTGCAATCAGCCTTCCCCACCATGGCACTGGTGCGATGGTAGTGTATTTACTAACTGATTGGCAGGTCGTTCGTTCGAATCCCGGCCAGTGCCATGATTTTTATTGGAATTCACATAAATAGAGATCTCCCTAAGCAATTTAGGCCCGTGGAGAAAACAAATACTAAGCACCAAAACTTCTTTCCTATTCTCCTATTCTTTCGAATAGTAAGTAGCACCTAAAAAAAATCATGCAATACAATACATACTTCATTGCTAGGTGCTGCTTACTGTTCAACAAAAAATGCATACGCTGTGTTTAACACTTTAAGGGTACTGTACATACAGAAAAAACAAAGCCCCTTTAGCGTAAGCGAATTATAAAAAATAAAAAATAAAATAAAATGAAAGAACTGTTCGGACCTCTACAGTGGTTATTACAACAAGACAATGTGCCAATCCACAATGCTCTTGCCGTGAAAAGCTTTCTTGCCGAAGAAAATGTGGAATTGTTGCCGTGGCCATCTTATTCACCTGACCTCAATATAATTGAAAATGTTTGGGGATGGCTGACGCGTAAAGTTTACGAAGGAGGTAGGCAGTATGAGACAGACCTGTGAAGAGTTAACTGTCGCAATAAAAGAAGCCTGGAGGACGATTCCCTTAAATTATTTAGAAAAACTCTATGATTCACATAAAAATAGGATTTTTGATGTGATTTTAAAACATGGTGGTTGTTCAAAGTACGGAAAATATAAAAAAACAACAAAAATAAAAATAAAAGAGAACAAAGTAAATTAAAAAGTCTATGTTTCATTTTTAAGAGTTTTTTACAGCTGCGTCTAATCATGTGAACAAAAAAAAACTGCACTTTTTCTTACAGCATAGGCAAGAAAGAGAAAAAATATACGTTAACTTCCACTCACCTACCATTTGTTTGTGTTTTTTTGTTGAGAACGTAATAACCTTTCTAATAAATGCAATTTTTTGATAATTGGTACACGCACTAACAAAAACATTAAATTTATGTAAAAAAAAATGTGTGCGTCTAATCAAGTGAAGAGCACTGTATATTATGTATCTATCTATATTTCATATTTCTTTGAAATTACGTCGCCCGCTTTTGAGAGATTATTGCCTTCCTAAAGTACCGTGTCGGGCGCAGTGGCTCAAAGGTTAGTGTGTCTGCCTACTAATCGAAATGTCCCCGGTTCAATTCCGGGGCCAAATAACATCTTGAGTATTTTTCCACTGCCACAACTCTTGCGAACTTCTGACAAACATCCAAGAGTATCAATTGTCATGAGAAGCTTCTCAAATTTGCAGTTCGGATTCGGCTTAAAGTTGTAGGTCCCTTCCACTTCGCAAAGAAAGTAGTTGGAGAGCTAGGTTTTAGGCCCTCTATGGGCCGTTAATGCCTAATATTTATTTATTTATTTAAAGTACCGTTATATCGAGTCTTTTGAAAAAGTATATCTTCGGACAGTCAACCCAGTTTATCAAGACATTAAAATTTATCGAAATTGTTTGGGCCGTTTTTGAGAAAGTTATATTTTCAAAAATTCAAAAAACCTTTACTATATTTTTTAAATCCTTCTATAATAAATATAATAATAATTTTTTTTATGTTGTAAAAAAATAATTGTTATCTGTTAACTTTGTTGGTGTCTTATATGGTTGACCTTCAGTTTTGGTCTTGATTTCGCTGGCGGAAAGTCTTGAATTTGAAGCAGCTTAGCAGTTGGTTCTCTTCCAATCTTACCGGCTATTTCCTCCTTGATTTACGACTTTTTTTTACCCATAGTTGTTGTTTTTATGAAATTATTTTATGTCCCTGGTACTCTCAATGTCTTTATATTTGATTTAAAATATGATAACAGGTAGATTTAGTTAGTAATCATGTGAAAAGAAATAAAGCACTAATTTTGCGATCCTATTGGGAAAAGCATTTTAAACTTGAATTTATCTGCTCAATACCAATTATTTTTTTACAACATAAACATAATATAGCCTCCTTTCATATTGCATTTGGTTGTTTCGAGGTTAACGAAGGGTTTAAGAAAGTCATGAAATTAAACCAAAAAAATTCCAGTTCGTTTTCAAGTGGAAAGGAGTGTATGAATAAAATATTTTGAAATAGTAGTATAAGTCGTTGCAGCCTTTTTGTAAAGTACTGTTATTCGATTTTTTTCCCAAAAACGCCGTTTTTACCCTAATCTCAATTATTTCTTATTTTAAAAAGGTCGAAATCATTGTAGCCATTTTGAGAAAAACGGTGTTGAAAAACCATTTATATGGTAGGTATAGTTATTTAAAATGATAGAATAAAAAAAATGGCCGCGAGATATAAACCTACTAACCCCAAATACAAAGTTTGAAGTAAATACGCAATAGCGTTGTGGCTGAAGCCTCGGTGACAGACGGACGGAAATTCGGGACACACTTAAGTACTCGTATACGAGAAAGATAAAAACATAGTAATAATTAAGGTGCAAAATGTTGATTCATGAAGTTTTTCTCCATTTTCTCTAATGTACGTTTTATTTCTTATTTTTTCATGTCAATAACTTACTTTTATATAATAAAAGCGAATTTAAAAAAAATCCCACTTACTATACGTTTTTGCAAGATTTCAAGATACCCCGCCTTTTTTGCAACTCAGTGTAGTTAAGTAGCTTAAGACCCGCCCGGCTTCGCTGAAGCAGCACTAACCAATTTGATTTTGTTTTGATTTTTTTTTTGCTACGTACCTACTTTTGCTGAGCTTTGAATGAATAGCCTTTGCCTTTATTCTCATCGACGAAGAATGTACTTCCAGGGTTAAGACAGCACACTAATTTTAAAGCACCATATAAAATAGGAGCAGAACCAAATAAAAACCAATTGAGGCAAGTATGCTGACTGCTTCAGAGAGTGAGACTCTCATCTATATCCACAATAAAGCAAACGACTGGGTCGTAAGAAAAATTTTCGCTTTTATAAGAATTGGTTTCAATTTTCGCATTAGCCAATTCCTATACCTACTTGTAATAAAATGTAGGGAAAGGATCGTAATAAAAATGTACATAATGACTTTTCGTTTTCAGCTAGCCCACTATACGAGGTAGGTAGTTCGAGTTTCAGATCAGCATGTACGTTTCGAACTCGTTTAAACTAAAACACTATGGAAATGTTCGCTACTAGAAAACGCAATACCAAACCAGCTAATGCTTATCATAGTTGTAATCCCGGGACGGGCAGAAATGCTCGGGTCAGAGCTATTTGGTTTCCGGAGGATACCAAAAAAAATGCTTTAGCTTAGGTGAAATTTGGGTAGCGACCTGGAACGGACATATCGGGAATTCAATCGAAGCAAAGAAGGCTGTAATGGAGAACTGAAAAACGGCACCAGTAACTCTCCGGGTGAAGATATCCTAAGCATGTGAAATTCATAAAGTCTGATCGTTCGTCAAACAAAGCCGGCACGTGGACACTTACAGCAGTGACGTAAAGGAAACACAAATTGTTTTTTTTTATATATTTTTTTTTTTTGCGTGTAGCTAAGTGAAAATCGTTAAAAGACATCGCTTACGAGCTTTGCGATAGTGTGGGACTTGAATCATCCACTAAAAACACCCAGGGAAGGCATGATGTTACCATCCTTCCTGTAATCGCACCTAGTCTAAACTAGTCTAAAGACTAATCAGCAATTTTGTTTTAACATTTGCTTATGTACTTATATACTGTTTTTAGGAACTAACTTTGGTTTGTTACCTTTTTTTCTTAATTCATTATCACTTTGTTCGTGTGATTATGTTGTAAAATATATTTTTCTTTCCTAATTACCTAGTTAACTAGTTCAAATGGTTTAACTCTATGTAATCTTCTAACTAAATTGTTGTTATTAAGTAGTTGAACTACTTCTAAATTAGCATGGTTGCGAAGCCTAACTTCATGTCTTCTTGCGACCTTCCGAACCTCGTCCTCTACCATTTCAATTTTTAGATCCCTATGTAGATCAGCATTACGTATGTACCACGGCGCATTAACAATATTGCGTAATACTTTGTTTTGGAAGCATTGTATGCTTTGAAGATTTGTCTTTTTTGTGCACCCCCATAACTGGAGGCCATATGTCCAAATTGGTTTTAATATTTGCTTGTAGAGAAGCAGTTTGTTGTAGATTGAGAGGCATGAATTCCTCCCTATGAGCCAATTCATTTTATTGTATCGTATATTTAGTTCATCTCGTTTTTTTTGACATGTATTTTCCAACGCAACTTTGCGTCCAAAGTCAAGCCAAAATACTTAGCTGAGTTTGAATGCAGAACTACTTTATTATTTATGTACACAGGTATGTGTTGTACGTTTTTATTCGTAAAGTATATATAAATCGCTTACGCTAAAGGGATTTTTCTGTAAAACAGCTACCTAATTGTGCTAAGAACACAGCGCAAGCATTGATGTTTAAAAGCAAGCAGCACCTAGAAATGGCGTATTTCATTGCATGCTTTTCGGTGTTACTTCCTATTAGAAAGAAAACAGAGATAGGAAAGACGTGTTTGTTGGTTTTTTCGCCCTTTCGTCTAAGTTGCTTAGGGAGATCAAGTTTTCTTGTATTCGACTTAAAGTAATGGACTTGGCCAGAATTCGAACGCACGAAATTCCAAACGGTAAGCGAATACACTACCACTGAACCCTTGCCACCCGCATTGATTACAGTTAGGTAGCACGTTTCATAGAGCCTCGTGCACCGACAAAAAAAATATTGATAAAACCACTGTTAAATTAACATTTTTGGGTTACAAAAGTAGTCCAATATTAAAAATTAAATAATTCATCAGCTCAACATATTATTTTTACATTAATGAATTATCAGCTTGAATTGAAAGAATTGAAAAAATTTAAAAAAGTTTAATAATTAAACGTAAAGAGGATGCTTTACATTTTTACTAGTACTAAATATTAACATTGAAAATATAAAATTAATATATTTAAATAATTGATATATTCTTGTGTTAATATAATCTTAAAAACATAAAATAATTTTTTTAAATGCATATCTATCTTTATATATATAATTCTACTGTACGTGTGTTTGTCACTGAACTCCTCCTAAACGGCTGGACCGATTTGAATGAATTTTTATGTATGCATTTGGGTGTCGCCCTGGATGGTTTAGGTTCACAAATCAGCTCGGCAGATGGCGCTTCAGTCGGCCACCATTGAATTCGGCGAAATGTCAGTACATTACGTCTTAACACAAATATACGTGTTCAACTGCAAAACGATCCATTGGCACTATCATTCTCCGAGCAATTGCTCAACATTAGAAATGGAACAATACCACTGCATGGAGACACACAACGCATCAAATTGCCAGACAATTTCTGCAACATGGTAAATTCGAAAGATGCTTTGATTGAAAGCATATTTCCAGATTTACAAGCTAATTATATTAATCATTCGTGGCTTCGTGAACGAGCTATTTTAGCTGCAAAAAATATCGATGTTGACGCTATGAACTTCAAAATACAATAGTCATTGCCCGGCAACGAGATATTGTTCAAATCGATCGACACTGTTACCGATCCTCTGACGAAGCAGTCAACTATCCTGTTGAATTTTTAATTCGCTGGATTTACCAGGAATGCCACCACATAACTTGCGATTAAAAATTGGCTCACCTATCATTTTGCTTCGGAATTTAAATGCGCCTAAGCTATGCAACGGTACAAGATTAGTCATAAAAAAAATTATGGGCAATGTTCTTGAAGCTACAATCTTGATCGGCAAATTTGAAGGAGAAGTTGTTCTCCTGCCACGAATCCCAATGATCCCTTTATTAATAAGTCACAAGGTCCAAACAATGTCGATTTGTGGGTTGGATATAGAAAATCCGGTCTTTTCACATGGCCAATTATATGTGGCGTGTTCTCGCGTTGGAATACCGTCAAGTTTATTCATTTATACTCTTCAGGAATTGACTACAAACATTATTGATTAGAACGAATTGTTTTTAGAAAAATTGATGTTATTTCAAAATAAAGAATAATGAAATTATTATATTATTTATCTTTCATTTCATACTTTGATTAATATCCTAATCGCTTGAAATATCATGCAGGCAACGTCTGCCGGGTCCGCTAGTCTATATATATAAAATTCCCGTGTCACAGTGTTTGTAAATAAAATCCCTTCGAAACGGCGTGACCGATTTTTATGAAATTTCTGATACCTGATTTATCATTTATTAGTTTGTTTATTATTGAACGTCAATTAATAATACTATTATACTCAGTGCGTGCAAAATTTTATGGGAATCATTTTAAACTAAAAGAGAAATATATTATACGTGTTTTATGATTGTGAAAGGAAGGTAAAATAATAAAGGGCAAAGAGGCCAATTTGGGCCGTCGAACGAATAGGACGACAGACATGCGAAATAGAAGAGCCCAAAAGAACAGACGAACAAATCCCACAAGATAATGCAGATGTGCTTGTAAGCAATTCGCAATTGCATGAATCACAACCAGAAGAGGCACGACCTGAACGAAACCAACAAAGACGATTGGAACAAAGACCAGTGCGCCTGTTCGTAGTTAACACACGCAGAGAAAATGACCTACAACGCCAACAGGTAGGTACACTGAGTATTGGGACATACGATTCATTCCTTCGTCTTGCATTCGAGTATGAGCCCGATATTGAATATTACGCTCATTCGAAAGTGGGGATTGGTGCTATGGACAAGGAATGTCCGCATTGCAATGCGCTAAATTCAAAAATGTATTGCGCGTCAGGGAAAATGCAACTACCGGAAATTGAAACACCACCTGAACCATTGAACGGCTTACTTTTCGGTACGGATCCAGATTTTAATCTGTTCCTGAAGTCAATATCGGACATTCAATTCATGTTTCCAAATGACATCGTTCGGAGCAACAGAAATAATTAAAAATAATGCTGCAAATGGTCAACAATTCCATTCAACATTTAAAATCAAAGGCCAAGTTTATCACAAAGTGGGCTCATTGCTGCCAATGCCAAATGAACCACATACATTTTTACAAATTTACTTTATGGGCGGTGAGCACACCGAAGTTCGGAGTCCGAACGCGCACTCGCCAATCGCGTGGATGCACGTTGCGGCCTCAATTCACCATATGACAGACGCATCGTCGGCGAGCTGGATGAGCACAATGAATTGTTGAAATTATTCAAATCACACATGCACAAATTACAAACTGACAATCACGCTATTGTCATCAATCCTGATAAAATACTAGCTGGGGAGCACATGCGTGGATTTCATGGACCTGTTGTTGACGACGTTACTGGCGTCATGGTTGGCGACCGTACAGCGACGCGACAAATGGTGATTTGAAGAAGAAATAATAATCTTGAGTTCATTGCTGATACACACCGTTCATACGACGCTCACCAATATCCGCTAATGTTCTGGAAGGGACAAAACGTCCACAGCACTCAATTCCTCTTTTGGTCATAGACCACATCCCCATACACTTACAATAAGTTAGTTATTTTTCATTTCCCTACCAACATATTCACTAGAAATAAATTATATGGCAAAACAACGTTTGCCGGGTCAGCTAGTTACTTAATATAAATTTGATATCAGAAATATTGAACCAATATTTTTATGTTAATATTTCCTAATGTTAATGTAATGTTTAAAATATTGAATGGTTAATCCTAAATGGATATTTCCAAATATGAAATTCATATCAAAAATATTAAATCAATATTTTTAAATTAACATTTGCTAATGTAGCATTTAAAATATTGAATTCATATTTTTTTTAATGATGCTTCTGCAGGATTTAAAACCATAGGATCAACATAAATCAAGTCAAGCAGTCAAACCGCCGACGACGCCCAGTCAAGACGTGCTTTGCATTTTACTCTGCATTAATTTTCCACCGTTTCCGCAATTTCAGTTTTTTTTTTAATCGACCCATTTGTCATAATCAACAATTCCATTTGCCTTCGCGAATTTAATTATATTAAATTGAACTGTTTTGTGATTACTCTGCACTTTTTTTTGTGACCTAGTAACAATGTTCAAGTGCTACGGTAACTGCGTTTCCGATGACACTGAATGGGTGACCTGCAGCGGAATTTATGCCAATTCTTTCCATCCCACCTACATTGGCTTGAAAAAACGATCTGTGACTTACCTAAAAGAATACATGAGTGTTTTTCAATTTATATGTGATGAGTGTAAGCAAATATCGCTCTCAAATGTAATGATCGCCATAAAATGCCTTAACGAGTCAATGAATTCTACTTTCGAAGACATTGCTATGCAAAATAAGAAAATCGCAGAGCAGATGTCCAAGTTCGAGTTAGTGATAAAAAGTGTAGATGAACTCAGCAGTGTAATTGACTCCTCAAACGCGATTTTTAAGTCGAAATTCTTGAGCATCGAAAAGATTCTGAAGGTCTCAACGAATGTTAAAGACGCGTGCCCCAACCCCTACAACAATAAAGAACTTAAAGATGACCTAATTATGGCCTTTCGAAGTTTAAACTCGTATAAATCCACTACCGAGTCAATTAACTCATTACGAACCGACCTTTTTTCAAAACTCATCGTCAAAATCATCACCGAACTACCCCGTTATAGACTTTTCCCCAATAATCGATGTCGTGCTTCACAAAATCGATGCTGTCGGCGACGATTTATCTTCAACTCGGCTAACGGTTGGAGGCATAGTCGATGAACTCAAGTCGATAGCTAGCAAAGTCGATACATTTGGTGATATCGACAAAGGCCACATTCATTCCATACCAGAACTCATTCAGCCACGATCTAGCTCAGTCTACAATACTTCAATTCTTGCCGAAATCCTGGAATCAGCAGAATATCCATCCACATTTAATACCCAACCAACATCAACGACGACTTCAACAAAAACACCAACAACACCAACACCAACACCAACACCAACACCAACACCAACAACAACAACAACAACAACAACAACAACAACAACAACAACAACAACAACAACAACAACAACAACAACAACAACAACAACAACAACCTTAAACCGATTCGGCACACTTTGGACACCCGCCGACTGGAACAGAAGGCTCGATAAAATACACAGAACTGCCTGCGAGTAGAACTCCTTTATAATAAATAACGCTCCTCTGCATGCAGACGCTTCTTGGGTGAACAACTTTTCCCTGCAGAAATTTGGCACCACCATCAGAAACTGTCAGATGATTTCTAAAGCTAACAGCAAAAATAACCGATTTAAGCTTGACTTACCTTCCAAATACTCCTGGCTTTTCTCGAACCCCTCAAACGACGTCTTCAGCTTGGGAAAGATAACCATCGCCAAGTCGAACAATGCTTAGTTATAACAATAAGCCTAGTATTAAGCCAAATAAAAAAAAGTAAGTCTAAGAAGAATAGCTCTAAATCTAGTCCCAACCCAGACCCTAACTGGAGCTTCAAAGTTGGAAGTTTTCCTCAATTCTACCCTCTCACTTTTCAGCCTCCTACCTCTATTAACTCAGCACCTCCCCAAGGAACGCCTCACACCACGGTAATCTCAAAGTTACCCAAGCATCAACCTAATCGCGTATCATTTAACTTAACTCCAGACCCTAGTAATCATCCGATAGCACTAGCTAACACTAAATCCGCTTCTAATTAACCGAACTTCATACACTCCCATGTTATCAATCCTGCCCCGTCTACCTCTGCTGCATCCAATACTGTTCTTGCCACTATCTCTCAAAGTTTGAGCTAGGGAGCTGAAATTTATAATATATACTCTCTAGGGGCCCTTTATTCTCATGTGTTATTTTTTTTTAAATCCGCTTACTGACACGCCCACAATTAAATAAAACAATTTAATTGAAACACCCAAGTTTGAGCTAGGGAGCGTTTTTTTTGATAAAATCCTTTAAATGTTATATAACAAAATATGTGGAGCGTTCTTAACAATTCAACCATACTTAGACTTTTGTCACGCCCACTTATGAGGGGTAGGAATAAGAATAGGGTATCCAACAGTTCGCCCAAGCGAACTGTAGCCCGTCCCTATGTTTTATTACTAAACTTGGTAACATTTGAATGTAATAGCTATATTCGACTCTTACTCGAACCGACAATGATTTAGAAAAAAAAATGGTTCTAATCGGTCAAGGACTTCCGCTCGCGCAACTACTCTCAAATTTTATAAATTTTCGTACAAAATCACATAAAATACCTGCTACTGATCTAAGGTTTGTTTACTTATTACGAGTACATGGAATAGGAAAAATTGGAGGGCTGGACTTGATTGAAACAAAGAAACTTAATAAATCATTGGAAAGGAAATGGCGTGCCATCCATTTAACTCTGGATGATATTTCAAAAACCTCGTTCTCACAATCAAGTGTAAATGTTGTCGAAACTGAAAATGAAGACCAATATTCTTCTAGTAAAGAAAGCGCTAACGACAAAGATTTTAAAGTGTCCACAAAAGTTTCCTCTAATAATAAAAAAAGGATGAGAATTCAGTTAAAATCAACTGCATTACTGGGCGATCGCTACGGAGTTTCTGATCGCGCTACTGCTGCAATCGCATCAAGTGTTTTGCACGACTTTAGATTAATTACCGATTCTGACGTCTCCCAGGTTATAGACAAAAACAATACAAGAAGAGTATTTTATGTATTTTATGTATTTATTGGTAGCAAAAGTTTTACAGATATTGTCTTAACATTAATGTACATAGATATGGTATTTATTGACCTTTCTTATGAAAAATATATAAAATGAATGCAAGTTTTATATGTAAATAAGTGAATAGTTGAAGGAAAAAGCTACTTAAAAAACCTTCATTTGAAGTATCACAGTGTTGCATGTTACGCATGTAAATTTACAGAGTTTTAAAAACTACAAGTTGGCATATACAAAACATTTATGTAACAATAAAAGGAACAATATATATTTAATAAATTAACAAGATTCTATAGCTAATAATAGTTTAATAGCAAAAGAGCAAAAGTTAAATAAGAAATAAATATATATATATCAATAAAAAGAAAGCGAATAAATAGACATTTAAGTAAATAATAAAATAAATAACTAGAGTTAATAAATAATAAACAAAATTATACAAATAAATAAATAGACAATTAGATACCTAAATAAATAAATAAATAATAAATAAGTACATAAAAAAGTACGGAATAAATAAATAAATAATTTTAATATAATAATAAGCATAGAACATGTAGGTTAACTTAATTAATAAGACTAGTGTAGAGAACATATTACACAGTAATTATAAAAAGATTAATCAGGTACAAGATTTACAATTAAATTATTTTCTGAAGACTCGCATGATAAACGGAATTTGTTTTTTAATTTGACAATGCGATTAGAAACAAGTTCTATATTTGCCACGTCGTGGAGAAGACTGGTGGGATAGTGCCATGGTAGATTGAGTATCATTTTCAAAATCTTATTTTGCATTCTTTGCAATTTTAAAATATGACTTTTCGCGGAACTACCCCAAGCTGGAGCTGCATAAAACATTATTGCTTGAAAGACTGCTTTATATATAATCAATTTATTATCCTTGCTTAAATTTGACTTTCGGTTTATAAAAGGGTAGAGAACTTTAATTGTTCTGTTAATTTTTTCAACAGTGTGCTGAATATGAGGACCAAAAGTGACTCTTTTATCAATAATGACACCAAGATATTTAACAAGGTTATTCCATTCAACAGGTAGCCCATCTATGCTTAAGTTGCGGCTCGGCAAAAAACAGGGCTTTCTTTTTCTTGTGAAAAAAATAGCCTGCGATTTTTGAGCATTTATTTTTATTTTCCATTTATCAAAATATACTTTTAATGTGTTTAGGGCGGATTGCAAATTGGTTTCAATCGTTAAACCAAAAGCATCGGAGGAATAAACACATGTGTCATCTGCGAAAATTGCAGATTGACAATTTGATAAGTGTGGGATGTCAGATGTATAAACATTATACAGGATGGGACCCAAAACAGATCCTTGTGGAACACCCGCAGGGATATTATACTTATTGGAGAGGCACATATTTAATTTGACTTGAAATGTTCTACGATCCAGAAAGGAATCAATAATTCTTGTGAGATACAGTGGGAAGTCGAGTTGTATCAATTTGTAGATCAGCCCATTGTGCCAGACTGAATCGAATGCCTTTTCCACATCCAAGAGTACCGTACCTGTGCTTTGACCCACATTGAAGTGTTCCTTAATGTGCTGTTTTATTCGGAGGACCTGGTGGGTTGTACTGTGATATGAACGAAAACCAAACTGTTCAGCAGGAAGGATGCTGTGTTCCTCTACGTGCAATAGAAGTTTCTGTTTAATGGCCTTTTCAAAGCACTTACTTAAGCCATTTAAGAGGCTTATGGGCCTGTAGCTAGAGGGGTCACTAGGTATTTTACCCGGCTTTAAAATTGGAATAATTTTTGCATGCTTCCATGCAACTGGGAAATATCCAATTTGTATACATTTGTTGAAAATAAATTGGATGAGCTTAATACCAGATTTTGGAAGATTTTTCAAGTAGATATTCATAATCTTATCAGGACCAACAGATTTACGGTTGTTTAAGTTAGATATGACATCTCTTACATCTTCTAGTGACACAAACAGTGAGTTGTGAGAAAAAGCTTGGCTACGTACGGTATTTACTGTTGAATCGACCAAGTTCTCAATTGAGCTTTGTTTATGTAAGGTCAGCAAAAAGTTGGATTGGAATGATGTTGCTAGCGTATTTGCTTTATCAATGTTTGAAAGGGCTGCGGTGTTCCCATTTCTAAGCGGTGGAATATAAGTATGTTTGTTTTTTATTATTTTAATAATATTCCAGAATGGTGCACTTGCTTTCCGTAGGGAGCTCATTTTTTGATTCCATTTATTATTTCTTAAGTTCGCTATTTCGTCTTTAATTTTTAAGTTTAATAACTTAAACTCATCGAAATAAAACTGATGTCTGCATTGTTGCCACTTCCTTCTGAATCTATTTCGGAGCTTAATTAAGTAAAGGATAGTTTGCGGCAACGGACTATTATTAATGGACAAAACGGACTTTTTAGGTACTGACACATTTACACTTTCCAGGATCGATGTATTCAAATATTCAATTAATTGGTCAAGATCGGACGAGCTTACAACATTTAAATCTTCCACATGCACATTTTCTAACAGTCTTTTTAAAGTTGACTTATATCTACTCCAGTTTGCTATCTTAAGGTCGTAAATGAATGTATTTTCTATCACAGGTGAACTAAGTACACTGCAAAGCACGGGTAGATGATCGGAACTGAGGTCATTTATAACAGTTGGTTGACTTATAAGTCCAACCGCATTAGTTAGGAAGAGGTCAAGTGTAGATGGGCTGAACCTACTATTTGAAGGAATATAAGTTGGATGAGGTGGATGTAATATCAGGAAATTATTTGACATATTTAGGTTGGACAAAATGTTACCGTAGGAATTTGAGCGGCTACAATTCCAGTTACGATGCCGACAATTTAGATCTCCTCCAATTATAAACCTGGTATTGAGATTTGTTAATTTTCTTAAGTCACTTCTTAGAGCTTCGCGCTTAAATGAATTTGCAGCTCCGCCAGGGAAATAGACGGAGTATATTTTAATTGAGTTTCCATTAGAGAATGGAATCTCAATGCCTACATTTTCTACTACCTTTGTATTAACTGACGACAAAACGGAGTGACGGATTTTGTTACTCACTACAATGGCAACACCACCACCTCTTCTATTTTCCCTATCCATTCGATAACATTTGTACTCTCTAGTGGATAACTTTGTTTGGCTTGTAAGCATTGTTTCTGAGATCAAACCTACATCGATATTGTTTTTGCTTAAGAAAGCAAACAATTCTAAGCTTTTATTCCGAACGCCTCTTGCGTTCCAAGTAATAATTCTAAGGCTTGCATTCATTATTTATTAGAGTAAATATACTTAATTGCAAGTTGAGTAATAACATTAAATTGCTCTGATCTGCTGCTGCATTGGCTGAGTAAAGTTGTCATCTCAGAGGTGAGAGCGCTGATTTCTTCGAATGTAAAGAGCATGTTTCGACTGGAATTCTCTTTTTCAGCACTGCTTACATGCCAAACGTTTTTTCTCGGCTGCTGATCAGGTCCGTGTGATGGTAAGGGAGAAGCTTTATGCGAACGTTGCGAGTTAAGCGGTGGAAAAGCTTCACAATTCATGTTGAATGTTGGCTTTTGTCTATGAATTGGGCGATGCCGCGAGGAATTGTTTTTGTTTGCGATACTTTCTCTTATTTGTAGAAAGGTTTGACGACTTTTGCAAGAACTATCATCAGATTTATGATGCCCTTTGCAGTTCGCACATGTAATTGCATGTTTACCCGTACAATTTTCGGTTTTGTGGTTTTGTGAGCAGATAGCACAGAAAGTTTTTACACTACAGTTTTTCTCACCATGTCCG
This sequence comes from Portevinia maculata, assembly GCA_949715645.1. NCBI lineage: Eukaryota > Metazoa > Arthropoda > Insecta > Diptera > Syrphidae > Portevinia > Portevinia maculata. Next base: position 172,685,021 of record OX454527.1, on the reverse strand, counting down.
AACATTTGACAGTTGAAACACTGCGTCAGTTTTTTGGTTTGTGTTCGCGCAAAATCCCATTTGACTTGGGTTTTAAGTATCGAACGAAAGTTCTTTTTTAGTTCATGAAGTCTGATGGAACCAGTTTCAAGAAACACAATGTACATTATATGGGTATAGCTTTCATGAGTCTTTTTAATAATTTTAATGTTTTCGCATTTTAACCCTAGGCTTATGAGCTCACTCTTAAGTGAAGAGATTGGTAGTTCATCAAGACCGTATAGTATGACCTTGAATGACTTTGCCGATGGGAGGTCATGGGTGAAATACTGCCACTGAACATTTTTGAGTAGGGCACTCACTTTTTGATGCGTTTCAATATCAGCACAATTTATTTTAATTCCTATTGACATTTTCTTGGTGCAATAAGAAGAAATTTCGTTTTCGCTCAAGAGTTTATGAATTTTTTCGTTGCTTTGGTGAAGAACATTAATTGATGGCACTTTGACACGCTTCGTCGGATTTTTCGTAATCACTACATCATTTTCATCATCAAAATCACTATCTGGTAGACTTTGTAAGGGCCTCCAGTAATTGATATTAGAGTCTCTATCTCTATCACACATTTTCCTAGATTTGATGTTGGAAGACATAATGTCTTCAACATCGGCCGTCCGCGATCTTTTCAGAATTTTGACACTATACACACTTCACTGAGGAGGAGTAATTAGTACGTCAACTGCGGATGAAGTTCCGACAACAACTGATACAAGAAGAGAAAAACAAAATGTTAGGGCTGAACTGTGTAGTAAATCTGACGAACTTCCACTACAAGGTCTCTATTTGGATGGAAGGAAGGACGACACTTTAGTTGTCGATATAGCTCATTCGAAAAGGTTCCGCAGAGTAAAAAAAGAAGTGCATTACTCTACATTAGTCTACATCGGACATGTTACGCCCACTTCTGGAAGCTCTTCAGACGTTGTCACTTCTATTATTTCCTATCTGTCTGGTCGTGGCATTTCTCTTGACAAGTTAGTGGTCATAGGATGTGATGGCACTGCGGTTAATACAGGTTGGAGAAACGGTCTGATTCGAAGAATCGAAATTTTGGAAAAACTTTTACAATGGGCTGTTTGTCTTCTCCATTTCAATGAACTCCCGTTTCGACATCTGTTTCAATACCTAGATGGTAAATCTACGGGTCCAAAATCTTTGAGAGGGCCAATCGGCGAAAAGCTAAGTGACTGTGAAAACGTCCAGTCATTGGTTTCAGGAGTATTGACTGTCAGATGCCGGCAATAGACAGAAATATACTAAGTAAAGATCAGCAATATCTACTCGATATTTGTACTGCAATAAAGCTGGGAATCTGTAAAGAGGATTTGGCTGTACGAGATCCTGACCCCTTGTCACACTCGAGGTGGTTGACAACAGCAAATCGAACTCTCAGATTGATCTTTAGTGAAGAAAGTCCCACACCTCAACTTCAAGAAGTAGTTATATTTATTTTGAAGTCATACATGCCAATGTGGTTTAGAATTAAGACAAGTAAATACTTCACAGAGGGACCAAATCTTGTGTATGAATCAATACAATCTTCAAGATACCTACCTGATGTGTTACGTAATATTGTCGACCCTGTGATAAAAACGAAATGGCTTGGACTTCGACGAATTCTAAAGGCGGGACAGATAGATCAAAAAAGAAAAACTATCAGAACGGTTATGCCGCCAAAACTGAATTTCAGCGCTCAAGATTACTTTGAAATTATAAACTGGATGGGCTGTGATTTATCCATTATTAAAAAATATCAGTGACGAGAAAATAAATCACATATTCAAAGCGGCACAGTCCCTAATTGGGATATAACATTTAATGCATTCCCAGTCCACACACAAGCAGTTGAACGATGTGTGATCGTTACAGAAGCTTCAGGAAAAGTTTGCGAAGCTGATTCTAGCGATGTGTTTATCACAGACACTCTGCTGTCAAGGTCAACAATGCCAAACTTTGACCATAAATCAAATTTCAAAGTTCCCTCAGCTAAGAATGAATGAGACCCTAGATGATCATGATCAATTGTTTCACATGAGTTTCTTGGACTTACGACTCCTCACACAAAAACTTTAAATAAAAAAAAATGTATTTACAAATATATAAACAATAATATTGGTCTAAAATAAGTTTTGTTTTAAACATTGTATTCAACAAAGAAAACCAAAGATAGAAACGTGAGAGTTGTTAGTATTTTTATCCTCAAACTGTGGTTTATCTTGTATTTTTTGCGCGACCGGAAGATGTTGATAGATTTAAAAAATGTAAAACCATTATTTTCTGTGGCAATAATAGATAACAATTGGAGCTATTACATTCGGTAAGAGGATAATTTAAAAATGTTAAAAATTATCGTAAAAATGTGAATTTTTTCAAATGTTGCCAAATTTTATAGCTCATGCGCGACCGGAAGATATTAACCGATTTTTTTCTTTTTTTTCCCCCTTTTTAGTCTCTACTATTAGCAAATTTTCCGCAGTATTACAACTTAAAACAAACAAAAACAAAAAATTCGGCACACCCTAATCCCCGTCTCTTCCATCTACCAACCCACCGCACGTTCTATGACACCAACGAACCAATTTCCCGTATGCTACGGAAAGTAAATTCAAACATTTCCGTTTTTGATTTCAACCGCAGCACTCCCTCCATTAAACTTAGCCTCCTTCTCCATAAACCCTAACTTTATCTCTAGCTTGTAAGTATTAGTTTTTAAGTCTAGCTATAAGTCTTAGTTTTGTTTTAAGACATATTATAGCTTGTATTTAGCTGAATAAATGGGGGCGCATGCCCCCACCAAAACCAAAACCAAGCATAACCTATATCCATGTTAATAATGTAATGCTCGATAGTTAATGTCTGTTTGCTATTAAGTATTTTAAAAAGTAAGAGAAATATTTCATATTTGCAACAGTCATATTATGTAATATCAAATTTTATCAATTTTTTAGTAAGACATTGGGAAAAAAATAATTTAAATTAATAATTTGCCACACTTACCCTCAGTTTGTACTTAATTTTTGAGAAAAAAAATAATTTGTTTAACTTTGTTAAGTTTATTTGTTTGGTATTTACTTAAGGCAAAACGACTTAATAATAAAAAAGCGTAAAAATTAGTGGTAAAAACTTCAGCTTATTCTAATATTGAGTTTTTGTTCGATACATATTATAAAAATAGCTATATTCTGTACAGTATAATAAAATATATAGGGTTTTTCAATAAGAGCGCTACAAATTTTTTTAAATAAAACAAAAACGGTTTTGGATATCAATAAAATTCTTTATTAATATGAAAGTACGTTCGATGCCATTATGCATGGAACTTGATTTCTTTTGCATGGCCAATACGGGCATGCTTGCAGAACTCCAAACGCTGAACCCAATTTTCGACGGGTTTCAAGCATAAATCGGCCGATACTGCTGCAATTTCACGTTCGATATTCGTACGAAGTTCATCAATCGTCGCTGGCTTGTTGGCATAGATCATAGACTTGACGTAGCCCCACAGGAAACAGTCTAACGGCGTCAAATCGCACGACCGAGGCGGCCAAGCGACTGGATACGATTATGACGACCATAAATTGGACGTAGCGCTCTTAACGTTGAGGCCACTGACTCCGAATTTCGGTAGTAAATTTTAATAATTTGGACTCGTTGTTGGCTCGTATATCTTTCCATCATGAAATGGCAAACCTTACTCAAGAGAAATGTCAAAAGAGCGGCAAGAAATTCGGCGTCGTTTGCTGTCCCTGTCGCTCTACTTTTGTAGCGTCCCTGTTGAAAAACCCTTTACTTATAATAAGAAACTGTCGTTACACTGGTATACATTTTTCAATCAATTTTTTACTTTCGCATAGGAACTGTGTAGCTTTCTAAATATTCTAAAGTTTGTTTGAACAGTGTAAACCAGACAAAAAAAAACACATCTTCCATGGAGTCACTGTTTGCAAGGGTGTTATGTTGTTTAAATGTCGAAGCAATCGGTGATTCATTTGATGGTGTAATTGATGTAGATCAATGTGGTAGCTTTACTTCGGACCTACAACCAAATTCCTTCACACGCTGTATGTCGGTAATAGCGGCTTCGAGTCCTGCGACCTCAACTGCCCTATTCTCAAACACTGTGAGCTGCATCTCTTTGTACGGTTCACCTGCGGTTTTCTTTAATTACAATTTGTTCCTGGACAATTGTGATTTAGCCCAATGCTTGTGGTCAACATTATGTCTGAAAAGGAAGTTCTCAATACACAAAACTAAAATAGGCAATGTATGGAAATACCTATTTCCACGCCGCAATATTTTTGATGGAGGGACCATTATCATTTAGGGGTTTTGTTGTTTCCATTTTTTTTTTCTTTTTTTTCTCCCCTGGCAATTATAGTTAAACAATTATTGAAATGAATAATTTTGTATGTTGTTATTTGTTTTATAAATTTACATTAATATAGAGTTTCTGAAGCTTTATTTTCGATGTCAATGAGTTTCTTGAACGTTAACGAACGATAAGAAGGAAACGAATATGGTTTTCGTTTCGTTTATTTCAGAGTCCCACCCCTGTATTCTTAAAAGCAGTTGTTTGGTAGGAACAACTATGTATATTCTACAACAAAAATTAACCGCGAGATATAACCCAAATACGAAGTTTGAAGAAAATGTGTCAACCAATTGTGGTAGTAGCCTCTGTCACAGACGGACAGGACAGACGGACGAAAATACGGGACAGACTTTTTGGATTACCTCATACTCAATTTTAGCACGATTGCAATATGTTTCTCTTTGGTATACTAATGTATACGAGAAAGTTAAAAAGTATTTTTCAATACTAACGTAGGTCATCGGTTACAAACAAAATATATACCTATAATGTAATTATCCTTAGGGGGTTTGGAAATATTTATATTGAACCCAGAAAGAACATGTATTATGGTTAGAAATAGCCCTTATCTGAGATCTCAATTACTGGAATTCCCATTTCGTATATAAAACGTGATCGAAGATAGAGTAAGTGAATAAATTATTTGTATAACATCGGAGTGCAGATACTCCTTGGTCACACTGTGTTCTCAATTTCCCAAAGGTATTTTTTTTACATTTCCCCTGTTCAGAAAATATCTCCAAAAAGTAAATATTCTATAACTATAACTGTTGAAAAATTTATGTAAATATTTGCGTAATCACTTGACGCTGTATGCGGTATTTGTTTAGGAATTTACATACATTAAAAATATTTTTTTGTAAATACAATTTGTATATTTTAAGTTGAATTATTTAATTTAAGCATTAAATAAATTAAGTGATAATTTAGGTGCAATATGAAATTCTATGAGTTTGCCAGCAAAATAACAGCGGTTGCCTCTTTTCAAGCCAAACTTTGGTGTTTTTCATCTTTTTACGCAAAAGCGTTCGCGTAATTTCCTTTAAAATGAGAGGGTTCTCTCTCGGTTTTATAGATTTGACGTTTTTTTTTCTACACATAAAGTACGAGAACGGACAATGGACATTTAGCAATAACTGTCCGAAAATTGAGCCGAACTCTAAGCATCCGATACCAAATTTTCGACGCACATAATATTAAATGTCAACACCAAATAACAAATTTTTATACTAAATATTTGACATCACCAGGATTCAAGAACCCTGGATCATCCGGGGTCAGATAAAAGGGCTGAATTCCAAGTCTCTATGCATTTAGACTACCCAAACTTCTTTTTGACTACAAGCCGTTCGGGCTTAATAGTTCGCTTCGCTTACCAAAAAAGCAGAGCGTGGAAAATAGGACTTGCTCTTCTGCTACGACGCCAACACACATCATGCGCAATGAGTAAGCACCGACACAAACGTGAGAGGTGAGTCCCTTTTTATACCCTATTCTAGGGGTATATTAATTTTAACGCATAGTTTGTAACATACCTTAATATTGCCCGTAGACCCCTAAAAGTTACTATATTTATGATCAGCATCGATAGTAATGTCGATCTAGCCATGTCCGTCCGTCGGCAAAAATTAGGCCTTTAAACTGGACCTAGAGAGCTGAAATTTTAACCATATACTCTCTAGGGTCCCGAAATAATCAAGTTTACGAATTTTTGAAATCCGCCCACAGACACGCCCACAAACTCAAAAAAACAAAATTTTGGAAAAAATCGAATTTTGAGCTAGGAAGCTGAAATTTTTTATATATGATCTATGACTCCTAAAACTGCTCGGGATATAAAATTTTCAAAATCCGCCCACTGCCACGCCCACAAAAAAATAAAACAATTTTATTGAAAAACCAAAATTTGAGCTAGGGAGCTGAAATTTTTAATATATACTCTCTAGGGGCCCTTTAAGCTCATGTATAAATATTTTCAAAATCCGCCCACTGACACGCCCACAAATAAATAAAACAATTTTTTTGAAAATCCAAAGTTTGAGCTAGGGAGCTGAAATTTATAATATATACTCTCTAGGGGCCCTTTAAGCTCATGTATAAATATTTTCAAAATCCGCCCACTGACACGCCCACAAATAAATAAAACAATTTTTTTGAAAATCCAAAGTTTGAGCTAGGGAGCTGAAATTTATAATATATACTCTCTAGGGGCCCTTTATGCTCATGTGTTAATTTTTTTTTAAATCCGCCTACTGACACGCCCACAATTAAATAAAACAATTTTAGTGAAACACCCAAGTTTGAGCTAGGGAGCGTTTTTTTTGATAAAATCCTTTAAATGTTATATAACAAAATATGTAGAGCGTTCTTAACAATTTAACCATACTTAGACTTTTGTCACGCCCACTTATGAGGGATAGGAATAAGAATAGGGTATCCAACAGTTCGCCCAAGCGGACTGTAGCCCGTCCCTATGTTTGAATTTATAATTGAAAACAATCTACTGATTGTCAATATCGGCAGTGAACAAACTTTCATATCTAGAAATAGGAGTCAGATTGGGACTTATATAAGGTGCAGTGGCTAGGGCTAAATGCACAGCCTGATGTACGTTCTGCAGTGATATCGAACACAACACAGAATCAACTAGATTCTGGCAAATCTTGTGAAAAGAACCAACAGTTCCATGATATCTCAAAGACAATAACCGGAACTATATACAGTCCTGCACAGCATCCATTAGCCAGAGCAATAACCAATTTTTTTAATTTTGGTGGGGGCATACACCCCCATTTATTCAGCTTAACACAAGCTTTAGGTCTTAAAAACTAATTACACAAAGACTTACAGCTAGGGCTTAAAAACTAATACTTAAAACTAATTAGGTGGATGGTGAGGGGTGGAGGAGGATAGATTTGAGGGAAAAAGTGCAGTGATTAAAATCAAAGAGGATGTGGTTAGAATTGACCTTCTGCAACATACGGGATATCGGCTCGTTCAAGCCGTACGACGTGCGATGGGTGGGAAGGTAGAAAAGAGGAGGGGATCTTAAATTCCGAGGGTTAGTGTTAAAGGCAATGTAGTTCAAAAGATAGGAACAATCAACGGAGCCAGTGAGAAGACGATGTATAAACAGAATGTCAGCCACATCTCTTCTTTTTTCAAGGGTCTGTAGGTTTATTAAATTAAGTCGTTCGTGATATGGTGGAAGGATAAGGTGATTATTCCACGGGAGCCCACGAAGAGCAAAACGGAGAAATCGACGTTGAATGCTTTCGGTTCTTGTAATGTGGACTCGGTAATATGGTGCCCACACTTGGCTAGCGTACTCTAGGAGAGGGCGGACGTAGGTAATGTAAAGGGATTTTGTCACGTAGGGATTGGTAAATTCTTTAGACCACCGTTTGACGAAACCAAGGGCTGAGCTAGCTTTATTGATTATCTCGTCAATATGTGACCGAAAGTTAAGCTCTCTGTCACACAGAACACCTAGGTCGCGAATGGTTAGAACGTTAACAATGGGTTGGTTGTTCAAAAAGTAACGTCTTGGGGGAGACTGAATCCGTTTACGTGAAAAACTAAGAAATTTACATTTAGCAATATTCAGCTCCATAAAGTTTTTTTGACACCAGACCGAAAAACTATTGAGGTCTTGTTAAAGAAGATCAGAGTCGTGTGGAGAAGAAATGATTTTGAAGAATTTAGCGTCATCGGCATAGAGGGAGATGGAGGAGAACTTAATGACGTTGTCAATACCATTTATTGCCAGAATAAAAATCAAAGGTCCAAGGTGGCTACCTTGGGGAACACCAGAGGTGGCTTTAAAAGGCAAAGAGAGAACAGAGCGAAAACGAACATTATAAGATCGGTTCTCAAGGTAAGAAGAAAACCAATTCAATAGTGAGGGATCGATGCCAAGGAAGGAGAGTTTGAAAAGAATCAAACTCAAAAAATCAAAATCAATGAGATATTTTGTCAAAGGCCTTACTGAAGTCAGTAGCGATTAAATCCACTTCATTGCCACTTTCTAAAGCAGAAAGTGTAACGGAGACAAAGTCAACCAGGTTGGTGGTTGAGGATCTACCTTTAAGGAAACCGTGCTGAAGGGGTGGGATAAGAGACTTGCACTGAAAGGATAATGAATCTTACATCATACTTTCGAAAACCTTGGGTAAATGCGACAGCTTGGCAATAGGTCGATAGTTAGATACGTCATTCTTTGGCCCTTTTTTGTGAACAGGTGAAATGAAGTACGTTTTCCAGATTTTTGGAAATTTCCCAAGAGATGAGGAATGTTTAAAGAGATTGGCAATGAAAGGTGAAAGAATCGCAGAACACTATTTGAGAAGAATGGCTGGAAGGCCGTCTGGGCCGGGTACAAATTCATCATTGAGATGAAGAAGTATGTCGCACACCATGGAATGGTAAAAGGTGGGTAAAATGAATGGGCCAACGGTATAGTTTTTCAGATAACTGAAGTAAGAGTGATCCGGTTCTGGGCAGTCGTCAGTGAAGGACTGCTTGAACACGGTAGCAAAAGAGTTTGCGATTACAAATGGGTCCGTTAAGGACTCGCCTTCAAACAAGAGTGCGGAGGGATATCCATCAGATTTCCTTTTATAATTAACAAAATAAAAAAATGACCGTGGGTCCTTGATGAGGTTAGCTTGAGCATCAGAAATATAGCGTTGATAGAGACAGTGAAAAAGGTTAGAGAACTGTAAGTACGAACCGAGATAATTGGAATAATCTGTAGTAGTTCTGGTTAGAAGATAGATTGCCCATAGTTTGTTACGTTTATTACGAAGTGAACGCAGTCTCCTATTATACCATGGAGGGGAAGATGGTGAGATTTTATGGCGCGAATAACGAACGAATAAGGAAATGCATTTAAAGATTTCGTCATAAAATCGGGTGGCAGCTTCATCAACGGATAAGTTCGAGAAGTTGAGTTCGATTCTGCTCAGAAAGTCATTGATCTTTCGGAAGTTAGCTTTGTGGAAGTCGTAGGAGTACAGGTTAGTTGGAGGCAGGGATTGGGAAGAGGGGTGATAAAAGAAAGAAAGGAGCAGAGGAGGGTGGTAAGCGTCAATAGTAGAAAGGTGTAAAGAACTTTCAATGGTTGAGGAGTTTACAGAGTCAGTTGTGAAAACAAGATCCAACTGTCGACCCATATAATTTTTAACACCACTGACTTGACCAAGACCAGAATCGGTTACGCGGTCGACAAAAAGGCATTCCTTACTAGATATCGGGTTTATTGGTACGAAGAAAGATTGATCTTCCGATAAGCTCCACTGTAGATTAGGGAGATTAAAATCGCCAAAAATTATGATTTCATCGTTTGGCTTACAAGTATCAAGTAAATGGTCGATGGCATCCACGACGAGTTGGTAGGATTCGATGGGTTGAGACGGACGTATGTAGAAGCACATTACGTAGAGAGAACGGTTAACGAGCGAGATTTTTACTACAACAAAATCTAGAAGAGGGGAGGTTGATGTTGAGATGATGGAAGAGTTCAAGCTGTTATGAACTGCAATGAGAACGCCACGGCAGGGAAGTATGTCTAGAAGACAAGTGACGTTATCATCACGAAAGACCCTTCGCGGGGGTCAGTCACCTTGACGTGTGTACCATTATTGCATTCGATGGTACCGGTGCGAAGGCTTACGGCGCAGGTTCAACTGTCTGACAGGGCCACCCATGACAGACAGGCTGCTGACAAGCGTCAACCAAGTACTGACCCGGACTCTACGTCCCCTCTCCTCTTTTTCTTTTCAAGGCGAAAGTTAGGAACGTGTACGTGCTACTATGTGACCTCCACAGGACAAAACGTCCTTTCCCTTTCCCCTCCTTTACCACCTGGGCTGGACTAAGGTGTCATACGACCCGTGCCGAGAGTCAACCTGGCTGGGGGCCCAGTCATCAAATAGCTCAGTCGCCCACGGAGTATCCGGATACCTGGCGCCCTCCGGATTAACTAGCCTTATCTGCACAATGCGGATCTCTGTGCAGATGGACCTCTTTTCTCCGCTACTCGTGGGATCTATCATGAACAAAAACAAAACAAAACAAACAAAAACAAAAAATTTTACGGCCGGTTCTCCTTCTATACCGGACGGTAGCACGGCGACCTTGCTGTCTACTGGCAAAGCTCACCTGGCACCAATTAGTGCCGGGACTGTGGATACACATGGTCCCTCCACTAGTGGTTGCGAGCTTAATAAATCCCTCTCCGGCAGGGAGAGGACTGTGACTCATGGTCCCCCCTCTGCCGGCCCTCACATGACAACAACGTCTGCTGTCAACGCTTCTAAGCTGACTGTAGGACGGACTGTGGCTACTCATGGTCCTCCTGCAAAAGTCGGCAAAAGCGTTGACAATAAAAAACTTGATGGTGATGGGACTGTGAATCATGGTCCCCTCCCTTCCAACACCAAGCGTCCCCGTATCAACAGATCCAAGGCTTCTTACAAGCAACGACGCAATGCCATCCGGATCCAGCAGATGTGTGGCACCATCGCGGAGAAGGATAGGACGCCTGCACAAATAGCCAAACTAGATTGGGCGCAGCAGATCCTTAAGTCCTGCGACCCGTCGATAAAACGCCAGAGGTCAGTGGAAGGAACCAGCTCGGTTCCCAAGAGGCAGAGAGTGCACAACACCGGCATGTCTCCCACCATCACACCTCTCAGGTCTTTCAGCGACATCTTGAAGGACAAGATTGTGGTCGCAGTCATCGATCGCAACGACATTGACGGGTCCATCAACCAGGAGAAGTGGGATATGATTAAGAGAGCGCTTTCGCGCTCCTTCTCCACCTTCATAAGGAATCATCCCGGACCTCTTCCGTTTACGCATGAAGGCGGGTGGAATCAAGGTCACATCAAACTGGTCGCGTGTGATGACCAAAGATCGGCCGATCTCTACAAGCTTGCAATAAGCAGGCTTGAAGAGGTGTGGCCTGGCGCCAAGTTCGAGGTTGTTGCGAGGGAAGACATCCCCTGCCGACCAAGATCTCGCATCTGGATCACTGCGGATCCATCCACCCCTGAGGGCATCCTGGAAGTCCTGCAATTGAGCAACCCTTCACTTCCGACCCACAACTGGAAGGTTGCCAAACTGGAAGAGCTGAAAGGCGATTACAGATGTGTCGTGGTTGTAATCAACCAAGAAACCTTGGCTCCTCTGGCCAAGAACGACTACATGATTAGATTCGCATGGGACGATGTCAAAATGCGGGTCTATAAAAAGGACGAAATGGATGCGGGTAAACTACCCCCTCCTCCTCCTCCTCCTCCCTCTGACTCTATGATCGCAGTCTCAGATCCTGGAGCTTCAATCTCCTTCCACTCGCTGGAGGATGATGAACCCTCCTTGCCCAAAAAATCACCATCCACTTCCGACGTCCTGTCAGATATGGAGACTGATTATCTAGACAAGGTTCTTCTGAGTGAAAACGAGCTTCTCAGCTCATCCTCGGAATTGGAAGGCCTGAACAACACCGTGGTGGAGGTATCTCTGCCTGATTGTAGCGAAAATGCTGCAGTTAGTACAGATTAACCTCCAACACTCCATTACAAAGGTGATTTAGGGACGAAAAAAATTATTGTGATCAACTCGGTTACGTTGAAGATATGATTTACGTTTGGAGTTAATATGAGAAGCAAAAGCAGATAGATCCTTAGCCACATTAGTAGAGGAAATGTTAAAGCTTTCATGGAAGCGGGTGTAAATATCACGGAGTGCAGTGGAAGGCCTTCTTTCTGAATTGAGATTTGAATATTCGTCTTGGTCTTTCCGTCAATGCAGATTGATTCAGGCTTGTCGTGCAAGTAGGCAAGGTATAGGCGAACGTTTTCAAAGAGTCTGTGATCTCGCAGCCGAGCCATAACGTAACGGCCGTCAAGGTCATTGTTCGAGGACGTAGTGCTAACAAATTTGGATGTTAGTTTGATGGTTGGGGGAAGTAAAGGATCGATAAACGCTTCAGAGGTTGGAGTTGGTGTGTTAATATGGGAAGACGGAGCAGGATTGAGAATATGGGAGTGAACGAAATTCGGGTTATTGGAGGAAGTTGTAGCAGAAGTTGAAGTATGTCTTGAAGGGTCAGTGGAGTTTGGGGTCAAATTAAAAGATACCCGTTTTCGTTGAAGCCTTGGTGACGTCGAGTTGTTCGAGGGTCGAGTGGAGGAACTGTGAGGAGATGATAGCTTAGAGGAATTATGGGAGCGAGAAGGAGTAGATATATTGGGGGCGGGTTGAGAAATGGGAATAGTGTTGGTGTCAGTAGACGTATTTAGTATAGGCTGACGGAGTTGAGGGGAGAATAATGGAAAAGTTCCAGCTTTGAAACTCCAGTTAGGATCGAGGTTACTGTTGGACATGGGGTTATTCGACTTACGTTTAGTAGGCTTAGTGTTAGACTTAATGCTATTGGATCTGATCCTAGGCCGAACAACTCCTGCGTTAGTCCATTTCGCGATGGACATATCTCCCAAATTCAACACTTCGTTGGAGGGACTCGAAAAAAGCCAGTTGTATTTCGAGGATATGTCGAGTTTGAAACTGCTACTTGACCGGGGAAATCTTCAGACAGTTGGCAATGGTGATAGCAAATTTCTGCTGGAAATAGTTCTTCAACCAAGAGGCGTCAGCGTGCCGGGGGGCTCTTTTTATGACGAATGAATCGTCTTTTTGAATTTTGTCCAGCCTTTTGTTCCAATCAGCCAGTATCCATAGTGTGCCGAATCGGTTAAGGTAGATCGGTGTAGGTGGTCCGTTGATGGCGGCTGGAGTTGTGATAGGAGTGGGCTTGTCCAAGGCTGTTATGGGTGTTTTTAGAGTCCCAGGTAGCGTTAGAGTTGTTGTAGTCGTCGTGGAGGTCAGGTGATTATTGGAAATTATAGGTTCCAAGTGAATAGTTGGGGGAGCAAGTGGAATTGCGGTTTGGGGCGACGTGATGTTCAGCAGCTCATCAAGTATGGAAGTGTTATTGTGTGGTTGCTGGTAATGGTTGGACTCCAAACTGCTAGAAACACATCTTATCTCTTCTGCAATATCTTATTACAGCTAATTTAATATGTGCCGATTCTTCTCTGAGAGACCTTAAAGTAGCTTCTACTACATCCAGGTGTTCACTCGGAACGGTCATTGCAGCAACCAAAGATTTAATACCAGCTGTGTGGATCGCATTCGATTTATCCGCAGCGGTTAGATCTCCAAGGACTGTTAAATGGTCACGCATGTACGTGTTAAGTTGAACCATTTGGGAGTTAAGCGTTGAGAGGGGAACGGAAAATTTCGACAGCTCATTGTTGAGGTGAATTGTGGTAACCAAATCGTGTGTCCTCTTTTGGGTTGATTCGTTTATAATTGCAAGTTGCTTCAAACAGGATTTGAAATAAGACTTGCTTATTTCACTCGCGCGCTCTACAGAACTACTGAGCTCATCAATTGTCTTGGATACCTCATCCAACTTCGAGAATTGATTTATCACTTTTTTGAATGAGCGGTTCATGTCAATTAGCGTATTGTTGGTTGAGTCGTTATGGCATTTGATCGTTAGCATCACATGCGAGAGTGAAACTACTTTGCACTCATCGCAGAAGAAAAGAAAGTTGTTCGCAAAGTCCCTTACATAGATCGCGGATCTTTTGCCGATACCGGTACAGAGGGGGTGAAACAATTTCCCACAAAGGCCATTGCAGGCAATCAGATCAGAGTTGTTATTTTCAACACAATTGCTATTGGCACACGATTTTTAATTTTTTTTTTTTGTTTTTTGTTTTTTTTAGTCAACGAACAGCGGAAAGGTAGAGCAGGTCAGTTAAACACCAGGGTAAACGCACTTGGACAATTTTTGCGTCAACTGAATTCAGGAAATAAATATAAAGTAGGTCAGTTTAACAAAACAACAAAACTGTAGGTTTAATGCACTGAGGTAATCCGGCGGCAAAAGAAAACAAAATGCGTCAGCGAAATACTACAGCGCGGGGAGAGAGGGTTTGGGATTATTTGATAATTTGAATTCGCAAGGCGGAGAAAAAGAAAAACACGTCTTTACACCACGGCAGTGGTGTGAAAAGCTACATATAAAACTTCAAAAATGGTAGTTCCGGAATGCTTCAGAAGGCAAAGACCATCATAAACCGGTCCTTATTCGACTGTTTACAAGAAGTCTTGAATGTCGTCATGCTTACATTAAGAGCAGAGGAGTGGAAACAGCTTTGCATGATGTCGTTAGCACCATAGCACTCTCCACTTGTTTGAAAGCTGCCAAATCGAATGTTAACAAATGGAAGTGGAGGTCAAACAAACAAAATCATTGGCATTAAATTCATAGGAATCAGTAAAGAAAAGTAAGTTTTTTTTCAATAATCAATAGTTTCGCAATATATTTTCAGGAAAATGGCTTCATTTAATTATGCAAAGAAGTCGGAAACAGTAAATAGAAAGAACTGTACTGCAAAGTTGTCCTTATTTTGCAAACTTTCAGGTGGTGGAGAAGAAGGAGCTGTGGCTTCGTGGGAGTAAAGTGTTAAAGGCAGTCTTCTTGAAGATAAAGGTAATCCAAATACCAAGATAGAGAGAAAATTCTCATCATTTTTCAAACGGCTGGTCAATGAACTTGACAAAACCTATATGCACCCGATAATCATCTCGTAGAGTGACATAGAACATATATTACTCAAGAAACTGACCCCGTCCAAGAGAAACGACCTAGTGATATAAACGTTCATTGTTGTGCGGGTGGCAATGGTGCAGTAGTAGTGTATTCGCTTACGGAATGGAAGGTCGTGCGTTCGAATCCCGGCCAAGTCCATTACTTTATACCGAATACATGAAATCGTAATCTCCCTAAGTAACTTAGACACCACCCGTGGAGAAAAAACCTACAACTGCACCCAAACACTTCTTTCCTATATCTCTATTCTTTCTAATACTAAGTAGTTTACACTGTGTTCTTAGCATTATAAGGGTACCGTAACAACAGGAAAAAAAAAATCCCTTTAGCGTAAGCAAATTATAAAAAAAAAAAAAAAAAAACGTTCATTGTACAATTAACTTTCTGTTTGACTATCTGCCATTGCATTTTAATTTGTACCCAAGTTTGGCGCGTTTGCTGGGAGTGCATACTCAGACTCGTCCAGTAATCATATCAGGCCTTTGGCAATTTATTAAGACTTATAAATTATAAGATGAAGAAAATCTTCCCCTGAATCCTTTCGCCAATCTTGGAGTATGGCACAGCGCTGGAACGGATGTTGCTTTCATGGAGAGCATGAATCTTGTTGTCAGCGACAGCTGCCCCGTCGCTAGCTCCCACCTCTCTAAATTGTCTACCTCCTCCAGACGGAAAAGAATAACAAATTACAGAACAACAATAAAGACTGACCGCAAACGGCCACATAACGCACGTGCGTATCTGCAGATTGCAGAAACAGCGTCAAATAGAGAATGAGCCTACTGCTCGTACACCGTACAATACCAGCGGTAAAAAATTGATGCGGTCAGCTTCCTCCCAGATTGGCAAAGTCCATCCAGGGGAAAGGTCGACCGCATCAACCACTCTGCCAAAGGATGCCACCGAGGAAACTTAACGGAGAAGGAAAAGCAATCCTTCTACAAGGCTAAAGAACAGTTAAGGACAATACCCGACAACCCAATGGTGAAGAGTAAGCCCAACTCTAGGACAGTTCCCAAAAGACTGGCTGGGAAGGGAAAGGATAGCACTTGGCTCTCCCCAATCGCAGCCAGGCTCAGTAAACCCGTAGTTGGGCAACAAGTCGCCGTAGTAAACTACGGCAATCCTCCACGGAAGTTGACAGAGGACCAATGGCGACTTATTGAACTTTGAATCCTGGATGAGGTGAATGAGGCCATCCTTAAAAGCAAGTTCACATATCCCAAAGGATCGTATTGAAAGATACTTACGTTCCTTAATTACCGATCAACTGAGCCACGCTTGTGAAGTGATCGAGATAGGAGAGTGTAAAAAATCAGGCACGGAAGTGGTAGTGTTGCTTACTCACAAATCCATTCCGTTACTGAAAAAGATCGACTTTAAAAGTCGCGTCGGCATAAACCGATGCAAGCTTAGGCTTATTGAATAAGGGTGGGACATCAAAAAACGGTGATGAGGATAGTACAAATAAACCTTATTCACAGTAAGGCGGCCAGCGCTAACCTGATCTACCTCATGGATGGTAGAAAAATAGACTTGGCGCTTATTCAAGAACCCTGGATATCAGGAAGCAGAATAAGAGGTTTGAACTCGAATGGACTTGTTCTATTTAAAACAGTGCAGCTATACCCAAATAATAATACTCGAACTTGCATACTAGCTAGGAAACAGATTAACCGCTTTCTTATATCTACCTATAGTCATAACGACCACACGACGGTAAAACTTAAGCGTAACGGACTCCCTCTGCTGATTCTAACATCATTCTATTAGCCCTGTGATGCAACGGAAGGGCCATCGTTGAATTCGTGATATATCAGACACGAACAATCCCCAAAACCACATTGAAACCCTAGAAAAACTATCTGGGACCTTTTCACAATGGAATTGGAAAAGAATACACCAGACAAATGCTGCGTATGCACCTGAGAGTACAGATAGGAAAAATTCTAGGTAAAGCCCTTAAAAAATCAGGTCCCCTAAACACGAGAAGTAAAAGAAAATCGACTAATCCATGGCGGACAAGAGAACTATACGACATTAGAAAAGAAACTAGAAACATTTTTAATGTAGCAAAACGTACAAGAATGGACAGTGACTGGGAAATTTACAAGTCCAGTCAAAGAAATTGAAAACAGAAATACAACGAGCAAAGCGATTTTTGTGGAAATCCTTCTGCAGTGAAGTAGAAAACACTACTGAATCAGCTAGGCTATGGA
Source organism: Portevinia maculata (assembly GCA_949715645.1). Classification (NCBI taxonomy): domain Eukaryota; kingdom Metazoa; phylum Arthropoda; class Insecta; order Diptera; family Syrphidae; genus Portevinia; species Portevinia maculata. The sequence goes on along the minus strand of OX454527.1, from coordinate 172,667,701 downwards.
AAGTACTTGCTAAGGAACCAGTAGCCTTTGAATTACTCTACGATCCCAACGGCAACTGGACAGAATCCTGCAATGAAACGCTTAAGCTCCGCCTTGAGACTCACTTTCCGGGATGCACCAATGAGCACAACAACCCGGAAGAGGAGCACTACAAGGAGAATACAGCGCCAGCGGAATTTATAACGGAAGAAAGGATATGAAAAGCCATTAATTCCTTCTCTCCGTATAAATTTCCAGGTATTGATTGCATTTTTCCTATTATGCCACAAAGATGAGAAGAATATATAACCCCACATCTAAGCAACATATTCCTATGTTGCCTAAAATGGGGACATGTACCAAAAGAATGGCGAGAATTTAAAGTGGTTTTTATACCCAAAGCTGGAAATTGAGTCCAGAAATTTTATCTCCGGCTCAGCATGCGTATACGAAAGGCAAAGGTGTAGAGACGGCACTCCATAGTGTCTTCAGCACCATAGAAAAGACATTGATTGATAAGGAATATACTCTAGCCGCGTTCCTGGACATAGAAGGTGGCTTTAACAATCTCCGGGCGGAAGCAGTAGAAAGAGCCCTAGTAAACTTTAATGTGCATGTTAAATGGATAATGTGCATGCTTAAAAATAGATGCATCAACTCAGAGTTAGGTGGTGAAATAATTAAAGTGACAGCATCTAGAGGAACTCCTGAAGGCGGGGTCCTATCACCCCTTCCATGGATACTCGTTTTGAACGAGATTTTGATTGAACTAAGACTTAGCGGAGTCAAGGCAGTAAAATATGCAGACTTAGCAGTGCTAGCTACAGGGAAATTCCCATCCACTCTAAGCGAACTAATACAGAACGCCTTATCTATGGTTGATACCTGGACCGGAGACTGCAGAGTTGCAGTTAACCCACCGAACACAGAACTGGCCCTCTTCACCGATAAAAGACTTATACCGCAAATAAATCGGCCAACAAAAATTAAACTGGAGAATCAATATAAAAGAAAGATCAAAGAAGGCAATGATAGCCTTATATGCCTGCAACAGAATTTTTGGCAAAACCTTTGGTCCTAGTCCCAAAATAATTAAGTGGGCTCTATACGGCAGTGATAAGATCTATACTCACATATGGTAGGTAATTTCGTCTGGTGACAGGGGTTGTGCAAGGTCAATAACCTTAAGACTATAGTCCAAAGAATCGCCTCACAGCGTGGTTGGAGGCGATTTTCAATCTAAAGCCTCTAGACCTTTTTGTACAAGAATCAGCGGTAAATAGTGCCTTGCGGCTAAACCAAACAGAAAACTAGAAACCTAGTACAACTGGACATGCACTGATTCTACAGAAAGTCACGGGTGGTAATGTATGCAGAAACGACATTAGTCCCCATCTAGGTTTTATAAGACCATTTACTGTCTCCTTTCCCTGCTGGAAAGAATGGCATGAGGATCAATTGCCAGTCCATAAATCAACGATCCCCATCTATACAGATGGCTCCAAGGTGGATGGCGTCGGCACGGGTTTTTATTCCGAAATACTCTGAATATCTGGCTTGATGAGACTCACGGATTACAGCAGCGTCTCTAAGCTGGGCTTCTGGCAGTGACAACAGCCGCCAAATAGGTTGCAATGATGGCAATACCACGGGCTGATATTACCTTCTTCATTGACAGTCATTGACAGGCAATATAATCGATTTCCGCCACAGAAATTAAGTCGAATGTTGTAAGTGGCTATTGCGAAAAGCTGTGGGTTCTTGGCGCACATAACATTGTAAGACTCTGTTGAGTCCCCGGACACAGTTGTGTCCCAGGAAATTAAAAAGCCGATGAACTGACGAGAAAAGGATCATTCCTTGAATTAAGACAGACTGACACTACAGTAAAAAGCCCACCCTGTTACCATAAACAGGTGATTGGGGATAAAACACTGGTGGCAGCAAACGAAAGATGGAGTGCCCTTGACTCCTGTTTCATAACCAGAAAAATGTAGCCACTTTAAAACAAACGAAAGACCGAGAGAACCCTTCAAATGAATAAAAAATGTTTGTCCTCTCTCACAGGTATTATCACCGAACATAATATGCTGGGCTACCATGCAAAGAAATTGAAACTCAGCACAGATAACCTCTGTAGAGGGTGCGATGACGAGCAGATGAACGAAGATACCCCTTATTTCCTCTGTCACTGTCCCCCACTCTGCCGTATAAGAAACAACGTCCTCGGAAGACATTTCTTCCAGGATTTAGAAGTACTCGTATTCTACTTGATTATTTCGGGCCCCTAAAGAGTATATGGTTAAAATTTCAGCTCTCTAGGTCCAGTTTAAAGCCATAATTTTTGCCGACAGACGGACGGACGGATGGACCGACATGGCTAGATCGACATTACTATCTATGCTGATCATAAATATAGTAACCTTTAGGGGTCTACAGGCAATATTAAGTTATGTTACAAACTTCGCGCCAAAATTAATATACCCTTAGAATTGGGTATAAACAGATTTAAAAGAGTAAGTAAATTAACTTTGGGCATAGATAAGAATAAGAATAAGAGACAGTATGGTGAACTGGGAAGGGTGGCGACGGTGTAGAGGTTAGTGTGTTGGCTTGTGACCCGTGCGGTGCAGGTTCAATCCCCATGGGGAACAACAACATACGCCACCCATTCACATGCCTCTACACCAAAAGGAGGATTTCTGCCTGGTAGTACAATGGACCGTTAACGAGTCTGAGTGCTCTGGGATTTGGATTTCCTTTTTTTAAAAAAAAAAAATAAAAAAAAAAAAATGGTAAACTGGGGCGCATTCGTCAAAGCCGATTTCAACGGGATGCACTTTGAAGTAAGCAACAGTAATGAAGGTGAATGCATCCATTGTTAAATACAGGAACATGATCAAAATTTGACACTCGTAGTCAGGCGCTCAAAAAAGTTAGGTGTACTTTTGTGTTTTTCTCCTCTCAGTTGTTATTTTGTGGAAGAGGTAAGTAAGAGATTTTTTTAAGTCAATTTTATTGTTTTAAAAACAGATTTTTGTGGCCTGCTAGGATATCAAGTTGTGAAGTGAACTGTATAGTTAAAAATAGGCTTTAACTAAAAGTGACAAGAATTTGTGAAGAAGAAAAAAATTTGAGCAGCTGGGGCACAATCAGCATCTAAGTTCAGGACACTTTCAGCAGCTGCCGAATATGGCCCAAAATTATTATTTTTAATTATTCTACATGTTATTTTTATGTTACGTAGATATGGTACGAACCTATTAAAAGAAAACCAACAGGGTTTCTATAAATGAGGAGTCAATGAAAAAAGCAGTTGACGATGTTGTTCAGAAGATAGAAACGATTTCATCTGCTGCCGGAAAGTACCTTCTAAAATGTCGAACTCTACAATTAAGACTTTCAAAACGAGGCCCTTTAAGACGATCATCTGATTCGGAGAGCGATATAGAAAAGAAATTTAAGTCTAAATATACTTCACCACAATTTTTTTCAAAGGCCTAAGAAGAAGATGTGGCGGTCAGCTTTATAGTAAGTTTCGTAAAATTTTAAATTTAGCTGCTGCTCCCCTTTTCCTGGACTCGAACCGGATGTTCTTTCCAACGTATCCCAAAAATCTTTACGATTAGCTGCAAATAACACTGAACTATAAGCGTCGATGCACCGGAATCGACAATATTTCAGGCGATTCCCACGCTCGTTTTCTTTTTGCATCTAGACAGTGAACAAGATAGGAGCAACCTCTTGGGAAACTAAACCAAAAGAAACCAATAAGTGGATTTCAAATAACTCCCAATTCCATCCACAGGTAAGAGTGGCATCTTTCTTCCTTTCCTTTTTTTTTGAATGTAAGGCAAAATGGTTTTTGTTCTCCTAGGATTTCAAATTATATTTCTCCCAAGTTGTCCCAATCGGCAACAGTTCCTGATTTGATGCTACTAAAACCCACCTGCCTGCGGCTCGAAAAATTAATACAAATCGCCTTAACCAATCGTGTATTAAATTAAAAGTACAAGAAAATGTACAAACTAATTAACTGCAGTGCAATGCATAATTATATGTTTCTGTTGTCCACAGAAATTGCGGACGTCCAATAAATAGTTTCGGGAGCGCGGCATCACACTTGAATATATATGCATATATGCGCAAACCGAAACATAGCGTCCGCAATAATTGTGTAGGCTCTCCGCAAATTCTATTTTTTTTTTGCATTACGGAGCAGACAGCTTTGACAAACAAACCCGAACCCGAGTCTCATCGCTGCGTGTTAAACTCAGTTTCTGTCTTTCGCGAAGATTGACGCATGGGCACGAAATTCAACTCACACACCCACCAGAGAATCCACGCATCAGCGAATCACCCTTACCCTCAGGATACCGCGAGTCATGGTGTATATAATAAGAAAATCAGTGATAGTGTAAAGATTATTTAATGGATTAATTTAATCTACAAAGTGTTTTACCTAAATACATATACAGTCAAAATCGGTTATAACGACTTTCAAGGGACTGACGAATTTGGTCGTTATAAGCGATAGGTCGTTATAACCGATATGTATATACTTATTTTTCCCCTAGTTTTTCTTTGAATTTGAGCCAGAAAATAATAAGAATACACATTTACAAATATACGTTTACTGTTTTTTAAAAAAAAAATGGAAATATCTAATTGCTTAGTGCAGATTTTTCTTTTTTGGCTCATTTTCCGATAAGAAGGTACAACTTTTCCCCTCACAAAATTAAATTAAACTTCTACAACCACTTGTCACACTGAAAAATTTGCACTGAGTAAAACTTCCCCAACGTAGAACAAACTCAATAAACGCAAAAGCAAAAAAATAACGTCTACAAACGGTAACTACTGTAACATATGCCAGATTATAAGAACTTAAATACATCGCATGCGCATCTACAGAGAATCAGTTTACCGTTCCAGAAAAAAAATCAGTTGCGCCAACAGCTGCGTCGATTTTAGTCGTTATAACCGATATTAAATTTAAAAAAAGGGTAAAATCGGTAGTTGTAAGCGATATGTCGTTATAAGCGATGTCGTTATAAGCGATTGTCGTTCAATGGAATTACAATAGCGCTGATTCGGGACCTAAGAATTTGGTCGTTGTAACCGATACGTCGATATAACCGATGTTGTTATAAGCGATTTTGACTGTATGTCATTTTGCGTAATCGTGAAAGCACACCATCCTAATGGTTAAATTGTTGCTATAAATTTTGTTGGTTAGATAAACTTAATATTAATATAATATAAATAGAAATTTATTAAATTACGTTACCTTAATTTGTGAATACATAAGAAGTAGAAAGAAAAACATAGGGACGGGCTACAGTCCGCTTGGGCGAACTGTTGGATACCCTATTCTTATTCCTATCTCTCATAAGTGGGTGTGACAAAAGTCTTAGTATGGTTGAATTGTTAAAAACGCTCCACATATTTTGTTATATAACATTTAAAGGATTTTATCAAAAAAAAAACAAAGCTTTTTTAAAAAAAACGCTCCCTAGCTCAAACTTTGGTTTTTCAATAAAATGTTTTATTTAATTGTGGGCATGTCAGTAGGCGGATTTAAAAAGAATTAACACATGTGCATAAAGGGCCCCTAGAGAGTATATATTATAAATTTCAGCTCCCTAGCTCAAACTTTGAATTTTCAAAAAGAAAAAAAAATTAAATTGTGGGCATGTCAGTAGGCGGATTTTGAAAATATTAACACATGAGCATAAAGGGCCCCCTAGAGAGTATATATTATAAATTTCAGCTCCCTAGCTCAAACTATCGATTTGCAAAAAAAGTTGATTTTAAATTGTGGGCATGTCAGTGGGCGGATTTTGAAAATATCACATGAGCTTAAAGGGCCCCTAGAGAGTATATACAAGGTGGCGGAAAAGTAATCCTCCTATCAGAAAATGCTATAAATTTTGCGATTGGGCCCCTAATGTCAGTTCTGTTTTGACATTTGTGTAGTAAACACATGCGAAAAACACGTTAATAAACAATGTTACGCTACACTGCTCCAGAACGCGGAATATTGGTGACTATTTTTTTATTTTTTTTTTTAAATTACAGCCAAAAAACATCGGAAGGTTATTTTTGCGCCACCTTGTATTATAAATTTCAGCTCCCTAGCTCAAATTTTGGTTTTTCAATAAAATTGTTTTATTTAATTGTGGGCGTGTCAGTGGGCGGCTTTTGAAAATTTTATATTCCGAGCAGTTTTAGGAGCCATAGATCATATAAAAAAATTTCAGCTTCCTAGCTCAAAATTCGATTTTTTCCAAAATTTGGTTTTTTTGAGTTTGTGGGCGTGTCTGTGGGCGGATTTCAAAAATTCGTAAACTTGATTATTTCGGGACCCTAGAGAATATATGGTTACAATTTCAGCTCTCTAGGCCCAGTATGAAGGCCTAATTTTTGCCGACGGATGGACGGACATGGCTAGATCGACATTACTATCGATGCTGATCATAAATATAGTAACTTTTAGCGGTCTACGGGCAATATTAAGGTATGTTACAAACTATGCATCAAAATTAATATACCCTTAGAATAGGGTATAAAAAAAGAAAAAAAAATACACCATCATCATCACGGTGCAGGGAAATAAGTCCACTTCGCGAAAGTGGTTTTATTTCCCACTAAGTGGGAACTAAGTCCCTCAGTGGACTTAGTTCCCGTGGACTTATTTCCCTGCACCCATCATCACCGCAGTATCATTTCAGCTTGCAGAAATCTGTTAGTACTTTCATGCGTAATAAATAAAATATGATAAATTTCTTTGGCAAACAATTATTTCAAAATATATACATTTACTTGAATACTATTTTCTACTAGTATATTATATATCCTATTGATATCGTTAAAACTAAATACATAAATTTCTGCTCAACAAAAGAACGTTAACTTATATATATCCCTATACCATTTTTTATTTTATACCCTTAAAACCGATTAAACAAAATAAGGCTAAACCAAGTCTACCAAAATGTACCCCGGTAATATGCATACGAAGTGGATTAAGTTGGATTGTCCTTAAATAACAATAATTGAAGTAAAAATAAACTGATGTGTGTCTTTACATACATTCCGGCGTTTAATATGTATTTCAATATGAATAAGATGTGCGTTTAAGTTTTAGTTACTTGGGTTGTGGCCGTAAATACATGTGAGGATATCTTCCGGGATTATTCTTAGCACTGGACAAAGAATAGTCATGGTGCATCTACGCTCTCATCAGATGCAAAGGGGCAGGGCAGTCCGAAATGTTTCACAACACCCGAAACATCGTCAGCCCCATTAAATTTTTTTTTATTGCTTTTCTAGTTTCACATTAATTCTAGATTTCTCTTCTCGTCTCTTCTTATAATTTCTTTTCCCTCTGTCAAAACGCAAACTATAAGGCACGATAAAATACATGTGTGTATAGGGAGGCAGCAATCTCCCACCCCACCGACGAGTAAACGCCGCGCAAACGCAAGCGTGCCTATTGCTGCCATGGGATTTAGGTCAACCACCACCTCGTTTTAGCACCCACCTACCTGCACATCACAAAGAACTAGTCGCTTATGTTAAAAAGAGCGCTTTTCACTATTTTTGCTTGATATATGCTTCTTTTCGAAAGTTGGCCTATAAATATGCACTCAAAAATAATATATCACATCTAAATAATTGGGATGTATTTAAGGAAGCTTCGAAGAAGAGGCTATATGGATTCTTAAGGAAATATCAAAGCCTGTCTTTGAGAAAACTAGAAAATATCAGAGTTTCTCGAGTGTAAGCCCTGAACAGAACAGATGCTTTTATTTATTTTATTTTATTTATTTTCATTATTCTTGTTTACAGCTATGAATTTAACAATTTTAGCAACTATATATTTAATTCAACCTATATAATAGCAGTAATAGAATAGTAAGTAACATTTTTATTTATTGAAAACAGAGATAATTGTTGTGTCAAAGCCTGTTTTTGAGAAAACCAGAAAATATCAGTGTTTCTCGAGTGAAAGCCCTGAACAGAACAGATGCTTTTATTTATTTTATTTTATTTATTTTCATTATTCTTGTTTACAGCTATGAATTTAACAATTTTAGCAACTATATATTTAATTAAACCTATATAATAGCAGTAATAGAATAGTAAGTAACATTTTTATTTAATGAAAACAGAGATACTTTAACCAATAGCTATTCTTTTGTGGGGTGAGCACTGAGCAATTTAAAATAAGAAGAGCGGACAAAAAATAAAAAAGAATTAAAAATGTATACATAAAAAGAGTTGTATCCAGAACAGAGAGAAAAAAAAACATTTATACATTTAAAGCAAGTAACTCTATGACTTCCTAAATATAAATAAATAATTAAACAAAACTAAACAATATAGCGTAGCAAAACTTCAACATTGTGATCGAAACCAAGGAGCCAAGATTCGTATATCGGCAGGAAGTCTGTTAAACAACTTCCTGGATATAAGTGAGTACGAGCTCCTAAAATTTGTTGTGCGAAAGGCCGGGATGGCTACTCGAGTTTGGTAATTGCTGCGTAAATTGTATGTCTGCCCTGTGGTTTTACCATTATAAGGGTACTGTGTCACTACAGAAAAAAGAAATCCCTTTAGCGCACGCAAATTATAAAAAAAAAAGTTGTATGTGTCAAAAATTGGACTCTGCATATAACCACCTCTAATAAAGAAGACCTTTAGCACCCTATAGTAAAATAAATGTCTAATAGGAAGAATGTTTGTAATTCTGAAAAGTTCCATAGAATGAGCTAAACGGGCAGCGTTACAAATCTTTCTTATAGCTGAATTTTGCAACACAGCTAATTGCTGTATCTTATATCTGCTAGCGCCCCCCAACAGCTTATACCATACTGCAACTTATAATGAAATATTCCGTAATAAATTGTTTTTAAGGTGTTGATAGAAAAAAATCTTCTTAGTTGATAAAAACTGCGAATGACAGAGAGCAGATATTGCTTAAGATGTGAGATATGCACAGACCAGCTCAGACTTCTGTCGATAGTAACACCTAGATATTTAAATTGGGTTACGGTTTCAATCTTAAAGCAATTTGCGTTACAGTTAATACTAGCGTTAGATGGATTATTAGGGCCTGAGTCGAAACAATTACAATTAAACAATTTGAACTTTACGCAATTTAAGGCATGAAATACAATATCGATGTCAGGAATCACATCATTACTGAGACTAAAAAACATAAGTTTGGTTTTGTTACTGACTACTAGCTTATGTTGAGCAAACCATATTCTTAAAAGGCTTACGTCAAGATTTAAGTCAGCCACTAAATTGAGGCTGTTGACTGACTCATACGCTATACCCAAATCATCAACAAAAGCCTTAACTTTACCCACCAAATGCAGTTCAAATAAAGAGTTGATGTAGATCAAAAATAAAATTGGCCCAAGAACAGAGCCTAGGGGAACACCAAGACAGATTTCCTTTGTGCTACTTAGACTATTTCCGATTTTAAGTTTTTTCTTTCTATCCCTTAGGTAAGACGCGAACCAATCATAGAAAAAAACACGGAAACCAACATTATACAATTTTCCCAAGAGAATATTGTGATCAACCATATCAAAGGCCTTGGTTACATCAACAAAGAGCCCAGCACAACATTTTTTTAGTCCAATCCTTTCTGTGCCAGGCAGCAGAAATCTATCAGAGCATCTTCAGTAGATCGACCAGTCCTAAAGCCGAACTGATTCCAAATGAAGAAGTTTATTTTATTTAGGTATTTCAAGACCCTATTCTTAAATGCTTTTTCAAATACCTTTGAAATAGAAAGCAATAACGAAATTGGCCTATAATTATTTTTTTCTTGTTTGCTTCTCTTTTTAAAAGAGGTTTTACGTTTGCAGATATAAGTTCTTCTGGGTAAATTCCAGACATGACACTAAGATTTAAAAGATGTGCCAAAACATCAACTATATTGAGAGCAATTCTTTTAAGAATAAGGTTTAAAATACCGTCGATACCGCAAGAGTTAGAATTATTCAACGAGTTTATAATTTTTAATATTTCAAGCCCCGAGATGGTTTCAAAGTAGAAACTATTTCTGTTAAAAGTAGAATCTCTCACGCCCCATTCGAACCCGGCCCAACAACTACAATTGCAGAAGGCTTCGTTTGGGGAGGACACTTGCCCAATAGAGGCAAAGTAATCATTAAATTCGTTTGCAACTGCAATCGGATCGGATATAGTGACATTACCATCTGTTATTGTAATACAGTTATTGTGGCTAATAACATTGCGGTTTACAATGCTATTTATTAGTTTCCACTCTTTTTTCAGGTTCCCTTGTGCCATTCTCATTTGGTTATGATAATAACAGTCCCTACAAGTCCGGATATCTTTCCTTATCTTTTTACACAGATGACTAAAACGCTTTTTTAAACTACAGTTTTGCGGATGTTTCTTGCATTTCTTCGCCAGTTTGTTTTTCAGTTTTATTTGTTTAAGGAGAGGGCGACTCATCCAAGGTTTAAGCCTTTCTACTTTTTTCCTTTTCACATTGATGTTACTAGCAGCTGTAATACAGTTTTTTTTTAAAATTTGCAAAAATAGATCATAGGCTTTACTTGCATTTTCTTCAGTATAAACCTCTTCCCAATTGATATAACGCAAATCTAGATTCAGTTGGGCAAAGTTAATTTTGTTTACATGCAAAAAAACTGTCCGTTTCGGTTTTCACGTTTTTCAGAGTATTAAATAGAATACCAGTCGTACAGTGGTCAGTAATTTGTAGGTCCACATTGATTGCAGCACATTGATTAGAAGGAATTTTTTCGAAACGGCAAAAAAACATGATCAAGGCAGGTATTTCCAATTGGCCTTGTTATATCATTTACGTATGAAGTTAAACCTTGCTCGGCTATAAATGTAAGGTATAAATCTAAAGAGGAACATTGGCTCAACAAATCTACATTTAAATCACCTAAAATGACAAGATTAACAACTTTCACTCTACCCAAATAATAAGAAAACTCCTCAAGAAACACATTAATATGCTGTGAATTAAATCTGTACACACATACAAAAGTAAATAATCTATCTATCTATCTATATATATAAAAATCAATCCATATTTGAGTTTTTTGCCGGTGTTTGGCCAAACGCGTTAACCGATTCCAATGAAATTTTTTTCCATGAAAGGTGACGTGTGTACAAAGAATGTTTGGTATGTGCGATATCTGTATCTGCATCCGTGTGTGAATTATGGGCATTTGAGTGAGTACACATGCATATGTGCATATGCGTGTAAATTCCGATGCAGATACAGAGACCCAGCGCTGTCAACTGGGGCATAATTATGCCTTTTGGGCATAATTTTGAAGCCTTGGGCACCTGGGCAACTTAATCTGAAAATATGCTGAAATGGGCACAATTTTACAGCAATTTTTTACGTTTATTTCATGTCGAACATTCGTAATTCAAACCTTAAAACATAATTCAGGCATACAAAAAGGGATAATTCCAAAATGTTTCCACAGTTAGACAATTTTTTAACTAGCATGTTCTGTCTCCCACTTTGATCATCTTGGGTTGAGCGATAAATCAAAACAACAACAACAATGTTGAAACCTTAAGCGGTATATAACACGCGCAAAGGCTTTTTAAAATGAAGACTGCCACGAAAGTGTTACATTAAAGCCATTTCAATTTTTTCCAAACATTGTATGACTTTAAAGACTATGATGAAGATCAAGATTCTATATAATTTTAACTTCTGTCGCTTAGGTTTTTTAAATGAATTTTTTTCTGTGATTTTGTTTATTTTGTTTTATGTTATAATTTATTTGCTATACGATTTTATGTTATTTTCACTTAAAATTACATGAAAAACTATGAATAATTTTGTTATCTGTGATTTGATGTTGTTTATGTTCAGAGGTTTTCTATTTATGTATTTAAATATTAATAAATAGTCTTTCATTAGCGACTTGACAACTTCAAACTTTCAGTGTGAACGCACCCTTAAACCGATTACCGAATTGTCAATCTCAAAATATTAAATAAAATCAAGATTTTCATCATAGTGTAGTACAGAAAGGAACCACGTTTACAAATAATTAAAACTTAATACCGGATTTCCGAGTCGATGGTCGCAACTTCAAGAGCGATAACGCCAATTTTCGGATGTAATTCTTGTCCCAGTAGACAAACGATTCATAGTCTAGTGAACAAATTTGAGTCAGAATATTCGCTGCTTGATGTTGCCGTGCCAGGGAGACTACATTTTGCCCGAAGTGTGGAGAATATTACTGCCATCTTGTCCGTCGCAAACCAGCCAAATCAGTCAATTTCACGGCGTTCTCAAGAATTGGGCCTCTCCCAAACGCGAATTTTGCGTAAGGATCTTGGCCTATACTCTTACAAGATCAAGCTGCCTCAATAACTAAAGCCACTTGATCATATGAAGCGAAGTACGTTTCATCGCAATATCATCTTCAGCGATGAAGTGCATTTTGGTTAAACGGCTTCGTCAATAAGCAAAATATGCGGTACTGCACAGGTGAGAATCCTCATGTGCTTCATGAAACAGCAATTCATGGGCAAAAAGTCACTGGTTGGTGCGGTTTTCATGCCGGTGCCGGTGGCGTCATTGGAGCGTTTTTTGTTCGTCGATGAAAATTACCGTCACGTAACGGGTAATAGTATTCGCAACAGAGACATTGGAACGTTATTTCTTTGAGCAATTGGATGAATTGGACATCAGTGATATGTGGTTCCAACAAGACGGTGCCACAAGCCACACAGCGGGTGCAACAATCGAATTATTGAAACGAACCCGTCTATTGGCCGCAGAGATCGTGTGATTTAAAGTCTGTAGACTTTTTTTTATGGGGCTACATTAAATCAATGATCTATGCGCCGGCCGTATCGGTCGAAAAGTGCGGCTGAGTCATCGAAAATTGGGTTCAAGGTATCGATCGCTGCAGATGTTCCCGTGGTAGACATATGAACGAAGTCGAGTTCCAGGCATAAATGTTTTGAGAGTAATTCAAGCCAATAAATTGTTTCTTGAGATATCTCAAGTAGTTTGCATTTTATTTAAAAAAAAAGTTGTCAAGTCCTTAATGAAAGACCTTTAAAATGCCAAAAATGTATGCCTCTTTCATTTTCATTATTATTTTGAATTTTTTTTAAAAATGGGCATAATTTAATTGGAAAGGGCATAATTTAATGAAAAATTGGGCATAATTTTCATGACATCAGTTGGCAGCTCTGCAGAGACCGCACATATAAAAAACCATCGTACAGACGTCACCTATTTTGTTATCCGAATGCGCATATGAAAGAGGGAGACCAGACCAACGTTTCAAGCATATTGTGGTGTTTGTGCGCACTTTCATTCTTGAGATACCGTGTGTTCAATGTTTTATTCAAATAACTCTTATTGAATTTGTTTGCATTTTTTTTTTGTGAATCGGACATCGGAAAGTTGCTTTTCCCACATTGATAACAATCGGTGTGAAAGTGAATGAAAAGTGATTCTATCGCAGTTTTTTACTTTCGCTTTGTTGTTTGATTCGCACAAGTAGGCTGACATAGTCGCCTGCCAGACAAAAAGCACCTACCCTAAGCGGAACAGGTTGAGCTCAAATCAGGCAATCTTCGGTATTGGCCTGAGAGTGTTTCTGTGAAGTTTAGTCAAAATCGGTCTTCTTTTTTTAGGGGCAGCAACATAGGTACGCCAGATACCCGGTATAGACAATAATAAGGAAGTCTACTCGAACATATTGGCCAATAGAATTCTAGGGCACGGGCAAAGCCGGGCGGGTGCAGCTAGTTCATTATAAAAGGAACAAGAGATTTTAATGACGTCAGCACTCGCCAAACTAAAACCCTCCACATCACAATCATCATACAAACTCCGAATAAAGACTCCCACACCTCCCGCACAATAAGAATCATTGGTTTGTGGATAAAAAATATATTCAGGAATATTGAAATCATTAATTTCATGAGAATAGATCCAAATTTCTGAAACAAAAATAATTACCGGTAAATACTCTAAAGCTTCAAGATTGCTGACCAATAAATCGAAATTTTGCCGAATACTTCTTATATTTTGATGTATAACAAAAAGTGGTTGGCTATTAATGTTATGAAAAATGCTATCACTAAAACTACCAATGGTATCTGAGATAAGGTTGTTGTTTAAAAGACTCTCGACAACCTGATCAAGTTTAGAACACTTATCCTCTTGCACGGTATTATGCAGCATATTCAAAAATAAACTTTTTAAACACTTGGCCAGTGATATGTGAAAATAATAATAGATTTATAAATATAATAATATGTATATAATAATAGATTTATAAATATAATATGCATATATGTATGTCACAAAATGCTATTAACTTATGTAATCAATGTATCTATATTTATGTTTTCCATTTAATGTATGTAATTAGTTCTAATCTACTTACCGCTAAAGCTCTTAAAGCTATATTTGTAAAGCCCTCACTAATTATGAGATTTAATCTCACTGTGAAACTATTATCTTGATAAATAAAGATTAAAGCTTTCGTTCATGATTGAGAACAATTACATTAGTTTTAAATAGAGGCAAGATCGTTGAATGATCTAATACAAACAACCTTATTACCTTTTCAACTTTTCTTAACAATGTTTGCGAATTATTAAACCATAAATATTTAAATTTTTTCTCTGTTTTACATTTTTTAGTTGCCATAAATAGTGAGCAAGTAAATTTTGTAAAGTTAATATATATATTAGTACAGGTCCTATCCGTATCACCAAATAAAGTTGTATTGAGATTTTTTCGGCCAGTTTTCTTGCTTTTCATGATTTTATTTTTAATTCCAAGCGATGAGAGTTCGACGCAAATAATGTTGGAGTTTTTTTGCTATTCTTCCTATTGGAACTTTTAATGTAACATTTTCTTATGTCCTCTGAAGACACGGAAACATTCAAAGCTTTATGAAAGATTTTTTTGGCACTTTCTTCTGCATTGTCGTCATTTACCTCAGGTACACCAACAATTTCAATGACGTCCTCAACTTGCTTTTGTTCCCACCAGTTTAATTTACCTTCAAGATCGTTAACCTTTGATGACAGTGAGACATTTTCTTCCTTCAATTGCTGGACTGCGCTTAGGAAATCACTATTAATTTTTTTAGACAGAGAATCTCTTCGTATAGTAATTCCATTGTAATAGCGCTACAGAGCGGGCTTTTTGGCAGACGTTCATAAACAGGTTTTGATGGTGATGTTGATAGCTGGTCACGCGGTGTTGATGTTGGCTGAGGTTGTGGGTGCTTTTCAAGAGACTGCTGTTGTTGTTGTTGTGGTTGATGCATTGATAGAGACTGTGGGTGCATCACAAGTGGCTGCTGTTGTTGTTGCTGCATTCCAGGGGACTGAGGTTTCAGCTGTTTACCAGCTTGTGTTGTTGTTGTTTTTTGCGATGGGTTCACTTGCTTTATTACTTGCGATTTTCGGCGCAAAGTAGAACATTTATCACATCTATATTTCAGATCATTTGTTTTTATAAAGTCGATATCATTTGGGTTAATGTTTGCACACGCACAATGAAAAACACAATTACAGTCGCTGCAAGCGATCCTAGAACTGTCATTTCTCTCAATTCTTAGTTTGCAAATTGAACAAGGCATAATTAATAAAGTAAGGATGTCGGTTTGTTTTGTTTTAACTGAATATGAAATTGTAAATCAAATGGGTATACTGAGTTTTTTGGTTAAAGGCGCGCACCCCACGACACATTTAGTAAATCACGTCCACACTCGACGCTGATCGACAAAAACTGACTGTTTAGATTTATTTTCCAAATCTTCGAGAAGTTTCAGAAAATATCGTTTCCAACCAAGTAATGTTTACAATCTGGATGAATCGGGAATAACAACTACCTCAACTTCTAGATCTCGAAAATATATAATTTTAATTTGCACTTTACAAATTATAAAGTCAAATGATTTAAAATACCACTTTCAGCAATTCGACTTGAAATACGATAATTATTTACGAAAATCAATTTTCTATGCAATTTGTTTTTTAAAAATTGTTCTTCAATATTGAATTTAATTATGTAAGTGTATTAATGGAGTCAGTACGAAGCAGCCAAAAAAAAAGTTAAAGAATGTGTCCCAGCTTACCATATTTACAAATAATACTTAACGATAAGATAAAATACATATGAATTTTATTTATGTTTGACTTTGTCATCTTCTTCTCTTTGTTGGTACCTCCCAGCGACGTTTGAATTTTGGAGGTCTTCTAAAGCTACACTTTCGCCGACTTTGCTGAATTTCACCATCACAGACCCAATGGTGTGAACTGAGAACGACGAACGTTTTTTTCTTTATACGTCCAGATTTCTCATTCACGAACAGATGGTTTAAATCAAACAAAATATCGCGAAACTAGAACGGGCGCTTTTTTGCGGGATTAAGCAAGATGTTTCAGTATTGCATTTCGCTCTCCACCGCTAGTAAACTGAAGAATGGCAGGTGGATCATCTTTGTTGTTTCGATGTTTAGTGCGGAAAATATTCTTCAAAGCTTTTTTTGTTTTTTTTTTGTCGGGATGAGAGGTTTTCTACATTGGAGCACTCAGATTCAATAATGGAAAGGCTTACAGCCCTCATCCCATCAGCACTTTTTCTAGTTCTTGGTGACCGAATTTTGATTATTTTTTTATGGGAAATGCTCGTAGATGCAAATCAGGTTTTTTTTAGACCAAACCAAACAATTGTTAAAGTCCAGTTTTAATATCAGACTCAATGGCAAAATATAAAGAAACACCGGATTACGTAACATCCTTGGCAACTCTCAATGTGATTGTTTCAAGCCATACCGTCACACACAACCATAATACAAATTTTCACGGTGAGTCAAATCCTAAGGAAATAAAATAACTTTTAAGCTGCATATAAAATTATTTATTGCCAGGTGCTCTACGGGGCCGAATTTATAATCGCTATTAAACTTATTCAGCTCTATCGCGTGGCGGTGCAAACACGTTGTTTAATTTGAAAGTTAGTAAGAACGTGGCAGCTGTACTGTTCTTGAATTTAAAAAGATAAAAGCATACAATAAAGCATTTGCAACCCTTTTCATATTCCCCTCCCTCAAAGTTGGCGCGGAATTGGGTTGAGAATCCTTGTCCATTTTCGAAAAAAAAATTTCTTACAAAAATAAGAATATTTTATAATTTGGTGAAAACGACCCCATTACTTGATGTGGCAAAAAACGTTTTATCAGAGAATTGTTAAGAAATACTTTGTCCACAGAATTATCATTAAATGTTGATTTAAAAACCTTAAATATAAACAGAAATCCTATCGAGTTGATTTGTCTATAGCTTAACAAATTTAATAACTTAATGTGAACTTATTTTGAGATTTATCAAAAAAATAAATGCTCGTAGACAGTTTTATGGAGAATGATTTATTTTTCTTTCCTCAAAAGTTTTTGTAAGGATAACAATGCTCAACCGCTCAGCAAAATGCATAAAGTAATTCCATCCAATATTTTGAAAGCAGTCTATTCTATACCGTGATCAGGTGCAAAGAGACTAACTTCAAAGGAGAAATGGCATAGATAAATATATGTATTTATATTTTTATATATTATATACCTGCATTGATATACAACACGTCAGCACCAGAATTTGTGCATATTGCAAGCGCTGACTGTGAAAAATGTTTTATGTCTAGGATGTTGACGTGGTGTAACATCCTGTTTAAAAATGTGCGGTGCATAAGGGCAAACAGTGCCATTTTCACATGGGATTTTTTTCTAACTTTGTTTCAACAAATTATGAGAGATTTTTCAACCAAGCGAATGCAAGGAACTTGTATGAAACTCATACAAAGTACTTTCCTTTTGGGAGGTATTCTATGTTGATGCAAAAAACTATCGTTCCAGATATTGGATTTTATTGTTGTTCTTATCCTTATTTCTTACAGGGAAAGCGAATTTTCTGGTTGCAATTTGTTACACATGTATGTGTGTGCATGGTATATATAAAATATATCTTTACTTATTTGTATGCGAAACGTTGACAGGAGTGATTACTATAACGAAAAGGGGGAGTATGATATCATTCGGTTGTGAATTATTTACGATACGAAATCATTCGTTATAAGCCTTGATTCTTTACAGTACAGCCTGAAGGCGTTTACATGAATAATGCAAGAAACGAGCCATGGTGTCGTAAAAAATTACCATATGACAATAGAAGCATGGCACTTTTTGCGTTGCTGAGGCATTATTCGAGAGTGTCAGTCACATTTTGCATGTGCTCTTTTATTTGCGAACATATATTTGTTTCCTTGGGCTCATGGAAAGGTGGACATGATAAATACATTGCGTTACAAATCATTTTAAATACATGAACAGTATTTGAAACAAATATTAAAGTGTTATTTGCATGTGGTGTTACCTAGAAAAAATTGAGTTACAGTTAATGTTTAGTGCTGCACTTATAAATAACAAAGGCATGGTGCGGCTATGAACCTTCATTTGTAAATTTGTTTAGTAAACATTATTTAAATTGTATTTTAATCTTAATTTAATTATACGTAATTTAATTTACTGAGCACTGAAATCACAGTTAATCAGTAAATTATGAAATAAATTTGCAATCCCTTTTAATACCCTATCCTTCGTCTTTTCTTTTTTACTTAACGGCGGGGTTACGATCAGAACCCTCCCACATTATAGCGTCGCTACTGGTCTGAATGGGGCTGAGCTTAAGCTTAAGCTAACGGTGGCGGCTGCCTGAACGGCCTGCAGATATAATAGCTGCGAATAACAAATAAGCGGTTCCCGACCAAGAGCGGGCAAGAGACCAAATATCAAAACGAATCCGCCAAAAAAACAATATGAAGTCATTTAGAAGAAGCTCGGTGCTCCTAAGGTCGCCTCGAACATGAAGTTATAAAGAAGCAGCGGAGCAGAAATGGCCTTTGCTCTTACTCTATGCTTACTCTTAAGTAAGCACTCCAGGAATGTTGAACTTGCGACCAGAAGAAGCGAACCCCTGTGGCGTCATAAGGAAGCAAAGCGTAATCGTTTTGGAGCAGAAAAGCACCAAGCAGAATGTATGCTTTGAGAAAAAAGGTGAAAGTGATCTATATAAGGAATTAGGTGATAACATCACAGGTTCATTAAGCTGAAGAACAAAGTTCACTTTGAAACCAGGAAGCTAACCAGTCTAATTCGCTAAGTGTGAAGTTATTGATCTGCACAGCTGCCATCAGCTTTATGTACTTTTCCTGTAGGCGCGCGCCTGCCCAAATCTCGCATCCGTAGAGGAGGATGGCATCATGCGTTGTCGATATCAGGAGCCTTCGCGCTTCGCTTGCTATCCGTTGGACCGCCTGCGTTCGCCATCAGCCTACACAGTGATGAAGTCACTTTCGACGCTCGTTCCGCATCGTTCTTTTTCTGGTGCCAAAAAGTAAGTTTGATGTTGAAAGTCGTAGTAAAATATTTAAAGCGTCTTAGCTTTTTGCGGTTCCCATGGATGACTGGAAAGTCATCAAGGCTGAGGAACCTCACAACAACACCCTATCCTTCTTATAATGGTGACGGAAGAGAGCGCAGATCACATTGAAAAGATCGGCTGCAAGCTCCGCTTTGGCATAAGGCATGCCAAAGTTAAAATATTCAGGTCCTCGTGTCAGGTCGACGACTTAGATGAAGTCGACGATGCCAACAAGCTGTTGGAGGACATGAGGATCGAGGCGAACCGTACTACCACCCTAACCGAACAAACACCCGAAAGCAATCAATGCTGAAAGTCGTACAGATTAATCTGAAGCACTCAGTCTGTGCGTCAGATAACCTGATGATTTTCCTCAAAGAGGAAAACATCGACATCGGCATTGTCCAAGAACCTTGGGTGAACGGGCCCAATATAAGAGGCCTTAACGACACCGGATATATCCTCTACTATAACCGCAGCAATAATAACCATGGTAAGCCAAGAACCTGCATTCTAGCTAAAAAGCATATTAAAGTTTTTCTATGTCCAAATTTTAGCTCGGCCGATCTAGCAGTTGTTAAGATGGAGAACGCAGGAGGCGACCTGCTAATCGCATCCGCCTACATGGCACACGACCGGCAAGTACCGCCGGAAGAAGTCCAGGCAATGATAACCGCCATAACAACAACAAGGACCAACCTGCTCCTGGGCTGCGATGCAAACTCCAGGCATGTGCTATGGGCAGCTCGGAGTCAAACCAACGCGGTGAGTCTCTTTTTATACCCTATTCTAGGGGTATATTAATTTTGACACATAGTTTGTAACATACCTTAATATTGCCCGTAGACCCCTAAAAGTTACTATATTTATGATCAGCATCGATAGTAATGTCGATCTAGCCATGTCCGTCCGTCCGTCCGTCCGTCCGTCCGTCGGCAAAAATTAGGCCTTTAAACTGGACCTAGAGAGCTGAAATTTTAACCATATACTCTCTAGGGTCCCGAAATAATCAAGTTTACGAATTTTTGAAATCCGCCCACAGACACGCCCACAAACTCAAAAAAACAAAATTTTGGAAAAAATCGAATTTTGAGCTAGGAAGCTGAAATTTTTTATATATGATCTATGACTCCTAAAACTGCTAGGGATATAAAATTTTCAAAATCCACCCACTGCCACGCCCACAAAAAAATAAAACAATTTTTTTGAAAATCCAAAGTTTGAGCTAGGGAGCTGAAATTTATAATATATACTCTCTAGGGGCCCTTTATGCTCATGTATAAATATTTTCAAAATCCGCCCACTGACACGCCCACAAATAAATAAAACAATTTTTTTGAAAATCCAAAGTTTGAGCTAGGGAGCTGAAATTTATAATATATACTCTCTATGGGCCCTTTATGCATATGTGTAAATATTTTCAAAATCCGCCCACTGGCACGCCCACAATTATTATTATTTTTTTTTTTTTTGAAAATTCAAAGTGAGCTAGGGAGCTGAAATTTATAATATATACTCTCTAGGGGCGCTTTATGCTCATGTGTTAATTTTTTTAAATCCGCCTACTGACACGCCCACAATTAAATAAAACAATTTTATTGAAACACCCAAGTTTGAGCTAGGGAGCGTTTTTTTTGATAAAATCCTTTAAATGTTATATAACAAAATATGTAAAGCGTTCTTAACAATTCAACCATACTTAGACTTTTGTCACGCCCACTTATGAGGGATAGGAATAAGAATAGGGTATCCAACAGTTCGCCCAAGCGGACTGTAGCCCGTTCCTATGTTTGATTATATTATTGAAAATAACCTACTAATATGTAACAAATGTAACACCCCGACCTTCATCTTTCCGAGTACGGACAGTTTTAACGGCTGGGAAGACGTTATAGATGTTACTCTCTGTAATAATAACAATATTATGAAGGTTGAAAATTGGAGGGTATCCAGTACAAAATCTTTCTCAGACCACGACTGGATACTCTTCGACATAGATCTCGCTGTAGAGATCCCGAAACCTTTCCGAAACCCCAAAAGAACCGATTGAGCAAAGTTTAACCTAGTTATTAAGACTAAGTTACACAAAACCCCCAATCAAAAATTTACCTCCACTTCAGAACTCGACACAAAGGTTGAGACTTTTGGAAAAGCTTTCAACGTAGCATACAAAGTCTCGTGTCCGATCAAATATAGCAAAAAATCATTCCCCCCTTGGTGGAACAAGGAACTCTCTGCTCTCAGAAAATTTACTAGAGAAACCTTTAACATCTGCCATAAATGCAACTACTGGCAACCCTACCGAGATTGCCTTAAAATCTACAAGAAATCTATTAGAACGGCCAAGACACAGTCGTGGATAAAGTACTGCCAATCCATCGAAACCCTCAAGGACTCCGCAAGACTCAGCAAAATATTGTCCAAAGAACACTCCAACCCATCTCTTCTGAGAAAGGAGGACGCAGAATGGGCTGAGTCAACTGCAGAATCTCTAGAATTATTAATAAACACCCATTTTCCCGGATGCAATGATTACGGTGCAGAGCCATCCAGCTCACAACGCACACAACCCGATGCCTGGGAAAATATAACATCCATTATTACCGAGGAAAAAATTTCCTGGGCAATAAACAGCTTCGCTCCCTTTAAATCGCCTGGCCTGGACGGCATTCTGCCCATCATGCTCCAGAAATCTCTGGAACTGGCAATTCCATGGTTCACATCGATTTACAGGAACTGTATACTCTACAATCATGTACCCTATTCATGGAGACGAGTGCGAGTTGTTTTCATTCCAAAAGCGGGTAGACGCGGTCATGAAACTGCGAAAGATTTCAGACCAATTAGTTTGACCTCCTTCGTACTAAAGACGCTCGAACGTCTTCTAGACAACCACCTGAGAGGGGCAATAGAAGCTTCACTCCTCTCCAAATCTCAACACGCATACCTCAAGGGAAGATCTACAGAAACAGCTCTTCACGAGGTAGTGCGTACGATAGAAAAATCTCTACATTACAAAGAATACACCTTGGCTACCTTCCTAGACAAAGAAGGAGCCTTCAATAATGTACACACTGAAGCAATTCTAGAGTCCCTGAGGGAGCTGGGAATAGAAAACCATCTAAGTCAATGGATTGTTTCCATGCTCAGCACTAGAATCATTCAAGCATCTTTAGGAAATAGTAATATAACCAAATATGCCAGGAGGGGAACACCTCAATGAGGAGTCATCTCACCCCTACTATGGCTCCTAGTAATTAACAAAATCCTCAAAAGTTTAGACAGAGAAGGAATAAAGGTAGTCGGGTATGCGGATGATATGGTGATATTGGTGTCAGGAATGTTTCCCTCCGTGATTAGTGAAATCATGGAGAATGCAAAGTTAGCACTTGGGAAAAAAAGGGCGGTCTGGGAGTCAACCCGGAGAAAACTGTGCTGATGCTCTTCACCACCAAAATCAAATTACCTGACTTTACGTTTCCTCGCCTAAACGGCACACCCCTACCCCTTTCAACCAGTGCCAGGTATTTAGGAGTTATCCTAGATCCTAAACTCAACTGGAAAATAAACATAGAACAACGGATAAAGAAGGCCTGCAGCAGAACCTTCGGCAAAAAGTGGGGCCTGCAACCAAAATTGACCCTGTGGATGTACACAGCCGTGGTACGACCAATCCTCACGTATGGGTCAATAGTATGGTGGCCGGCTCTAAAGAAAAAGTACAATATAACCAAACTTAATAAGGTACAAAGAACGGCATGCATAGGAACAACGGGAGCTCTACGGTCAACACCGTCAGACGGACTCACAGTCTTACTGCATCTTTTACCTCTTGATCTACATATAACAAACACTACAGCACACAGCGCGATCAGACTCAGAGAGTCTGGATGCTGGACTGCAAAACCCTACGGCCACAGTAGTATTCTAGATTCTCTACCTAGAAAACTAGTTCCGCCTTCAACAGACTACATCATTCCCAGAATGTCTTTTACAAAACATTTCGTCATTCAAATCCCTACTAGATCAGAATGGCAAAATCGACAAGTGACAAGGGATTTCGATCAAACAATATACAACGACGGTTCAAAAATATCCTTCTTCGCCTTCGGTCACTATATCCTGTAAGTTAGTACTAGAATGCCGTAATGAGCTGGCCCTGCTTGATAAGTTCAAGGTTACCCTGATCTGGGTTCCAGGGCACAGTAACGTTTAGGGAAACGAACATGCCGACTCTTTTTCGGAACTAGTCCACATTCCGCTCGGAGCAGTTAAGGCAAATATCACCGCAGAATACCTTAAGAAAGCCAACCTCAGATGGAGCAGACTGACTGCATGCGTCATATCCAAAGAAACGTGGCCAAACTACAACAAGGCAAAAACAACCGACCTTCTACGTAGAACCCGAAAAGACATCGCAAGACTTAAGCGATCTTCACGGGACACTGGCCTATAGGTGACCATGCGGCCAAGCTGGGCATCCCATACAATACACACTGCCGCAGTTGCAAAGTGACAACTGAAAAAGAAACCCTAATTCACTTTTTATGTACCTGTCCGGCTTTAGCTAGGACCAGACTACATACATTTTGAAGCCCTTTCTTCAATACACTTGAGGAAGTCTCCGAGAAAAGTATCAAGGAACTGATAACTTTCCTGAACTCCGCAGGTTGGATTTAGCCTCCCCCACCAATCGATAATACCCAGGTTTACGTGAGTTTGTGGTAACAAAACGGCACTCAGTGCTAATTGGGTTTGTCTTATCAAACCGCCACACCTACCTACCTACCTAGCTTTTTATTACCTCCTGGCCAATTTTTAAGTCGATTAGAGCCGGCATGCTTTTCCTCGTCAGAAGGACTCTCTAGTTTTTTTTTCTGTAGTCACACTGAGACCGTGTGCATCCGTCTTAAGCAGCTTACTCGTCGTATTACCTGATACAGCTTCGTTTTCGCACTTAAGAGGTCTTTTGCCGTTATTACCGCAGCGATATCATTTGCATACCCCACCAGGAGGGTATCTTGCGGCATTGATATGCGAAGAATGCCATCATACCAGATGTTCCATCGGTCCGGTCCCGAAATCGATCCTTGCGCTACTCCAGAGGTGACTTCTATTCTACGTTCCTTGAAGTAGTCCTTCACCATCCTTAAGACAAGAGATAGACTTGGGCTTCAGCAAGTCACTCCACCTGCCAGTAATACAATCTGCCTTTAGCAGTTGCTACGCCGTTGGGTGATTTGGTAGCCTTTACTACTTCTCATGCCCTTTACTAAACGGTCTTGTTATTTGACTTAAAAATTGAAACATGTCATAGTATTTATGGCAGATCAATAAAAGTTACTACACGAGTATTTGTGATCGGCATGTAATTTTTTATACCCTATTCTAAGGGTATATTAATTTTGACGCATAGTTTGTAACATACCTTAATATTGCCCGTAGACCCCTAAAAGTTACTATATTTATGATCAGCATCGATAGTAATGTCGATCTAGCCATGTCCGTCCGTCCGTCTGTCGGCAAAAATTAGGCCTTTAAACTGGACCTAGAGAGCTGAAATTTTGACCATATACTCTCTAGGGTCCCGAAATAATCAAGTTTACGAATTTTTGAAATCCGCCCACAGACACGCCCACAAACTCAAAAAAACAAAATTTTGGAAAAAATCGAATTTTGAGCTAGAAAGCTGAAATTTTTTATATATGATCTATGACTCCTAAAACTGCTCGGGATAAAAAAATTTCAAAATCCGCAAACTGACACGCCCACAAATAAATAAAACAATTTTTTTGAAAATCCAAAGTTTGAGCTAGGGAGCTGAAATTTATAATATCTACACTCTAGGGGCCCTTTATGCTCATGTGTAAATATTTTCAAAATCTGCCCACAATTAAATTTTTTTTTTTTGAAAATTCAAAGTTTGAGCTAGGGAGCTGAAATTTATAATATATACTCTCTAGGGGCCCTTTATGCTCATGTGTTAATTTTAAATCCGCCTACTGACACGCCCACAATTAAATAAAACAATTTTATTGAAACACCCAAGTTTGAGCTAGGGAGCGTTTTTTTTGATAAAATCCCTTAAATGTTATATAACAAAATATGTAGAGCGTTCTTAACAATTCAATCATAATTAGACTTTTGTCACGCCCACTTATGAGGGATAGGAATAAGAATAGGGTATCCAACAGTTCGCCCAAGCGGACTGTAGCCCGTCCCTATGTTTTTTTTATAATTTGCTCACCCTAAAGGGGTTTTTGTTTTTCTGTGCATGTACAGTACCCTAGTAGTGTTGGAACACAGTGCCCACATTTTTGTTGAACAGAAAGTAAGCAGCGCCTAGCAGTAAAGTAATGCATTGCATGATTTAAGGTGCTGCTAACTATTCGAAAGAATAGGAGGATAGGAAAGGTGCTTTTTGTAGGATTTTTTTCTATATGGGTGGCGTCCAAATTGCTTTGTGAAATTTGAATTTAGTATTCAATTTAAAATCATGGCCCTGGGCAAGATCCGAACGCACGACCTGCCAATTAGTTAGTGAATACACTACCATCGCACCAATGCCAACCGAAATCTAAGTTTAATAGGTGTTGTCTTTACCTCCAATCGTTCGGACGTGTTTTTCTTATGCTCCCGCTTCGCGAGTTTAAATAAATTTAATTCCAATTTATTCATTTGCGTATTTGCAAATTTCCCCTTGATTTTCTACCTATTAACTGTTCATAAGCCTTCCACTTATTACTCGGGTATTGCCTTGATCGCGAAACGGTAACGTGAAATAAAACCAAACGAAATAAGGCCGAATTCACAAAATTTGGCTTTATTTCGTTTTCCAAAGTGAAATTAAACCAAATTTTTAGTTTGGCTTTATTTCGTTACTGAAAACGAAACAACACCAATTTGGCATTATTTCGTTTACATTATTTAACAAAACTGTGACCCCAAATTCGGAAAGAATTGAACATTTTCTTTACGAAGCTGTATTGTTCATGAAAAGCTATGCTGAAAATTTTGTCACTTTCATTGTCACTGTATTATGTCACTTTCACAAAGCGTCATAAGGCCAAATCCGGAAAGTGACATAAAGCCAAATTTTCGAAACCGTACCTCCCAAATCAAACAGTGACCCCAATCAGTGGTGCCCCCCCCATATACATTGCACTGTTTATGGGATTAGTTCCGAAATCGAAAGTAGATTGCATAAACAGTACAATGTCTATCGGGGGGCATGCTGCCCCCCTGCAACCCCCCTGCTTGGGGTCACTGTTTGATTTGGAGTAGGTGCGAGGGCAAATTGTTGAAAGCAGCACCAAGCGAAAGTGTCATCTAGCCAAATTGGCCTTGTGACGCTTTTCCAATGTGTCATAATACCAAATCTTAAAATTTGACCTTATGTCACTTTCACAATGCGACATAAGGCCAAATTTCAAAATTTGGGCTTATGACGCTTGGGGTTATGTCACGGCACCGTTTTACCGTTAAGTATCATAACATAATTGTAAGCAAACAAATCGATAATAGTTGCACATTTGCGCACAACAAAGTGGTTTGGTCTTATTTCCATTTGTTTTTTGGTATTATTTCGTTTTGGATGACGAAATAAAGCCAAATTGGCTCTATTTCGCTTTCGAAAGCGAAATGATGCCAAATTTGGAATTTGGCCTTATTTCGTTTGGCTTTATTTCACGTCACCTCGCGAAACATTATTTGACCTAATTAATCAAGTATGTCAAAGCAGTGAGGTAATTCTGATTGTTTGCTAACATCCCAAGACTTAAGTGCTGATTGGGTGAAATGTAATGGACTATGCGGGAAATCATTTCATGATCTCTGCATAGGGTTAAGTAAGCGCTCCATTACCTACCTTAACGATTTGAACAATAATTTCCTTTTCTTTTGCGACGAATACAAAGGCATCTCTCTCTCGCATTTTATGCTCGCGATAAAATCCATCAGGTACTCAATTAACTAAAACTCCTCTGAATGTAAAATGTTTTACAAGCAAATCGTGATCCAATTAGCTAAGTATGATGAGGTGTTAAGAGTGTGGAAGATTTATCCAGCAGCATAGATGACTCCTCCACTTTTTGCAAAACGAAATTCAAAAACATAGACAAGCAGCTGGCAAGTCTAAAAAGTTACCGGCTGAGTTGAAGTCGAAGTTTTTGAGTTTAAAAAGTGATCCGAAATCGGACATTAATTCAATTCTGATCCCGCATGTATCAGTGATCAATGACCATCTCAACTTCGTTCGCACCTACCTGGATACCAACTTACAATGCACTTCAAAACCAAGAGGACCACCATAGCAAGCCGTCGATCGTCTACTGCTTGGCTTTATAAGCAAAATTAATGAGGTCGGCAATGATGTCGCAGCTTTGCGTTTAGTAACGGGCGATATTGATGAAAACCTTGGACGGGCATTAAGCAAAATTGATTCCATACCAGAACTCATTCAGCCATAATCGAGCTCATTCTACAATACATCAATACTTGCCGAAATCCTGGAATCAGCAGAATATTCATCCCATTTAATATCCAACCAACATCAACGACGACTACAACAACAACAACAACCACTAATAATACTACAATAGCATTAACCTCTATTAATGCCCACACTCACCCGACCCCAACACCAACTAAATCAGACACTCTGGCACAAACTTCTTCGACGCCCTTAAACCGATTCGGCACACTTTGGACACCCGCCGACTGGAACAGAAGGCTCGATAAAATACACAGAACTGCCTGCAATTACAACACCTTTATAATAAATAACGCTAATCTGCATGCAGACGCTTCTTGGGTGAACAACTTCTTCCTGCAGAAATTTGGCATCTCCATCAGCAACTGTCAGATGATTTCTACCGCTAACACTAAAAATAACTGATTTAAGCTTGACTTACCTTAAAAATACTCCTGGCTTTTCTCGAAACCCTCAAACGACGTCTTCAGCTTGGGAAAGATAACCACCAGCAAGTCGAACAATACAAGAGAGGTGAAGCTTAGTAATAACAATAAGCCTAGTATTAAGCCAAATAAAATGAAACGTAAGTCTAAGAAGAATAGCTCTTAATCTAGTCGAAACCCTGACCCAAACTATAGCTTCAAAGTTGGAACTTTTCCTTTATTCTCCCCTCTCACTTTTCAGGCACCTACCTCTATTAACTCAGCACCTCCCCAAGTACGCCTCACCCCACGGTAATTTCAAAGTTAACTAAGCCTCTACGCATATCATTTAACTTAACTTCAGACCCTAGTCTCCCCTCTAATCATCCGTTAGCCCCAGCTAACACACCATTCACTTCTAATTACAAGAAAATCATACACTCCCATGTTCTCAATCCTGCTCCGTCTACATCTGCTGCCTCCAATACTGATCTTCCCACTATCTCTCTTCATAAAGAGACACCTATCCCAATCTCTGAGCCCTCTGCGATGTTTGATCCTCTACTTCCTCCAGCTGTTAAACTTACTTCCAAGTTTTTAAACCATATGTCCTCCCCCAACGGCCTTGATGGCCGATATATTATGGCACGACTGAGAAACTACAGGCTTTTTGAAAATGTCCGAATTTACCTTGCCTACTTATATAATTAGCCTCAATCTATATGCATTGACGGGAAAACCAAAACAGATATCTATTCAAACAGAAGGCCTCCCTACTGATCCTGCTGCACTGCAATCTACAACCGTTATCACGAGAGCTTTAACATTTCGCCGGCCACCGTAGACAAAGACCAATCTGCATTTGCTTCTCATATCAATATCTAAACGCATCTCACACCTTCAACGGAGCCGTTCTGACCACAATAAACTTTTTCGTCCCTAACTGGATATCAGGGCCACAGCGAGCCCCCCATTATAGCGTTCCTCTAACATTTTACTATTAGAACGTTAGGGGCCTTCGTTCAAAAACCCAAGCTGTTCTACATCAATCTCATGCTCTTCTATTCGATATCTACGCTATAACTGAAACCAATCTGATTCCTGATATAAAGAACCAGGAATTATTCCCACCCATATTTAATGTCTTTGGGGACGATATCAGCCGCCCAATGGATGAATCCCCCTGCCGATTGCTACTTCCTCGTCTTCAAAACTCGACTTTGTTGCAATAAAAATAACACTCCCCCACAAGTGCCTTACGTAATGTGTTTCTACAATCTGCCGGCCCAACCCCATCGAACCCTACCAACTTGCTGTTAATGCGACCGATAGAATTAAAAAGTTGTCTGATTCCTCTGACGACATCATCATGTCGGCGACTTTAACCTGCCTCAACTGCACTGGCCTTATTCCGATGATGAATTGTTATTCATTGCATCAAATCCCAGCTCAACTGAAGAATGCCTCTTCATCGATCGACTAACCGACTCAAGTCTATGCCAAGTAAGCGGCATCTCTAATTATATGGGTAGGCACTTAGACCTTATCTTCACTGCTGACCCACTTAACTCCTCTGTCTCGCCTTCCCCTCTTCTTCTTTCGACTATTGACAACCTTCACCCCCCACTTCTTATTTTTTTTCACGACCCTCCTCTACAGTCTACAATGCCCTCTGGCCGCCCGCTATGATTTTCATAAAGACAATTTCCGTAAAATAAATGAACACCTCAGAAAAGTCTCATTTGAGTTTGTCAATATCCTTGTAAATGATGCCCTCTCCTTCTTTTACAGAGAATTATTCATTTCTATCTCCCTTTTTGTCCCTATTTCTCGGCCAAAACCCTTTTCTACACCCTTCAGGTCCGTCCTATCTTCCCCATTCCTGGCAACCCTTCTCTTTATCTTATCTATAAACGATCTGGAAAGGGTTATTAAACACTCCTCTATCTCTCTTTATGCCGATGACACCAAATTCAGCAAGTTCATGTAACCAGAATCGAAAACATACAACGACGTTTTCTTCGATTTGCCCTCCGCGGATTTTCTTGGAACAATCCCCTAATTCTGCTTCCCTATCAAGACCGCCTCAAACTCATTCACTTGAATAGCCTTGAAGACCGCAGGGATGCAGCAGACATTCCCCTCATTCAACGCCTCCTCTCAGGCTCTATCGATTGCCCGTCCCTTTACAAGTCCATCTTCTTCAATACTAACCCTCGTAATTTAAGACATCCCCGTCTCTTCTATCTACCAACCCACCGCACGTTCTACGAGCCCAACTAACCAATTTCCCGTATGCTACGGAAGGTAAATTCAAACATTTCCATTTTTGATTTCAACCGCAGCACTCCCTCAATTAAACTTAGCCTTCTCCATAAAGCCTAGCTTTATTATAAGATTTGCTCTAGCTAAGTATTAGTTTTAAGTCTAGCTATAAGTCTTGGTTTTGTAGTTTAAAGATATACGGCTTGTATTAAGCTGAATAAGCTGACGCCCCCACCAAATTACAGAAATTGTCAATCAAATCATATCCGTCCGTCCGTCACCAATTTTGGGGGCTTAAAAATCGAGCTGAAATTCAAGTTGCCGGAGATTATCAAGTGTTAAGATTTTTGAAATCAACCCACTGACACGCCCACTATTTCGCAAAGTACACTCGGTTAAACGTGCTTACGAACTGGTAGTTTCTTGATTTAATTTGACGAAATTTTTAAAATGGGAAAAGTTAAATGCAATATGGAAGAAGGCTATATTATGTTTATATTGTAGGAAAGAAATTAGGATTAGGTAGATAAATTCAATTTTTATGATGCTTTTCGCAATAAGGTCATAAAATTAGTCATTTGTTCGTTCCACCTGTTTACGAACATCCACTAAATCTACCTATTATCATATTTTAAATCAAATATAAAAGCCTTAAGAGTACCAGGAACCTTTTTTTTTTGTTTTATAAGAAAGGAAATCCAAATCCCAGAGCACTCAGACTCGGTAACGGTCCATTGTATTACCAGGCAGAAATCCTCCTTTTGGTGTAGAGGCATGTGAATGGGTGGCCTATGTTGTTGTTCTCCATGGGGATTGAACCTGCACCGCACGGGTCACAAGCCAACACACTAACCTCCACACCGCCGCCACCCCTACCAGGAACCTTAGTTCAAAACATAATTTCATAGAAACAACAACTATGGGTAAAAGAAATGCTTTAACAAAGGACGAAATAGGCCGAATTCGAGCATAAAAGGAGCAAGGCAAATCTATCCATTTTATAGCCGGTGAGATTGGAAGAGGGCCAACTGTTTTTCACGGTGCAGGGAAATAAGTCCACGGGAACTAAGTCCACTGAGGGACTTAGTTCCTACATAGTGGGAAATAAAACCACTTTCGCGAAGTGGACTTAGTTCCCATGTAAAGTGGGAAATAAATTCCGAAAATTCTGAGTGGTTTTAGTTCCCTTTTAATATGAAGTGAATTCTCACTGTCGACTAAGAACAAAATAAAATTAAAGAGTCAAGTAGGTACTTTGAAATTTTTATTAACAAAAGAGAAATTAACTTTTAACTGAGACAGAGTAATATAGGTACCGTGACCTAGCACCTACTCCAAATCAAACAGTGACCCCAAGCAGGGGGGATGCATATGCATTACACTGTTTATGTTATTAGTTACGAAATCGTAAGTAGATTCCATAAATAGTGTAATGCATATGGGGGGCATGCTGCCTCCTGCAACCCCCCTGCTTGGGGTCAATGTTTGATTTGGAGTAGGTGCGAGGTACGGGTTTGAAACTTTGGCTTTATATCACCATGATAAACTTAAGATTTTGCTAAAGAGTGTGATAACTAACTGCACTTTACAGTTTTTTGTCTAATTCTAAATGTTGGATGTTAGTTCCCTCTTCTTATTTTTGAATGTGTACTAAGTTCCCTTAAAAAAATGGACTTAGTTCCCACTTTACAGGGGAACTAAGTCCACTTCGCGAAAGTGGTTTTATTTCCCACTATGTGGGAACTAAGTCCCTCAGTGGACTTAGTTCCCGTGGACTTATTTCCCTGCACCGTTTTTCCCAGCCATCTTGAGGACCCTAAGAACTATGGAAAAAAAAGGAATAGAGAAATAATCAGAGCAACAACAAATCAGGATCGACGGATGATACTGAGATAATAGTATCTTTTATGGGAGATAGCAGGACATATACAAAGAAGGTGAGGTGTTGTCCCCTCCTCCTCCTCGGTTTAGTGCGATTGGTATACCATGAGAACCCTTATTAGGAAAAAAGGTAATGTAGTTCCTTTTTTGGCGAAATCATATGCCCTTCAGTTTCGGAACGTCTCTATGCCCCGGCACCTAACACAGGGGAATGTTAAACTACTCCAGAGAGAAGATTTAGTCTTTCTGAGAAAAGCCCTAAGCCTACCCCATCACTAGCTTTTGATTCATCTGTGTAAAAGTGGATCGATTTATCTTCCGTAAATGCATCGCCCTCCCAGAATGATGTGGTAGGAATAGTGATTTGGAAGTTCATTCCTAACTGTAACTGGGGTATGGTGTAGTCTATTACTCAAATGAGTCTTAGCTTTTAACCGGAGAGCGGAACAGGCAGCTGTTTACTGCAAAATAAGTAAGAGTAAGAAATTCATTTTTTAAGTAAGAAATTCATTTATTTAACATGTTCTTATTACATTTTACTAGTAAGAATAAATTTTAAAGCTATGGCTTAGCCGTCACCTTGGTTAGCAAAATGCTTATACATGTACATTTGTAACTTAAACAATATAGTTATTTTTTTTTTGTTGTTAATAAACTTAATCAATCATACTCTGCTATTAATAGCGACCTGTATTTGTAGATATAATAAAATAACTTTTTCCAATCACACTCGTTCAGAATTTGTATTGTCTCCTGCATGGTAAGGAATTTTTTTCTGAAGTAAGCTAGTCTTTGTGGTTTGTAGATTGGACAAACACTAATAATGTGAAAGCAGTCTTCTTTCGCTTTTAAGTTGCAAATATTACAAAACTGGTTGAAGCTTCCATTATATGGGCTGCCATTTAAACCAATCAACTCTCATCTTGCTTTGAAAATAAGAGATATTTCACTATAGTTGAGTGAGTCATTGAAATAGTTCTTATCCTTTAGATTAAAGTTCAAGTGAGAATACAATACTCTGCTATCTGATTCACGAGCTTTCTTTATAAATCGCACACGAATAGCATCTTAATTTTTATTTATTATTCGATAAAGTTGGTTCTTTAAGTTGTCCAGGTTGTTTAGATCGAATGAAATAGTTTCTCCACACGCGTTTCCAATTCTTAACCATCTTGACGCCCACCAGTCATTGTTTCTTAATTCATAAGATACCATTTTTTTGGTTATTCGGGAGTCTGGATACGAACCTAATTAATGATGTAATCCGCATGCGATTTGAGAGTGCTTGTAAAAAGCATTGGAAGACCCGTTTCCAAATAGATTGTGTAGTTCGGGGATTTCATTGGTAAGTTGAACATTTTTTTCAAGAAGTTCCTGTGAAATTTCTCGATTACTTCGTACTCGTCTGATCCCAAAACTTGAGAGGCGTAACAAAGAGTTGATTTAACAACTGAATCGAATATTCTGTATTTCGTTGAAAGAAGAATCCGTTTGTTTGCAAAAACATTTTTCCATTTTTCCTAAGCTTTCGAAAGACTTGACTTTATCCGTTAGATGATTAGCAAATTCTAAGGTTGGGTTCAGTTTCACTCCTAAATATTTGAGTTCCTTCACAATCTCTAATCGGTTTCCATTGTAAAACCATCTATTATTTCCACTTTGCACTCGTGGTGAACGGGAAAAGACCATAATTTTAGATTTTTCGGTGTTGATGGTTAGTCCGCATTTTTTGCAGTAGCTGGCTAGACGATTTATCATCAATTGGAGATTTTCAGGAGATTCAGAGAGAAGAACAAGATCATCGGCATATAAAAAGACATTGACCACGATATTAGCAATTCGTACTCCACCAGGTAAATCTTTTTCTATGTCGTTTATAAATAGAGAAAACAATAAGGCACTAAGAGGACATCCTTGCTTTACACCAGTCTGTGTTTTAAACCATTCTGAGAAATCCTTTCCATCCCAGACTGCTTCACTTGTTTCGGCATACATTTTTTTAATGGTCTTACGAAATTTTGTAGAGATACCCAACTGAGACAGTTTATAGAAGAGTGCGCTTCGGCTAACAAGATCAAAAGCTGCCTTGAAATCTACAAAAAAGCTATACATTTTCTTGTTTCTGGCTTGGAAGGCTCTTATAATCGAAGATAATGTAAATATTTGGTCAACGGTAGAAAAGTTTTTTCTGAATCCAGTTTGACGCCAGCATCAAAGAGAACCAGGAGCATTAATTCACCTGAGAATATAATGATTAATACCCATGGTAATGGTACCAACAAATCACTAATGAGCGAAATGAAACAAATGAGAAATGAAATGACAGAAATTAAATTGAGCTGTGAATTCGTCGGTAATAAATATGAACAAATCAATCAACACATGATACAAAACAATGATTTATTAAAAAAATTATCAACAGAAATACAGGCATTAAAAGAAAGTAATATAAAAAAAGACGAACAACTCCTTCAAATGGAAATTAAAATAAACACACTTGAACAACAACTTATAAAAAACAACATAGAAGTCACAAATATTCCACCAACACCAAATGAAAATTTAATTGAAACTATTAAAGCTATAGGCAAAACAATAAATTGTCAATTAAGCTCAGATGACATTGTTGACATATACAGAACAAAATCAAGAGAACCAAAAAAATCGAAAATTGTTGCATCTTTTGCAAGCTGTACACGTAGAAGTGAATTTATAAAAACGGCAAAATCACTCCGCAAATTAGAGCTAAAAAAAATAAAAGAAAACATGGGAGATAATCACCATGGGGAAACAGAAAGTGATAAAATTGTTTTTGTAAACAGTCAGCTTACTCCTACAAACAAACACTTGCTCTGGCTAGCCAAAAACAAAGCAAGAGAATGCAATTGGAGATTTGTGTGAGAATCATCCGGTAAAATACTTGCAAGAAAAGTGGAAAACAGTGAGGCTATACATATTGGATCTATTAGTGATATTAGTAAGATATCAATATATCTAATAGGAAGGTCAACGACCGAAGAAGATCAAAATAAAGTAAACAACATGATGATGCAAAACCTATATTGTGAAGCTGATGTCGATTTTAGGGTAATGCACGGATTTACTGGCATTGGTATTGATTTTTTTAATAAAAGTATTTTTTGTTGTGTATGTTATAACATAAGATCGATGCGAAAACATTGGGATATCTTCTTAGCAGAAATGCAGCTTGTTTTATGTTATATTGATGTCATATGTTTAGTTGAAACTAATATAAAAGATCATGAAAATGTTTTATACCAAATCAATGGATATAATGCTGAATTTTTAAATAGAAAAGAAAAAAAAGGAGGAGGAATAGCCATTTTCATTAAAAATAATATACATTATGAGAGGAACTGTGGAGAATCGCCAATTTTTTATGAAAACTTAAAAATAGAGATAGAACTTAAAGAAGGGAAAAAATCTATTTATACTATATACAGGCCGCCAAAACTCAGTATACCTCAATCCATTGATGAATTCGACAGAAATGTACAAAATGAGAAGGAGTTGATTGTTTTGGGTGACTTTAATATCGACTTAATAGATACAAGTAATCTACAAGTACAAAAATATATGGAAACTATTGCATCTAAGGGACTAACTAATGTAATCTTACAGCCTACGAGAATTGATGTAAACGGAGGATCTTCTACACTTATAGATCATATTTTAGTAACAATATCTAAGCAAGATATTAAATCTGCTGTAATAGAAACTGATATATCAGATCATTTTGCTACGTTGTATGTTATAACGGGCCATACAGATATTATAGTCGAAGACGAAATGCCCACAAAAATCAATCAACAAAAAGTTAATCAACTGATTCAGGGAGCAAATTGGCAGAAATTTGCGAAGAGAGCAATATTGAGAACATTTACAACTCATTCGTTAAAAAAATGAATGATTTATACGCTCAGTCACGAACAATATATACACATAGCCACAGTCGTCAACAGAAACCATGGGTAACACCGGAAATCATTAGAATGTGTAAAAGGAGAGATGAACTGTATAGGAAATGGAAGAACAACGCTAGAAATATCACATACAAACAAGAATACAATCATTTTCGAAACATGGTGAACAAAAATATCCAAACAACAAAATCCAACTTTTACAAAACACAATTTTTAAGTGCTAAAAATGATACTAGGAAGACATGGAATCTTTTAAATGAAATATTGGGAAGAGAGAAAAGGTCGATAGATGACGTTATTATTAACAATTTTCCTTCAAATGTGAATATTAAGACGATTGCGGACGATTTTGCTAAACAGTATGCAAACCAAGCTGCAAAAATTGTGCATAGTTGCAACCACATAACATTAAATAATGAAAAAAAGTACATAGCACCAACGATTTTTGTAGAAGAAGCCAGTGAAATTGAAGTTTTGAACATGCTATTCAATATAAACATTAATAAAAGTCCAGGAGCTGATAATATAAGAGCAGTAGATATAATGTTTAACGCAACATCACTAGCTGCAGTTATACAAACCATAATCAACCAAAGCATAAATCAATGTCACGTACCTAAATTGCTTAAAACAGCGATAATACGACCAATTTATAAAAGCGGAAATAAAAATAATTACGAAAACTACAGACCGATTGCAATTTTGTCAGTAATTGATAAATGCATTGAAGAAATTGTTGTACGCCGGCTTAACAGTTTTTTGGAAAAACATTCAATTGTACAGGATAACCAGTATGGCTTTCAAAAAGGGAAAAGTACGGGAAGACTACTTGGGGAACTTGCAAATACGGTGAACATGAGCCTAAACAAAAATCATCATGTCCTGATAACGTTTGTTGGGGCAAGAATTATCCAGTGCTGGTTGCTCGGTAATGTGATGGATGACCAAAGAAAAATAAAACGTGTGTAAGGTTTTGGTTCGGTACACTTTATTTCGACAGGTCTTACCTCGTTGAGGTTTGGATGAAGAAGAGAAAGATGTAATAAAATAATCTATTGAGTGGCTTCCGATTAAGAAAAAATGGCGTAAACTACTTAGCTATTTTAGCGACATCTTAGAGTTAACACTTTAATAAACTACTAGAAAAGATTAAGAATTGTTCGACAAGAATATTTTGACTTGAACATTGCCGGCCGCGTTGCAGCATCGGCTGTAAAATGTTACATACTTTATCTTTAAATTTAAATTCATTCAAAACTTCGAAAAAGCCACTCTTAGGAAAAATTCTTTACAATTGAAAAAAAATAACTTTAACTTAAAGCTAACAATAGTTACTTAAACTAATGAATAGATACGTGCTATACATCATACAAATCGGTGCAATATATAAGTATCTACGTTAAATTTATTATATAGAAAGTGAAAAATTTAAGAAAGCAAATAGTTAAATGGAATGGAATGGTTTTATAAAACCTTAGTTATGAGTGAGTTAATACGCAAAGTTTAGCAATTGGACGCGTTATAACTCCATTTTGAGTTTTAATTTCCACGACTCGTATGCGGTTATCGGGTCCCGGATAAACCTTAATAATGCGACCTAGACGCCATTCGTTAGGGGGTAGATTTTCGTCCTTAATAACGACCAAGTCGTCTAACGAGACATCTCTTTGTGGATATTTCCACTTGTATTGTTTGTTGAGTTCTTTGAGATACTCATCCTTCCATCGACGACAACACTGATGATGCAAAATCTTTACATTTTCCCATCGATTGATACAGGTAAGAGACTTTTCATCGTGAGCAGGTTCTAGGGGAGCTAACAACGGACCCCCTCGAAGAAAATGACCTGGAGTTAATGGAGGAATGTCTGATATATTTTCCGATACCGGTGAGATCGGCCTAGAGTTTAGACATCCTTCGATTTTAGCGAGAAGAGTGGAAAACTCTTCGAAGGTAAGCTTATTAGTTCCAATCACCTTCCTAAAATGAAGTTTAAAGCTTTTAACTCCAGCTTCCCACAACCCACCCATATGCAGTGCCACAGGGGGAATTAATTTCCATTCCATGTTATGGTCCTTGTATCTTTCGGTTACGTCCCTGGACAGAGTTCTGAGAAATTGTTTGGAGTCATTGGATAGTACCTTACTGGCTCCAACTAAATTTGTGCCGTTATCAGAATGCATAGTTCTAGGCATTCCACGTCGTGCGATGAATCTACTAAAAGCTGCTAAGAAGCACTGAGTCGTCAAATCACTTGTAGCCTCCAAATGTATTGCCTTTGTTGCAAAGCACACAAACAGGCAGACGTAGCCCTTAGTAATTCGGCAATTTCGTCCTGAAAAGCTTTTTATTATAAATGGACCGGCAAAGTCTACTCCGGTGTTCGTAAATGGGGATCAAATTAGAGTTCTCTCAACGGGTAAAGCTCCCATAATCTGGGTTTGCATTTTCCTTTTGTATATAGTGCATGTTTTACACATGCGAATGCATTTTTTTACCAAGTTCTTAACTTTTGGTATCCAAAACTCACACCTCATCAAACGAACTACCAATTGGTTTCCACCATGAATTGAAATATCGTGAATGAACTTCACAAGCAACGACGATATCTTCGCTAGGTAAGGGAGAAGAATGGGATACCTTTCATTATAAGAAAGAGTGGACGAAGTGAGTCTTCCACCAGATCGCAGGATTTGGTTCGAATCCATTAGTGGATTCAGATTAGTCAAACAGCTTTTCTTTGAGATAGGCTCATTTTTCAGTAGAGCTACATATTCGTGGGGAAAATAAAACGATTGTGTCAAACGAATAACTCGGGCTTTGGCGTTGGATATTTCTTCAGAAGTTAGCACTTCCGATGAATATGAGACTTGGTGTCTAAAACGGGGATTTGTTCTGTAGAAAAAACGCAGTATATATGCAAGAACATGTAATGTTTTAGACCATGAAGAAAATCTCTCCACAAACAACTCAATATTCGGTTGTATTGTTGTGTGATTCGCTTTTATTGGCCTCTGCTCAAGATCATAATCATCAGGCCGGGGCAAAATGGATTGAGGCCATGACGACTTAGCTTGACCTTGACAGAGCCACATTGGACCATGCCACCATAGGTTACTTGCCTTAAGATTTTCTGGCGATAGACCTCTAGTTGCTAAGTCAGCTGGATTATCCGCTGATCGGACATGGTTCCATTTAGTGTTAGGAACATACGTTTGTGTCTGCGAAACCCGATTTCCCACAAAAGTTTTCCAGTGACATGGAGGCTTATCCAACCATGCCAGGACAATGGTGCTATCTGTCCACAGAAATAACTCATGGGTCGAGCATTGTAGATTTGTAATGACTTTGTGGAACAGCTTCGACAGTAAAACAGCACCACATAGTTCAAGTCTCGGTAGAGCAAGCTGTTTTACCGGAGCTACCTTACTTTTGGCACAAAGGAGGTGAGAAGACCAGTCGT
This sequence comes from Portevinia maculata, assembly GCA_949715645.1. Lineage (NCBI taxonomy): Eukaryota > Metazoa > Arthropoda > Insecta > Diptera > Syrphidae > Portevinia > Portevinia maculata. Next base: position 172,627,768 of record OX454527.1, on the reverse strand, counting down.
TCTCATTGTGTCTAATACGGATGTAAAACGTTGCAGCATAAGCCACTTCAGAGGCATCACAAAATCCATGTATTTCAATGGAATCTGACGGACTGTAATTAATCCACCGAGGAACTTGAATGTGTTGTATATCGGGAAGTGAAGCAAAGAACGATTTCCAGCGGTGACACGTCAGGGGCACAAGTGGTGTGTCCCAAGACGTCCCATCACGCCAGATTTGCTGCATTATGGTCTTCGCAGTGATGATAACTGGTGCTAACCATCCAGCAGGATCAAATAGTCTTGCAATAACTGAGAGTACTGCTCTTTTTGTTAAAAGGTGATCCTCATCTAATATTTTGAAAAAGAAGTAAAAGGAATCCAACTTCGCATTCCATTATATTCCAAGGGTTTTGGAGATACTTTTATCTTCCAGTCGAAGAAGCTCTTGATCATAGAGATGCGAAGGAGGAAATTCTTTTATCAAATCGACACAGTTCGATGTCCATTTTCGTAAGGCAAAGCCAGCTGAGCCTAAAGCTTCACACAGTTGACGCTGCGCTCGTAACGCAGTTTCAACATCATGGCCACCAGACAGAACATCGTCAACGTAGAAGTGATTTTTCAAAATATCAGAGGCGATCGGAAAAGTATGTTGTACGTCATCCGCTAGTCGAAGCAGTGTACGAATAGCCAAATATGGCGCACAATTGACACCAAAGGTGACAGTTTTTAGTTTGTAGTCTTGAGGACTACAATCTGGGAATTTGCAGAACAAAATTCGCTGATACGAAGAATGATCAGGGTGCACTAATATTTGGCGGTACATTTTCTCGATGTCTGCGTTGAACACAAATCGATAAAACCGCCATTTTAAAATCAAAGTAGTTAAGTCGGCTTGTAAAACCGGACCTGTATGCAACATGTCGTTAAGACTAGTGCCATTACTGGATGCACTAGATGCATTAAATACAACCCGAACCTTTGTCGTAATACTTTCGGGTTTTATCACTGAGTGGTGTGGGAGGTAGTAGGAACATATCTGATGATCCCGTACAATTTCGTCCGACGAAACAATCTCCATATGGTTAAGTGTGGCATACTCTTCAAGAACCTGATTGTATTTTGAATGTAGGTCAGGGTTTTTCCTTAATCTGTTTTCCATGCGATGGAATTGCCTTAAAGCAATAGCTCTTGAGTAACCTAGAATGGGTAGAGGGTTTTTGAATGGAAGACGAACTATGTAGCGACCGTTAGCGTCTCTGGTGGTGGTATCGGAGTACAGCTGCTCACAAAACAAATCTTCGTCTGAAAGGAGCTTACTTTCAAATACTTCTTCTACTTCCCAAAATTTTTCACTCTGTTCGTCGATTGAGACCTCACTATAATGAGACAGGATTGTCGAATACGAACTGACACTTTCATTTAAGAGAGGACCAGAAATTACCCAGCCAAATATTGTATTTTGGGCTACCAGTGAACCGAAAATATCTGGCTTAATGCCTTCTTTGACAATCGAGGGATATAAATCAGCACCGATAACTATATCTATTTTTGAGCTTTCGTAAAAATAGAGATCTGCAAGCTCGAAATCATTGGGGGTTGAGACCTCTTCCCGGCGTACTACACAAGATGGCAAATCACCTGTGAGGCGTTTTAAAACAATTGCATTGGCAAAGATTGTAAATGAAGGAACCAATTTAGAGCCAATGCACAAAGAGCACAATTTAGAGGAATTTCCAGTTACTACAGCACTCATACCTGATATCTGCGCGTGTATCTATAAGTGCACGCAAGGTAAACTTATTACCTAAATGGTGGATTTCAATCAGAGCTGTTGCCAAAAGAATGCGCTTATTGTTTCGGGAGAAATAGGTTTGAAATTGTTGAGTGTTCTGATTTGTAGTGGACTGTAAATTATCTGTTATATTTTGTGGAATTGAATTGTTAAGTTGAGTAACCAATTGCCCAGACGTGGATGGATAGGATTGAGATGTCTGAACCGTTGAAGTATGTAAGAGCGTATGGTGCTTTTGTTTGCACTGCATACATGTATGAACGCTACGACAATCATTCTCTAAATGATTGGAGGCTAAACAGTTTTTTACAAAATTGGAGTGAATTCACCTTTGAAATGCGATCGTGAATACTCATTTGTAAAAATGTAGGGCACTTTCGAAGTGAATGAGAACCTTTGCATAGTTTGCAAACATAATTAGCTGCTTTGGACAGGAAAGCTTTGTGGTTTACCTTTTTTGGTTGGGAAACTTGACTTTTGGTTTGTTGGCCTTTCGGATTTGTGGGAAACTTAAGATCGGATACCGTTTCCAGAACTCTATATCGGCTCGTTAGGAACACATTCATTTCATCCCATTTCGGAATATCGCTTGGACTCTTAATGGATTGCTCCCACAACGAAAGAGTCTTTTCAGGTAGCCGATTAGAGCAAAGATACACGAGAATAGGATCCCAAGAATCTATTGATATGTCATGCGCTTTAAGAATGGATAAACAATCATTTATCTCCCGCTGGAGATCTTTGATACTTTTGCCAGACTCAACCGAAATGACGGGCAAATTAAAAAGTTGTTTTAATTGGTTGTTTACTAATATTCTTTTATTTTCATATTGATCAGAAAGTGCTTTCCAAGCCACGTCAAAATTGTTCGCAGTTAGAGGAAATTTGGAAACTATGTTATTAGCTTCCCCTTTGGTCTTCGAACGAAGATGAAACAGTTTTTGAACGGAGCATAATTTCGGATGGCTAATGTAAACCGCAGTGAACATATCTCGAAAAGATGGCCAAGACAGATAGTCGCCATAGAATGTTTCGGTATCACACGGAGGAACTTTTATACACTGCGCGGAGCCTAAAGTGGCACTTGAACTTTGTTTTACATCATCGTCTTTAATGATATTTAACTTCGTTATGGCATCAATAATTTCACTTAAGCAGTTAATATATGTGGTTGCTGACAACCGATACTTTGACTTAATTGCGTCTAAATCGTCACCATTATCGGTCTTTAAACAAAGTGCATAATGTATTTTGATATTAGACCACAGATCCTTTATTTCACATTTTGACGCTTCTAGATTAGTTACAGTTTTGTCAACGATAGGCATTTCTTGACAAGCTGATTGAAATTGTGTCAGCTGATCAGCAGCAACAATGAAATCATCTAAGATAGTCATTTTAATTGGAAGAAAATCTAACCCAAGAGAAAAGACTAGGCGCGTAAACAAACTCGATTATTAATGCGATTTCCTTTGGAAATGAAATTACCAAATTTCGCGGTATGAACTCACTTTCAAACAAGTATTTTTTTTTTCGTTTTTGCAAGGAAGATAATTCCTAATTGAAAGGTATAAACTATTCACTCACAAAATTTAATAAGAAATATGTTCTTGTGTCTAATTTATATAAAAGTTATAAATATTGCACCAATCTTAGAGTTATGCACGTACCTGCTTAAATCTGGTGATGGTTTCAAAATTTAGAGATGTCTTTCCTTCTTAGGTGATGTAATGATGATAGATTTGTATCCCTTCCGTGTATATATTTTCAAATTATGAGATTCGCACGTGGAATTCGTAAATGTAAATCGACGCGTATTTTCGGCAGAGATGTTGACTTCAGGAAGAGATGATTGATGACTGGTCGCTTACTGGTCTTATTGCGATGGGTATGGTCGACTTTGAATGCTGATGCTGAGCGTAGCGATCGAGAGCAATAATACTGCTTGTGGTTTGTGAGCGAGCGATGAGTGAAGAGATGGTGCTGCAAATCGTTCCTTGATCGTGTGGAGAGTATCACTTTTTGGCGATGTCCGACGTTAGGTGGGGCAAGATTTAGGAATCTTGTGCTCTAACAATGGGTTAGAGAGCTCGTTTTTTTTTTTTTTTTTATGGATTATTACCGCCGATCAGTAGGTAATCGACGCAGTTTTTGGTAGTTTTTTGATGCGATGCGGGCGGTAGATAAATGTCGAGGTAGGGGCAAGAATATTAAAACTTGCTGTACGATTGTTTCCTGTACATTTGTACTTTTGCGTCAATGAATGGGAATTTTTCCAGTAGCGATGGTAGAAATGATAAATTGCGGGTTTTAATTAATATTTTTTGTAAACAGCGCGATGGACTACGTATATGTCACATTAATGCACAGAGTTTGTTTGGTAAGATCGACGAATTCAGAAATCTGTTTGTTGGCTCTGACGTAGATATCGTGTGTGTTTCCGAGACCTGGTTTTCGCCTTTGGTTAAAAATCAAATATATGACATGACTGGTTATAGATTATTTCGAGCCGATAGACATGATCGAGTTGGTGGTGGTGCAGCCATTTATGTGCGATCTGCTGTTAGGTGTTATCCGGTTGAAAAGTCATCACCTGGAAGTTCAATGCAGTATTACTTTCTTGAAATACGTAATGAAAATAGTAAATGCCTCCTTGGAGTTTGCTATCGGCCGAATAGTCATATAGATATAACACCGCTGTATACGATTCTTGAAAAATATTCAACCCTATTCACACATAACATTGTGTGTGGAGACTTCAATTGTAACATGCTCAACAAGGGGATTTCATCTTCATTTGTTGAAAATATGAAATCTCTTGGGCTGAATATTGTAAACACGGTCGCCCCTACTCATTTTACTAGCAACAGTAGTACTCTACTCGATTTATTTGTAGCAAGTGAATGTGCGAGAGATGTCTTTTTTAACCAAACCTCAGCGCCTATGTTCTCAAAGCACGACCTTATCTTTGCCACCTTCAATTTTATGTGTTGCAAGCAATCGCTCCCTTGTGTCTTTAGAGATTTCAGGTCATTAAATCTTGATCTCCTTCATTATGATTTGCTTAGAGTAAACTGGCAGTGCTACAATGAAGTGTCGCCCGATGAACAGATTAACAAATTTAATAATATTATAATATCCCTGTTTAATCGACATGTTCCTATTAAATCACTAACGGCCAAATATAAAGTGAATTCATGGTTTACGGCTGAAATAGTCCAACTAATATTTAAACGTGACGTAGCATTTAGAAGATGGAAGCGTTTTAAGCTGGCCATATTGCACAAAAGTTTCCAGATGCTAAGAAATTTGGCAAATTTAAAAATACGTAAAGCAAAGAAAAAGTTTTACTCTAAGCGACTAGATATTAACTTGCCATCGAAGACCTTATGGAATAACGTTCGTGAAATAGGTGTTGGTGGGCGTAGCGATTTTGACTTCAGGAATACTGATCTTAATGAGCTTAACAACGAGTTTGTCAAAACTCATTCACCAGCCAGTGCTAACGCATGGTCAGTTGAATCATCTAATGATTCCAGCATGTCTGAATTTGAGTTTTCGTGTGTTGAGCCAACTGATATAGTTAAAGCTATTATGAGTATCAAATCGAAGTCTGTGGGTCTCGACGAAATACATCCTTGTTTTGTTAAGATTATACTACCTCACATCCTTCCTCTACTTACACGCATTTTCAATACTATACTCATGACCTCCTGTTTCCCAAGTGCCTGGAAGATTGCAAAAATAGTCCCCATTCTAAAAAAAGCGGGAACTTCACAATTGTCCCCTGAATTCAGACCCATATCCATTTTGCCGTTTTTATCAAAAGTTATGGAGAGACTTATCCATCATCAGATGTCATCTTATTTACAGCGTAATGCCCTACTATGTAGGTACCAATCTGGCTTTAGGTTGCAACACAGTTGTACTTCTGCGCTGTTAAAAGTGTCAGATGACATAAGGTCATCTCTAGATAAAGATCATATCACTTTTCTGACTTTGTTGGATTTCTCTAAAGCTTTTGACACTGTGAGTCACTCTCAACTTGTCTTTAAACTTAGAACTTCTTTCAATTTCTCAATGAGCGCTGCAAAATTGATTTCCTCTTACTTGTCAGGCAGGAGTCAAGCTGTCGTAGTAAATGATAGAATGTCAGATTTCATACCAACTTTTATGGGGGTACCACAGGGATCTATCTTGGGTCCTCTACTGTTTTCAGTTTTCATTAATGATCTGCCTGGTTGTTTAACTCACTCTTCAGTTCATATGTATGCGGACGATGTTCAAATGTATTTAAGCTGTAAGTACGGACTTATTGAGGATGCAGTTACTAAACTAAATGAAGATCTTGATAGTATTAACCTTTGGTCCGAAAGAAATTGCTTACAGCTAAATCCTAAGAAATCGAAATGCTTGGTTATATCCAAAAATGCCGTGGATACAGTTTGTTTACCAATTGTTAGTTTAGGCAATGATATAATTGAATTTACTAATAAAGCCAAGAATCTGGGGATTTGGTTTAACTCTCGATTAAGATGGGATGATCATGTTGGTACCGTTATAGGAAAGATATATGGGTGTTTAAGAAATTTGTCTATGTCACAACACTTTACGCCCCTAAGCACAAGATTGATGCTTGCTAAAGCCCTAATTGTTCCAATTATTAGTTTCGGTTGCGAAGTTTATTGTAACTGTTCGGCGGAAACCAAGAGAAAACTTGATATTGCATTTAACAACGTTACTCGTTACGTTTATGAACTGAGGCGCTATGATCACATATCGACATTCAAAAAGAAAATTCTTGGATGTACTTTGGATGTGTACTTAGAATATTGTACTTTAAAATATTTGCATAAAATCATTGTAACTAAACAACCTGCTTATCTGTATGAAAAACTTCGTTTTTCTAATTCATCACGATCTCTGAGCTTAATTCCTCCGCGCACTACCTGTGTAACTACTGATAGGCAATTTTTTATTCATGCTATTCGCTTATGGAATTTACTTCCTCTCGGTATTAGACGACTTTGTTTTGTGGGTGGTTTTGCTGATTCTCTCTTCACATATTTGGCTGGCAATAATAGGATAAATGGATTGTAGGGTCTAGGATAGGTTTATTTTCATAAATTTATAATATTCAATTGCACACTAAATGTAAACACCTTTTTTTTTTTTTTTGTTTGTTTCCTTGTTTTTATAATCAATTTATTTAAAATAATTTCATTTTGATCACATCTACACTTTATAGATACTTAGTTGTAATCTTTTGTATATGGTTGTTTAATTAAATAAATAAATATCTAAAATATCTAAATTATATTGATTGTGGTTAGGTGTAATAAATCGTGAATTTATAGGTGTACTGCTATCCAATCGATGATCGTGTGGGATGCGAAAGAAAAATGTAATTTCTTTCTTGATGATTACGATGGGTTTTTTGCAAAATTCAGGGATTTTGCGGATGAATTTGATTATTATTTCGTTAAAATATAATCCGGCTCGAAGGACCAAATGTTGGGGCAAGAATTATCCCCTGCTGGTTGCTCGGTAATGTGATGGATGACCAAAGAAAAAAAAAACGTTTGTAAGGTTTTGGTTCGGTACACTTTATTTCGACAGGTCTTACCTCGTTGAGGTTTGGATGAAGAAGAGAAAGATGTAATAAAATAATCTATTGAGTGGCTTCCGATTAAGAAAAAATGGCGTAAACTACTTAGCTATTTTAGCGACATCTTAGAGTTAACACTTTAATAAACTACTAGAAAAGATTAAGAATTGTTCGACAAGAATATTTTGACTTGAACAACGTTCGTTGATTTTAGTAAGGCATTCGACACACTATGTCACAAAAAACTTTTAGAGGCTCTTACAAAAATTGGAGTGAGAGGAAACTTAGCGAAGTGGATGAAAAGCTACCTATCTGGAAGAACAACAAAGGTGAAAATACTTAATGCCTTCAGCGAAGAAGAAGATAATCTCTATGGTGTTCCACAGGGCTAAAAATTAGGGCCTATGTTATTTATACTCTATACAAATGAACTCCTTCGCGTATTTAAAAGGAGTACAGTTTTTGCCTATGCAGACGACATAGCAATCGTTGTCAAGCATGAGTGCCTTAATACTGCAACGAATATCATGCAACAGGAGCTCGACAAACTTTCGAGATGGTGCCATGATAACAGACTTGTAGTTAACGCAGACAAAACCAAACTTATGCATATTCGCACACCTTTCCAGCGTGATCCTAGCAACATAAATTTAATACTACGAAACGATGAATGTCCAGCAGCAGGAAGAAGACAAGTGATTGAAGTGGTCAAATCCATAAAATACCTGGGAATTATTATTGATAACCGTTTCATATGGCAGGATCACATCAATAAACTTAGGTCAAACCTCAAAAGTGCTATGTTTGCAATGGTGTATCTTAAAAGATACACTTCCATGGAAGTTCAAAAGCAAGTTTACTACTCACTTGTGGAATCCCGATTAAGAAATGGGGTTTTAGCATGGGGTAATGCGTCGGTAAAAGCAATTAATACTAATAATGTTTATTTTAAAGTTTTAGATGTCAAAGGTATTCTTAAAATGACGGCAATCCTTGAATACTACAATGATCTTCGCTTTCAACAATCAATACAACATAACTTGAACACACGAAGACGAGCACAAGGACTCTTGGTAATTCCAGACACATTTAATGTATACGGCAGAAGACAACTCAGCTTTAGAATACCAACAATAATGAATTATAACTTCCAAACTCAATGAAAAACAAATTTTGTACTAACCACCTGCAGACAAGCAAAAAGCTTCGCAGGTAACACAAATATTATAACGTGTTTTTATTAAAAAAAAAAAAAAAAAAATTAGGACTCCCAGGCCGAGCAATTGCAAGGAGGCTAAATTGAAGTAAGACTGTTGTTAACAGTTATCTTGCGGATCCACAACACTATGGGAAAAATCAAAAAGGACGCACGGCAGAAGCAACAACATTGCGAGAAAAGCGAGTTATTCTACAGCATGCCTCAAATTCTACTCTACCAATGACTAAAATAAGGGCCAACAGCGGAATATCAGCCACCATAGCAACGGTCCGAAGGACAATACTAAAATGTGGTACTATACAGAGAAGAAAACTGTTTTGACGCAAGTACACAAGAAGAACGAATAAATTTAGCAAGAGAACATGTCGCTTGGAGCAGTTAATCGAAACGTGTTGTCTTTTCGGATGAAAAAAAAGTAAAAACCTTGGATGGAAATGAAGGACTGCAAATCATGGTACTGCTGCACTATCCAAATCCTCTTTTCGGTATCCCAAGCATTCATTTTAATAAATCTTAATAGTCCCATGTTTAATATTTAAAAAAAAATAGTGTGCTTAAGACCACACGACTGAAGTAAAACTTCTTTCGCTTCATCTAATTTAAATTGTGGGCGTGTCAGTGTGCGAATTTTGAAAATATATACACATGAGCATCAAGGGCCCCTGGAAAGTCTATATTATAAATTTCAGCTCCCTAACTCAAACTTTGTTTTTTTTTAAATTGTGGGCGTGTCAGTGTACGAATTTTGAAAATATTTACACATGAGCATCATGGGTCCCTGGAAAGTCTATATTATAAATTTCAGCTCCCTTTTGTTTTTTTTTAAATTGTGGGCGTGTCAGTAAGTGAATTTTGAAAATATGTACACATGAACATCAAGGGCCCCTGGAGGGTCTATATTATAAATTTCAGCTCCCTAGCTCAAACTTTGGGTTTTTGCGGTCCGACCTGAAAATCTGACGATGACGCTCTATATTTCCAATTAATGAACTGCGATTCATGTGTATGATACGAAACATAACTCTCTCTCTTTCTATCTTCACTAACTTATATTTCCCTCTCAACTTATTGCCGGAAATGTACATTTGTCTACACTTCCGTGACGCACCACCGTGCGTAAAGAAGTGTTACTTCAAAAAAAGTAGATTACGCACACAGATAAAAAATTATTACGTTTTGCTTTTGTAGCACGATTCGTGCGCCACCGTGTATAAAACACTTTATAAGCTTACATGGCATTCCAACAAAACTAATTTGCGATCAAAGGTTAGAAATCACAAGTAATATATTCAAAGATTTTTGCGAATAGTATGGCATAGACTTACATATCACTTCCATTCAACAATCCTTTAGTATCTTACCAGTAGAAAATCTTCACTTAACGAAATCTATAGAATTATCATATTAAAACGGAATGAAAATAGCTTATACAAGGTGGCGCAAAAATAACCTTCCGATGTTTTTTGGCTGTAATTTAAAAAAAAATGAAAAACTTTGATTCTTCTTGTGGATTATTTTTATTTGGTCTTTTAATTTTTTTTACATCAAGTCGAGAATATGATGTCATGTAAATGGCCGCCGCCACAGTTGATTGTCATTTGAGCCCTTTTTATGGCATTTTCCATCACTTTGGCCAAAACTTCCGGCGATAGGTCCTCACATTGTTGACGGATATTGTATTTAAGAGCTGCAAGAGTCTGGGGCTTGTTGACATAAACCCGCGACTTCAAAAAGCCCCACAAAAAGAAGTCTGAAGCGGTCAAATCAGGCGATCTTGCTGGCCAGTGCAAATCGCCAAAACGGGAGAGTAGGCGCCCGGGAAATGCATCCTTCAGCATATCGGTTGTGGCACGTGCAGTGTGTGCCGTTGCACCGTCCTGTTGGAACCACATGTTTTCCAATCCCAATTCATCAAGTTGCGGCAAAAATAACTCGTTGATCATTGCTCTGTAACGCTCACCATTCACAGTAACCGCTTGGCCCGCGACGTCTTCGAAGAAAAAAGGTCCGATGACTCCTCCAGCGAAAACAGCACACCATACAGTGACTTTGAGCGGGTGTAATGGCTCTTCGTGGGTTACACGCGGATTTTCAGTGCCCCAGAAGCGAAAATTTTGCTTATTTACGTACCCGCTAAGATGGAAATGAGCCTCATCACTCATGATTATTTTTGATGAAAAATTATCTTCCTCTTGGTGGTGATTAAGGATGGCTTGAGCGTATGTTAGACGCGATTGGCGGTCAGCAGCTAACAGCTGATGCACCGTCTGGACTTTGTACGGAAACATATTCAAATCTTGTACCAAAATTGGCTGTAAAGACCGTCGACTGATACCCATTTGCGTGGCACATCGTCTGGTCGATGTCGACGGCGCTTCCATAACATCTTCGGCTACAGCAGCAATATTCTCTGCAGAACGGCTACTCCGGGGTCTGCCACGCCTGGCAGCATCTCGTGTTGTGCCAGTCTCTTCGAAGCGAGCGGCTAAACGTCGCAGTGTTTCACCAGTAGGCGTTGGACGGGTAGGAAATCTGCGACGAAATTCACGTTGTGCCAAAGTCACCGACCGATTATTGCTCAAATAAATAGTCACCAATATTCCGCGTTCTGGAGCAGTGTAGCGTAACATTGTTTATTAACGTGTATTTCGCATGTGTTTACTACACAAATGTCAAAACAGAACTGACATTAGGGGCCAATCGCAAAATTTATAGCATTTTCTGATAGGAGGATTACTTTTGCGCCACCTTGTATATACTCGTAACATACAACATAGCCTGAACTAAACTAACCGCCTTTGGTAGATCATATATAAGTTTAACAATGACATAAAATTTAACAATGAACGTGACTATTTATAAAAGCATTATGCTTTATTGTGTTCTTCGGCTGTTTAGTCATATAGTTTTTTGTAAAGTGAAAGATTATTCCATTTACTTTCCCAACGTTTCGGCGGGGGTTGCCACCTTCCTCAGGGGAATCTTTATGACATACACAACAAATAAATATATAAAAATAAACATTAAGTGAACCAAACAACTTTTTGATGGAGATAAAACTTACAAATTAAGTTTAAAAAAATATAAATAAATAAAAACGAGAGAATGAATGAAGAAATTAAATAAAATAAAATAAAACCGTCAGCTATGTTAGCACTTCGACGTGTTGAAGTTTTATCCTTAACTGTCTGTCAGTTATTGTTTTGGTATGAGGGAGCAGTAGACTGCAGAGATGTTCTGTATGCCCTGTTTTCTGTTCATGTTGTTTTTGTTGTTTAAAATATGCAGGGTTTCCAGAGTGAGGCGTTTTGATTTCTGTTTTTTTGTTTGTAAAATTTGTGTGTTGTCGAAGTGCGGTCTATGGTTTGTGTCAATGGTATGGCTGGCTAGCGCTGTTTTGTTGGGGTTGCCTGATTTTATGTCGGATTTGTGGTTTGAGATACGTTGTTTGAGGAATTGCTGTGTCGTCCCAACGTAGCATAGATTACAAGGTTCATAATCCTTTCCTTGGCAATTATTTTTGTATACTACGTCGGTACGTTTTCCTTTTTCCGTTCTCACTGTAAGCTTGGAGAACAGTGTCGCAAGAGTCTGATTAGACTTGTACGCCAGATTGATGCCCTAAGTGGTGGCGATGATCTTTTTGAGACTCTCAGCAATTCTTGGGACATAGACCACTCCTCTGTATGTCCCTGTTTCTCTCACTTTCTTTTCATGCGGAAATGTTCTGCGGTGGTGTCGGAGGAACAGGCTCCGAATAACCTCTCCGGGAAAACTTTTGTCCTTCAAAATGCGTGTGACAATTTTTTCGTTTGCGTTATGGAACTTTTCGTCACTCACTGCAAATACCTTTCTGATTAGGTTGCTAGCAGTGTTAATTATAACATATGTATGAACATGAAACATTATAGCAATACGCAAAAGAAACTAGCGCATCAAAAACAAAATTTACGATTTTTGTTAACCTGTCGAGAATATGGACTTATTCCGAGCCACCTACAAAATTCTACAAATGCCACAAAAAATCTGTTTATTAACTACGTGTCCCAGAACATTTACGACAAAATTACATTTAAATTCCACCAAAAAATTCTCAACTTAGTAATTAGAGAAATTTGCCATAAAATAAAAATAACAACAAACACATTGAGACTACTTCACATTCACACACGCATCAGCCACGATCTATCAAATGAAGAATACACACAATCTTTGTATATAGACTTTAGAGTCTGTATACAATGATAGTATACTATAGAGTGTATATACAAAGACTAAGATACATATGACAAGAAACAACAAAAAAATTCACAAAAAATAGATAGGCTTAAAAAATCACTTTGGACTAAATATGAAATAAGATTCAATGAAGGCTAGTTCATAAACAGGAGCCCTGTCGATTTTCCTCTAGAGGTCCGATGGCTACTGTCAATGGGGAACAAATTTTCAATACCCATTGAGACGAAGAATTTCGCTCTCTTTCAATTAATTGCTGATGGAGAAGAGATCATAAGAAACATTCGGTGTAAGAGAGAGCAGGAGATAGCAAGAGCTTAATATTGCAACATGCTGAACTCTTTCAAACGAAACAAAAAATGTAGTCAGTTGGACAAATATATAACAAAAGTCCACAAAGAAACGGTAACTTTCCTCAAGAAAAACAAAGATGTCCTAATTCTCCCAGCTGACAAGGGAAATATTACCATTGAAATGGAGAGGGAAGAATACGACGACAAAATGGCTGAACTATTGTCAGACCGCTCCACATACCGACAAGAAAGAACCAACCCAACAACAACATTGCAAAGCAAAAATAACGCGTTGGTGAAATGGCTGCATAACAACAAATTCATAGATGGCAGAGAGAAAGGGAAGATGACAACTTACACAGCTAAAATACCATCAATCTACGGTCTCCCTAAGATCCATAAGCCAGAGGTTCCCCTCCGACCGATTACATCATGTATGAACTTGGCTTGCTACCAGCTTAGTCAATATGTTGGAAAGCTGCTACAGTCTGCGACATAAAATTCAACATACTCTGTGAAAAATTCTCTAGAGTTTTTAGCAAAGGCCAAAAATTTTGTAAGTTTTAGTACCATATGATGTAGTATCCCTATTTACCAACGTACCCATCCAACTAGCGGTTAGCATAATAAAAATGAAGTGGGATATTATAAATTAAACTTTTGCCTTAACCTCCACCTTGACGGTATACATCCATTTATTTTTTTACCAATTCTAAAATCGTTTTAGCTCAGTGACTGAATTGATCTGTACTCTCGGAAAAGAGATATGAAAATTTTTTTGATATTTTATTTTGCAGAAATTTCGAAATTTTTAGTATATTTTCGACCACATTGACTGTATACACCTGGGTGTAGATTAACATTTAGCCCGAAGTTGTATGTAGAATTCGGCTTCAAAGATTTTCAAATCCAAGGATAATATTGACAATATGCACGCACAAGTAGAACCTTGTGTTTGTTTGTATTGGAATCACTTGTTTCTGTAGTAAATGCAGTAATGTTATAAAACAATGAACACTTTTTCGTATTTTTATTTCATGAGTTCGTATTTATTTACATTATAACTAAATGGGAAATATTATTAGGAGGTAAAATTATTAGCAGAAACAAAAATTAACACAAGAAAGGAAATAGGTACTCAAATACTAATATGTTCCAAAACACAAGACAAAAATATTATTTTGTATGACAATCTTGACATTTTGTTTGCGTAAGACTGTGAACTTGGCAAACTGGTTTTTTGCACTGTACGCAAACTTTCCTAGAGGGACGCTTCCTTTTCTCCTCACTGTAGCACAAAAAACATTGCCATAAGTTACCCATAACTCTTGGAATCAGAGCTCTTTTGTTTATCACTGGAATGCAAAGATGTTCACCCAACTCTTGCAGGAACTTTCTACGGCGGCTTGTTCTGACGTTGCGCTTGTTCGACGGATTGTTTTTCGAAAAAATGATGTAAGCTGCGAGCGCTGTAATATCAACAATATTGAAAAACATCGAAAGTGGCCAGCAATTTGTTTTTCTTTTCGTGGTATACTGCGACAACATTTTGTCCATCGTGTCGACGGCACCTTTAGTTTTGTTGTAGTAATGTATAATATCTGGCTTTAGTTTTGGCCCAGAAACGCTGTCATCATTATGCTGAGTTGATAAAAGCACTACCGCCTTGTCTTTTTTCGGATCATATGAGCATAGAACCATTTTTTCTCCAAAACCAAAAGTCGATGACAAGACTTCTCTAGTTTTTGAAGCTTTGAATTCGGCAGGGATGCAGCGCTTGTTTTTCTTCATAGTACCGACCATAGACAAGTTCCAGCCTAATAATTCTTTGGATAAAGGAAGTGACGTAAAGAAATTATCCATCGTAACGTTTCTGCCTGTGTTTTTGTATGGAACAAGCAAATCCTTAACAACACGTTCGCCTTGATTTGTTTCCCGATTGTTCCCAATTTTACCGGTGTAAATTTGGCCGTTCAACGGATATGCCGTGTCAGAATCACATGCCCACCATACTTTTATCCCATATTTTGCTGCCTTTGAGGGAATATACTGTGTGAACTTCGTTCGGCCTCTAAAAGGAAATAGCTGCTCATCCACAGTTATGGAATTGTACGGTCTATAATTCGCTTTTAGATTCGAGTTGAGCATTCCAAATATTTCACTTATTGGCGCTGCTTTGTCTGTTTCCATTATAAATGTTCTTGTGGCATCATAATCAAATCGAAGAAACCTTGTGATGTTGTAAAATCGCCCGATAGGTAAAGTTGCTCGATATAGTGGGAAGGCATTCTTTTTCCAAAGCTGGTCAATAGCTTCATAATTGGATCTATGACTACCAATTACAATCAGCAACCCGATGTACGCCATAAACTCTTCTTCTTGTAAAGGTTTCCAGACCAAAGCTTTTTTAGTGGGATTGGCCGCATTCCATTTGCTGTATTCTTTTTCGGCCTTTCTATTTGTGTGCCTACAAATGATGTCTTGCATAGACGAGTTGAACAGCTCACAAAACGTATCGACGTCGGATGTGGCAAAAACTATTGCCGCCAAACTACACCACCAAATCACTCCTCACATTGATGCCTTTCGACTGAAAACAAAATCTACCGATGGTCATTGCCCGCTACTTATCAGACTCTCTTCTCACGTGGAGCAAAGTGCATTACTAGCGGCTTTTCATGCGAACGGTGGTCTAACACTTGAACAGTTGGAGAACAATGCCACTTCTTCAACTACAACACGCATTTACCTCAATGAGAGCTTAACTCAAGAGAACAGCTCTTTGCTACGTCATGCTCTCCGGCTTCGTCGTGAACGTCTACTGTTTTCTGTAAGAACTCGCAATGGCTTGGTCTATATTAAAAAGAGTAAAGATGACAACGAAGTAAAAATCCACCTACGAAACTCTCTTGACAACTTTGATGTTTCCACTCACAATCCCACTCGTCGACGCCATCACTGATCTGGAGCGGTTTTATTCAGCATAGCTACGTATACGTATTTGCTTATTCAGAAAAAACTCATTATCGTTACATTATTAATTATCATATTATTATTGCATTTTCTCTTCTTATTTTTTATTTGTATACTCTTTTTTCCCTTCTACTCTTTTCTTATTTACTTTTTCTCTATCTCAAACTGATTTCTCTCTATTCCCTACTCTATTTGTTTTTTATTATTTTATACACGACTTTTTCTTAACTACTAATTTTACTTTTTCTCTATCCTAATTGATTTCTCTCTATTCTCTACTCTATTTGTTTTTTTATTTCATGCAATACTTTTTTTTAACTATCAATTTCCTAGTGTTGTGATTTTTAATATAATAAGTAAAGATTGACCTGGCATTATCTGGCTTTACGTTTTTGCCGTAGTGATGAATTATGATAGTTCGCCCACTCACGGGCTGGTTGAGGGAGTTGCAGTGCGGTCAGTTAAGAAGATTTTAGCTAATGTCCGTGTGGGACTAAAAATTTGTTATTTAAATGCTCGAAGTTTAAATTTGACGAAATTAGATTATTTGAAGTATATTTTCAATGGGTTGGGAATTGATTTGATTTGCGTTACTGAGACATGGCTGCGGTCAAATTCAGATTATACTGATTCAGCCGCTGTTGGTCAGTTATACAATATCCCTGGCTACAATCTTATTCGTAATGATAGGGTTACTAATACAACAGGTGGAGGAGTTGCTGTGTACTGTAGTACTGCAATTAAGTACAAAATACTG
This sequence comes from Portevinia maculata, assembly GCA_949715645.1. NCBI lineage: Eukaryota > Metazoa > Arthropoda > Insecta > Diptera > Syrphidae > Portevinia > Portevinia maculata. The sequence continues at coordinate 172,610,905 of OX454527.1, read as the reverse complement.
AGTAAATCTCAAGGTAGTGGTGTAGAATATCTGTTATTAGAAGTTAGTGATGGCAATACAAAATGCCTTGCTGGTGTTGCTTACAATCCTCATCGAAGCTACTCTCCTGAGTCATTGTTTTCCACAATTCAGGATTTTACTGCACAGTACGAGCATATTATTATTTGTGGTGATCTTAATGCGGATCTGTTGAAATACGACAGTAAAGCTCGTCAGCTATTAGATTTTACGGCTGCTTCCGGATTGTCCATAGTTAACTCGTATGCTACCCGTTTTTCTCCGAATGTTCCTTCCAGTCTTCTTGATGTCATAATGGTCTCTAATCAATCAAATGTCTTACTTCATGATCAGCTGTCGTTAGTGGGTGTGTCTGATCATGACTTGTTGTTCTGTACGTACGATATTGACTTGTCTCGTTCACTCTCCCCATCATTTTTCCAATTTAGAGACTTTGCTTCTGTCGACATAAATGCCTTGCAACTTGATGCGAGCATACTTCCTTGGCGTAATTGCTATTTTGCGTCTAATGTGAATGACAAAGTAGATCACATACAAACATTGTCATTGGACCTCTATAACAGACATGTTCCTTTTAAGACTGTAGCAATACGCAATAGAAATTGTCCCTGGTTTACCTCTGAGGTACGCGATGCAATGAAAATCCGTAATAAAGCATACCAAAGATGGAAGTCTACAGCAACGAGTCTCAATTGGGAGCTTTTCTGTCGTGCTCGTAATCATTCAACCTTTATTACGCGTAGGGCGAAGAAAAGATATTTCTTATCCAAATTGAGCACTGACCAAACCTCAAAAAGGCTATGGAGCAATTTGCGCTCTTACTGCATTGGGAAGAAAAATGTTGTTGATAATATTCCTGATGTCAATGACCTTAATAATGCCTTTCTCTATAATGCTATTGACAGTCCACTTTTTAGTCCTAATCATGAGCTGTCTTTCGACTTTGACTTTGATTTTGGAGTAGTTTCTGAAATTGATGTCGTTAACTCCATACGCTCTGTAAAATCGAATGCTGTTGGTGAGGATGGTGTACCAATTCGTTTTGTCAAAATGATTTTGCCGCATCTTTTAAGCTGTATTACGCATGTCATCAATTTTTGTATCACGTCATCAACTTTTCCTGATTCTTGGAAGCTAGCCAAAGTCATTGCTGTCCCAAAAAAAACCCTGCCCTTATCGGCAACCGATTTTCGACCAATCAGTATTTTACCTTGTTTGTCAAAAGTCTTGGAGAAAATTCTTGCAAAGCAACTCTCAAATTACATTAATCAACATTGTTTGTTATCCTCGATACAGTCTGGCTTTCGAGAACATCACAGCTGTTCTTCAGCTATGATCAAAATTCTCGAAGACATAAGAGTTGAATTTGATAAGGATTACTTAACTGTACTTTGCTTGCTTGACTTCTCCAGGGCCTTTGATAGAGTGGATCATAATGTACTTTGCCAGAAACTCAGGTTGTATTTTGGTTTCAGCGAAAGATCGGTGCGTCTAATAAGCAATTATTTGAGAAATCGCTATCAAAGAGTCGTTCATGATGGAAAATCTTCCCAACCTGGTGCCCTTGCTGCAGGAGTACCGCAAGGATCGATTTTAGGACCAATATTATTTTGCCTCTTTATTAATGACCTTCCCAAAGTATGCTCCAGCGCTTCTATTCATCTTTATGCTGATGATGCACAGATTTATTTATCTCGACCAATTGGACTCATCGAGGATCTTGTTACCAGAGTTAACGAAGATTTGAGAAATATATACAACTGGTCCATTTGTAATGGGCTCAGTTTAAATCCAGCGAAATCCCAATTGATCTTAATTTCGAAGAAGTTTTTTAACACCGATGAACTACCCCCTGTTTTTTAAATGACATGCAGCTTAAATTTGTGAATGTTGTGTCCAATCTTGGTTTTAAACTTAATCGCTCATTATCAGCAACCGATCACATAAATTATGTTATTGGACGAATCTACGCTGGGCTGCGTAAACTTTGGCTATCTTCCACCTTTACTCCAGCAGCTACAAAGCTAAGGCTTGTTAAGACTCTGTTTATGCCTATAATTGATTGGGCTACTGCTGTTTACTGCAAGCTTGACTCACACTCTCAGCATAAATTACTAGTTGCGTTCAATGACATGATTAGGTATGTGTATGGGGTGAATCGATATGAACATATTTCACAATATCACAAACTGGTACTTGGTTGTACATTTCAGCAATTTCTCGACCTAAGGTGCTGCCTTTTTATGCATAAAATCATAATAAACAAATCTCCTGTGTATCTGTTCGAAAAATTGCAATTTCCCCAATCCTCCAGAACTCTAAATCTTATCATTCCCAGTTTTACTTATTTGAACTCTTCGCGCCTCTTCTTCATACATGTCACCAGAATCTGGAACTCCCTACCCACAGCGGTACAAAAAACTATTAGTGTCACTAATTTTAAAAATGCAGTTTTAAGACACTTTGCTTTACCATAGCAATCTTTGCTTGTATTCCCCTTACTTTTTTCTTTAATTTCAACTTTCTACTTTTCTTCTTCTTCTTCTCTTCTTTTATCTTTTCCCCCTTTTAGTCTTGCATTGTTAATATATGCCTTTTAACTCAAATTTGTTATTTTTATTTATTTCTTTATTATCTATATTTGTAGTTATTATAATCATTTTGTTTTATATACTATTAATTTTTACTTTAAATATCCTTTAACTTTATGTACTATAAAAGACTTAAGTCTTATTTGTACTATGTATTTTCACTTAAATAAAAATTGAATTGAATTGAATTGACGTCACTCAAATTTCCAGTGGTAGGTTTTGGTCCCATAAACGATTTCTCACGAATAATATTATGTGCTGGCATTCGGTGCAGATTTGGCTTTGTTTTTTTCCATTGGGTTCCATCCTTGCCGACATAATATAATCCATGCAATTGTACAACATTATCGTCGTTTCCTTCCTGTCCATCGCTCATTCCTTCGTCCTCGTTTTCAGAGTCACTGTTAATTTCCACCTCGACGTTTTCACCTTCAGCATCTGATACTTCTCCATTATTTCTCGGAACATTTTCATCTTCAATTTCTTCACCTCTTTCAGCATTAGTAGGCTGATCATCTTCTTGGTCGGAATCCAGATTCTGCACAATTCTCCGAAAATATCTTTGTTGTTCTTCATACGGGAGTCTGTGATAAGTATTGCGAATGGATAAATAATGCTCATCGATATGGTAGCTAAATAATACCTCTTCAGTTGTGCACTAGTGAGAAATTTTAGTTCATCATTTTCCATTTTGAACAAAAGCAATAAACGAATGCGTAATTTATGCAAACACTTTTCCAGAACAATCCGGAACTCTAAATAAGAACAACCAAAAGAAATCTTGACTAACGGTAGGAATTCTAATTTGATTGACTATTCCACTTATGGACGATGGCCAGAACTTACTTACTTTGTTACTTGAATAAAATCTGAAACTAATAAACAACTAACTAATAAAATGGAAAAAAAGATATTGGCGATGCGATGAAATTCAATATCTGATAGGCTGATTCAAAACTTTATAATAATTTTTTTTTATTGTCACCCGCTATTGTAGGTGACTTTGAACTAGAAATCGACAGTATACAAAAATTAAATATTGCAAAACTTAGTAGCCAGGCGCCAGATTCAAAAAAGGAAACATTTTGTATGTGCATTACAACTACAAGGCTTACTTAAACATTTTCGTTCAATTATTAATGAAAGACAATTTCTACACCGGGGTGTTCGCTGTCAGGATAAGGAGTTTTTATTTAGCGACAAAGTGAAGGTTAAGAAAGCAACTACCTGCAGCACAAGGACAAGCTTTATAGACAGATCGACGGTTTACCAATGGGCAACCCACTTTCTCCAACCATAGCCGATCTAGTTTTGGACCATCTGTTAGATGAATGTTTCAAACTGACTACAAAACCACGGCTTATTGTTAAGTACGTAGACGACCTCTTCGCGGTTGTTACGACATGTATTTTTTACTGGATAAAATAAAGAAAACCAAAAAGACACAAAGAAACAAAGGCGTCCACAACGTTATAATATGTCTTTTATTCGACCTCTGCCAGTACACTTATTCCGTAAACTCATTACATTCATTATTTACATAAAATACAATAATACATATTTATATTTGTTCATAGTTCAATGTATCAAACTATTCTATTTTGCTATGACCGGGTGTTCCATATTGTGGATCCTATTGAACTCTCAACATTCTCCCCGGCCGTGAACGTAGTTCGCAAACTGCCTTCATTCATCTTCTTATAGGAGCTCGTAACAACTTCCTTCCTTGTAACAAGTTTCCTGAATGGAAAATGATATTCGTCCACCTCAATGACGATCCTGTTGACGTTGACTACCTTGCCGACCTTCTTAAGTTCCATTTTGAACATGTAAAGAGAGAGACGATTAATATTCTGACATATAATCAAACATATTTGTCCAATGAGATAGACAAGGACAGACAAAAGACGAAATTCAATATAAAAAATGTAAACATTTATAAATGCATGTGCAAGGTACAATGTGCATCTCCCTTGCACTCGTATTCCACTCTAAGTCCAGTTCAATATAGTTTTATCATAAATATGAATGGCGATCGTGCGGTTTTGTTTGTTTGTAGTTGTAGTATAGTATTGTAATGAATTTAATTTAAAGTGTCAACGGAAGTGTAGTTTTTTTTTTTTTGTTTGTTTGTATAATTTATGTGTTCGGTTAAATATAGTGATCGTGAATTTTATAGTGACGGTGATGACGACGATAACGATGATAATGCTGATGATGCTGATGCTGATGATGATGATGCTGATGAAGATGATGGCTGCTGAATCGCAGGTGATAATTTAAATTCATTAGTTAATTTGGTTTTTTTTTTTGCATTTACTACAATCAGCAGTCGAATTATATGTGTGTGTGTATATTCGCGAGTGCAATTAAATATTATGCTCGGCGCATAAGTGCATTTTTATATATATATACGAGTATTTTGAACTTTGGTTTGTTTTGGTTTTTATTTGTGATAAGGTAGGAATGTGCTGGTTTTGTTCCGTAGTGTTATCGATAATCGATTACAACGATTGTTGTGTTCGATCTGGTTTGTGTGGTTTTGTGTTAGTCGAATATGCTAGTAATTATTTGTTAAGTGTTAAGTATGCATGACATGTTTTTGCTACGATGCCTTAGTTATATGATTGTGAAATGGCTATGTTACGAAATCGCGTGTTTTTGATACGACGGCTTTTCCATAGCGTATAGATTGGTTGTGAACGTTTTGTTTGTGTTAGATGTGGACTGTATGTTAATATGTGATAGGTCTAGGTTGATATTGTCGTGTAGTGAATGTTTTAATTGTCATTATCCAGTTTTTTTTTTTTTTTTTTTTTTTTATGATTTCAGATTTTTGTGTGTTTAAATGTATCTATTTATAGAAGTGTGTTGTCCTCGTTGCTTTTGTTGGTTGGTAGGCTACATATTTTTGCGATTGGTCGTTTGAGGAGCCCTGATTTCGTTTTAAGGGTTACGACACGAGTCAATCCGTCCGATCCGGGGTGAGTTTCTTGGATTCTCGCTAGGCTCCAACGAGACGGTGGAAGACGTTCGTCTTTGATAATCACCAAATCGCCGATTTTTGGTTCGCCTTCGGTTTTGACCCATTTCGGTCGTTGTTGGAGTCGCGACAGGTATTCGGTGTTCCATTTGCGCCAAAACGTATCAAGGAATAATTGTAGCCGTTTCCAACGATCCAGATATCCCGCCTTCCGCAATGCGCTGTCGCCTTGTGGTATTGTTTGAAGGGGTTCGCCGACCAGAAAGTGTGCTGGTGTGATAACTTCTAAGTCATCGACGTTGTCGGAAAGAGGGCATAAGGGCCTTGAATTCAGACACGCTTCTATTTGTGCCAGAAGCGTGGCGAGTTCCTCGTAGGTAAGCCTCTCGTTGCCGACTACTCTTTTCAAGTGGTACTTGACCGACTTCAGCCCGGCTTCCCATAGTCCTCCAAAATGAGGAGAAGCGGGGGGAATGAAATGCCATTCGGTACCTAAATTTGCCAATGTGCCAGCGACCTCGTTCCAATCATGCTGCGCATCCCGTAACATCCTTTGTAGTTCGGCGTTAGCTCCGAAGAAATTTGTGCCGCAATCACTATATATTTGGGTGCATACTCCACGTCGTGCCGTAAAGCGTCGGAAAGCTGCCAAAAACGCTCGAGTTGTTAGGTCAGACACCACCTCGATATGAATCGCCTTCGTCGCTAAACAGATGAAAAGTGCGAAATATCCCTTATATGATTTTCCACCGCGACCTTTCCAAGATTTTAATTCGATCGGCCCTGCATAGTCGACACCAGTGTGGCTAAATGGTCTGGACATTTGTACCCGTGCTGCTGGTAAACTGCCCATCAGCTGCTGCATTTCCTTGGCCTTCTGTCGAAAACAGTCGTTGCACCTGTGGATGTGGTATTTGACAATCCTCTTAATCTGCCCAATCCAGTATGTCCGTCTGATGTAGGCAACCATTTGCTGAATTCCACCATGGAATGTTTTGCCGTGAGCGTCCCGAACTACCAGACCGGTGAAGTGGTGATTCATTTTTAGCATTATGGGGTGCTGCTCCTCATAAGTTAGGGTGGAATTCTGCAGGCGTCCTCCCACACGCAAGATCCCGTGAGCATCGATGAATGCGTTTAGTGCGCACAAGGGTTTTGGTGTTCTGTCCGTTGTTTCCATCTCCAACAGCTCCGTCGTTAACATCTCCTTTTGTGATGCCTTGACTGCGAGGAATGTTGCCGCGGATAAGTCCTGTGGGGTTAGTGGCTCCGATCTCCTCTCATCTTTCGTTCTTCTGCAATTATAGGCGAATCGCAAACACGTAGCTAAAACCCTCGCTACTTTTGAGAGATGAGAAAACCGGTGAACCACCTCACTAACGCTATCGCCGTTTGAGCTGTGAACACAGTGTGCTCTGACTGCACGTCTCTCTACCTCTGTGTCAATGTTTAAGGGCTGTTCAGGAGCCTCAAACTCCCATCGATTATGTAAGAAACGCGGTCCTCTCCACCAAAAGTCCAGTGACTCAAGAGCTCCAGGGAGTACGCCTCGTGATGCTAGGTCAGCGGGATTATGGTGCGTTGGTACATGCCTCCATGCATTAATCGTGGTTAGGCGTTGTATTTCGGAGACGCGATTAGCTACAAACGTGTCCCATTTTGCAGGCGGTGAACGTATCCAGGCAAGCGCAATCATGGAATCTGTCCATGCGTAAGTCGTTTGAACCTTCATAACTTCGACAGCGTATTGAAGTAAAGTGGCCAAAATTACTGCTCCACAAAGTTCCAAGCGCGGAAGAGACACGGTCCTCTTACAAGGAGCTACTTTGGTCTTTGAGATGACGAGATGAACATGAATATTGTCATCGCTGTCCAAAACTCGAACATAAACCGCTGCACCAAATGCTTTCATCGAGGCGTCGCAAAACCCATGCAACTCCACTGCCTTTCTGCATCGTGTTGATCCACCTTGGAATTTTGATGCGTTCTATCAGTGGCAGTTCTCGGCGAAATCCTTCCCACTGCTCCTTTAACTGCAAGGGGATGGGATCATCCCAGTTCGAACCAAGGCTCCAAAGTTGTTGCATCATCATCTTGGCAGTGATGATACACGGTGAAATCCAGCCAAGTGGATCAAACAATTTAGCTATCGTAGACAACATTGACCTCTTCGTTATTTCTTTAGTATCCGGTTGAAAATTCTGAAAGGAAAATGAGTCACTTATGGGGTACCACTTAATTCCCAGTGTTTTAACATGGTTCAGTGATCCGAACGGAAGCTCAAAATCGATTTCACGATCTCGCTCCTGAATGTCCTCCACCAACGCTTTCTCGTTACTTGTCCACTTTTTCAAATGAAATCCTGCAGAGGCTAACAATTGACGATTCTCGTTACGCTTTTGCCTAGCGTCGTCTACAGAATCGGCTCCGCTGATCAAGTCGTCGACGTACATGTCCTCACGAACCACCTTTGCTCCCACGGGAAAATTGTGTTCCTCGTCATCAGCCAACCTTTTCAGGATCCGGATTGCTAAATATGGTGCACTTGCAGTACCAAAAGTGACCGTTTTTAGCTTGTAGGCCTTCAGCGGTGCAGATTGTTGTTCCCTCCAGACGATTAGCTGATAGTAGCGATCACAGGGACTCACCAAAATCTGCCGATACATCTTTTCGATGTCTGCTGTGAACGTCACTCGATGAGTCCTCCATCGCAGAATTATGTCCACAATATTGGATTGTAGTTTTGGACCCACGAGTAAACGATCGTTTAAAGATGTCCCATCCGATGTCTTAGCCGCTGCGTCAAACACAACTCTGAGCTTTGTAGTGGTGCTAGTTGCTTTAAAGACTGCATGATGCGGCAAGAAGTAATGATACGGAGTTTTAAGTGTCACATCGTCCACTAGATCCACTTCCTCCATATGCTGTAGTGTCGAATACTCCCGTATACATGCGCTGTAATCATCATGCAATTTCGGATCTGAGACTAATTTTTTTTCCAACAGGGCAAATCGACGAAACGCGCATTCCTTACTGGACCCCATGGCAGGATGACCTTCCTCCCTAAACGGCAGCTTGACTTGATACTGCCCGTTGGATAAACGTTGGGTATGTCGAACAAAATGTTCATCACAAACGATGTCGTCTTCAGGATCCCTGGTTTGGAACGGCTCCTCCTCCATTTCCCAAAATGTTTGCAGCTCGGAACTCAGATCTGTGAACTGCACGAAACTACGTATATGCTGCGGATTATCAGCTGGAACTTTGCCAAGAATAACCCATCCTAATCGGGTTTTTTGTGCTATCGGAGCGATGTGGTTTTCGCTGCGCAGGATATCTGGAAGGAGTATTTCGGCGAAAACGTCACTTCCAAACAGTAAGTCTACCGGCGCAGGAACATGGAATTCGGGATCTGCAAGACTCAAACCTGAAAGATGTAACCATTTGTCAGGTACCACCCGTTGGGCCGGAAGAAGCCCAGTCAGCGACTTGAAAACGAACGCCCGAACGACGCTCTCAAATGTCGAATGTCGCGATGCAAACATAATGTCGACATAGTTTTGTGTTATGCCACTGCTGACCATCCCCAACCCAGATACCTCGACAAAGGTACGATGCTTCTTCAATTTCAACAACTGTGCTGCAGACTCTGAGATAAATGTGGCTTCGGATCCGGGATCGATCAGAGCACGCAAATCATGGAAACGTCCATCAGCTGACCTAACCCTCACTACGGCTGTTGCTAATAACACCCTTGCTCGTTGTGAAAGTGAATAAAAAGTGTTCACTTGCCTACTCGTCGATGATTGCTGGTTGTCCATAGGTTGAAAACCCGATGCATTTACATTTACAGCCCCCTGATGCGATTGCCTGGCTTGTGCATGTTGCATCGTTGTTGTTGGCGCATTGTTACCTTGATTGTTGTTGTTGTTATCATGTACATGTAGAAGGGAATGATGACGCTGCTGACAGAAATAGCAATTCTTTATGCTCGGACATTCTCGCGACATGTGGCTATAGCCGAGACAATTGTCACAAACTCGTGCATTGCGAACTGCCTGTTTTCGTTGAATAGGGTTCATATTAAGAAAACTCTGACATTTCCTCAGCGAATGTTGACCACGTTGACACAGCTTACAGGAAACCACCTCCCTAGTAGAGGCCTTCGCCATAAGAACCCGTGGTGTCTCTGCATGCGACCGATTTTTCGTGCTGTTGGTTACATCACTCCTTATCCAAGGCCTGAAACTCCCCTTCTGGTCCTGCTGGTCAACCACCTCAAGAGTGGGGAAGCGAGTTTCCAAAAATTCGACGAATTGCTTATAAGTTGGCAGTTCCTTGAGGTTACCCAACTTTTCTTCCCAAAGCTGCTGTGTAGAAGTTGGAAGTTTATGGAGAAGGACGTAAATCAACACCGCATCCCAATGTTCCACGTGTAACCCCAAATTCGCCAACGCGTGGACACACTCTTGAGATGTATCCAGCAACTCCTTCAGTCCGTTCGCTGATTCCTTGAACAATGACGATTGTTCAAAAAGCAACTTAAGCTGGGCATTGACGAGAACCCGTTTATGGTCGTAGCGCGAAGTTAACAGTTCCCACGCCTTCGCATAATTGCCCGCTTCGCAAGATAGATGTTGCAGCAGACGCTCCGCCTCACCCTTCAAACAGGATTTTAAATAATGCATCTTGTCGATGTCATCTAAAGACGCGTTATTGTGAACCATGGACTGAAATAAACCTTGGAAAGGCCTCCATGTTGTGTACGAGCCGCTGAATTTTGGAATATCGATTTCGCGAAGCCTAATTTTGTTGTTGGGTACCGTTGGTTCACCTGATGGCCCGCCAGCCGTCGACGATGATGTCTGAGAGCATTTTTCCAACGCTTCCAGTAACTCAGTACGATACTCCAGGTAAATTTCAGTTATTTGCTCATACACTACTACTAATTCTGTCATTTTCAGATCTGCTTCAAGCCTTCCGCCCCCGACGATTGCCTGATGATAATGCCTAGCGACTCGCATGTTCTCTTCCAACATGTCAAGGCGACTTGCAACGTATGGCTGCAGCTTACGTTTCTTGGCGGCATTCTTGAAACTGGTGAAACTATTTACCACCAAGGTTAAAATGCCCTTTTGCAGCATACCGCAGTTGTAATTTGTCTCGGCCATTATTATACGCAGATTATATTATGTATTTTATGTATATATATGTATGTAGTTTATGATATTATTTTAATAAAGAAAACTAATAAAAAGCAACACTTACTTGCTTTTGCTGCTAATTGGGATGTTGGCAAATGTTCTTGCAGACTTCGCGGAAAAAGAATCCTTAGTCCTCTGGACGTTGGACAAAGTTGCTTGATGTTTCCGGCGATTTATGTATTTCACGACGCGTAGAAAAAACGATTTACACACACACAATTTTTATGATTAATATTTGATTAATAGTTGATTTAAGTCTAATGCAACTTTTAAAGATAGTCAAATTAATTGCACTCTGCAATGCACTTTCTAACCTCTATTGCGAACAAATTTTTTTTTTAAAGTTTTTTCTGTTTATACAAATAACCATTAAACACTTAATTACACGCGAAAAAGACTAAACAATTTACTAAGGCTACGAAGGACCAAAATGTTACGACATGTATTTTTTACTGGATAAAATAAAGAAAACCAAAAAGACACAAAGAAACAAAGGCGTCCACAACGTTATAATATGTCTTTTATTCGACCTCTGCCAGTACACTTATTCCGTAAACTCATTACATTCATTATTTACATAAAATACAATAATACATATTTATATTTGTTCATAGTTCAATGTATCAAACTATTCTATTTTGCTATGACCGGGTGTTCCATATTGTGGATCCTATTGAACTCTCAACAGCGGTCATTGATTACCGTAACATCGACACCTTGCTGGTATGCCTCAATGCATTTAACCCCAGAATTCAATTCACTGTTGAAAAAGAAACAAACAGGTCTTTAGCGTTTTTGGATGTCAAAGTTCATCACGAAAAACATGTTATATCAGAAAGGTATTTGCACTGAGTGACGAAAAGTTCCATAACGCAAACGAAAAAATTGTCACACTCATTTTGAAGGACAACAGTTTTCCCGGAGAGGTTATTCGGAGCCTGTTCCTCCGACACCGCCGCAGAACATTTCCGCATGAAGAGAAAGTGAAAGAAACAGGGACATACAGAGGAGTGGTCTATGTCCCAAGAATTGCTGAGAGTCTCAAAAAGATCATCGCCACTGTTGAAAAAGAAACAAACAGGTCTTTAGCGTTTTTGGATGTCAAAGTTCATCACGAAACATGTTATAATTAACACTGCTGGCAACCTAATCAGAAAGGTATTTGCACTGAGTGACGAAAAGTTCCATAACGCAAACGAAAAAATTGTCACATTCATTTTGAAGGACAACAGTTTTCCCGGAGAGGTTATTCGGAGCCTGTTCCTCCGACACCGCCGCAGAACATTTCCGCATGAAGAGAAAGTGAAAGAAACAGGGACATACAGGGGAGTGGTCTATGTCCCAAGAATTGCTGAGAGTCTCAAAAAGATCATCGCCACCACTAAGGGTATCAATCTGGCGTACAAGTCTAATCAGATTCTTGCGACACTGTTCTCCAAGCTTACAGTGAGAACGGAAAAAGAAAAACCTACCGACGTAATATACCAATATATATATACCCTCATACCAAAACAATAACTGACACACAGTTAAAGACAAAACTTCAACACTTCGAAGTGTTAACATAGCTGACGGTTTTATTTTATTTTATTTTATTTCTTCATTCATTCTCTCGTTTTTATTTATTTTTAAGCTTAATTTGTAAGTTTTATCTTTATCAAATAGTTCTTTGGTTCACTTAATGTTTATTTTTATTTATTTATTTGTTGTGTATGTAATAAAGATTCCCCTGAGGAAGGTGGCAACCCCCGCCGAAACGTTGGAAAGTAAATGGAATAATCTTTTACTTTACAAAAAACTATATGACTAAACAGCCGAAGAACACAATAAAGGATTAACATTTAATTTGGTCAACAAATCACACATCGGAATAAAAGCTTTATGAACACCAAGCCATACTTTACCCAACTATTAAGGAAAGACTAAAGTATGTAAGAAACAATGATGTGGATAAACTCAATGAAACAAGGGGAGAACCCGAAACGTTAGACTCTAATGATGTAGCTTATATTAACGAATCTCGGAGGAATAAATTAACTCCTCGTTTTTAAGGCATAGAGTTTAAAACAAACAAAAAAACATTTAATCAGTCGATGATAGAAAAATGCATAAATGTAGACTAAAAAGAAAAACAATAAATAATATAAAAAAAAATAATAATATCCCATATCAGATGCATGTTTATCACTGCAACAGCATAAAAGATGGAGACACAGGAACTGACCAACAGACAAACAATAGTTTCGCTTAAATTATTTTATGCAAGAAAAAAGACTATTGAAGTAACAAAAAACAAAGTCATAACAAATTTAAGCTCGACGCATTGACACCAAAAATAAGAAATCGGAGAGGTTTAATTAACGGTTTAGGCACAGCTGTTAAAGTTATCACGGGTATCATGGACGCAGACGATGCAAAGTATTTAAATGATCAGATTGAAGTGCTTAAAGAATTGCAAACTCAAAACAAATTACAAAACGAAATCAATATTAATGTATAAATGACTCAAAGATTCGAAAACATAACTAGCTATGGAATCATATTAAGTACCAATACGGCAATATTCAGAAATTCTTTCAAAAAATCCAAAACCAAAATAGTAATAGAATTCATGCAGGCGAAGAACGCCTTCTTTGAACACAATACCTAAGCCAGATTATTACAACATTGACCTCCTAAATAAGCACATTACAAACATTGCCGATTCAAAAGTAATTGCAAAACTTAACATAATCCCGAAGTTTATTCTAAGACAAGAAGAATTTGGGGAAATTTAATATTCACTTTAACGAACAATCAGTTGAGACCATCTCTTACGAACATATTTATGGGGTGCTCGAACTGCAAGCGTATTACATCAATACAAAAGTTATACTTAATGTCCATATACCTCTACTATTCACCCAGGAATAGGTATTCCTTATTTCACTTATAAAGGGTTTTTCAACATGGACGCTACAAAAGTAGAGCGACAGGGACAGCAAAGGACGCCGAATTTCTTGCCGCTCTTTTGACATTTCTCTTCAGTAAGGTTTGACATTTCATGATGGAAAGACATACGAGCCAACAACGAGTCGAAATTATTAAAATTTACTACCGAAATTCGGAGTCTGTGGCCTCAACGTTAAGAGCGCTACGTCCAATTTATGGTCGTCATAACCGTCCTAGCAGATCAACAATTGAGCGTCTAGTGGAAAAATTTGAATCCACAAGCACAGTACAAAATGTTCCCGTGCCAGTGAGACAAAGAAGTGCCCGTATTGTCGAGAATATTGCTGCCGCTGAGGCTTCAGTTGAAGAAAGCCCAAATGTGTCTCTCACACGTCGTTCTCAAGCGTTGGGCATCTCTGTGACGTAGTTGTGGCGAATTTTGCGAAAAGATCTTGGCCTACATCCTTACAAGATTAAATTGACGCAAGAACTGAAGCCGCTTGACCACCAGGAGCGTCGTATGTTCGTGAATTGGGCTGAGCAACAACTTGAAAATGATTCGGATTTTCATCGAAAAATCATCTTCAGCGATGAGGCTCATTTCTGGCTGAATGGCTTTGTCAATAAACACAATATGCGGTATTGGTCAGGCAGCAATCCACACGTACTCCATGAGTCATCATTGCATCCCGACAAAATTACGGTTTGGTGTGGTACTTCTTCCGTGATGATCAAGACCGGCACGTTACTGTGAATGGGAATCGCTACCGTTCAATGCTAACCGAATATTTTTGGCCGCAATTGGATGATATGGACTTGGAGGACATGTGGTTCCAACAGCACGGCGCAACAAGCCACACAGCGAATGCCACAATCAATTTATTGGAAACCAAGTTTGGAAACCGTGTTATCTCACGAGAAGGTCCAGTCGCTTGGCCGCCTCGGTCGTGCGATTTGACGCCGTTAGACTATTTCCTGTGGGGCTACGTCAAGTCTATGGTCTATGCCAACAAGCCGGCGACGATTGATGAACTTCGTACGAATATCGAACGTGAAATTGCAGCAGTATCGGCCGATTTATGCTTGAAAACCGTCGAAAATTGGGTTCAGCGTCTGGACTTCTGCAAGCGTGCCCGTGGTGGCCATGCAAAAGAAATCGAGTTCCATACATAATGGCATCGAACGTACTTTCACAGGAATAAAGAATTTCATTGATATCCAAAAACTTTTGTAACGCTCTTATTGAAAAACCCTTTATTATTTATATACCACTATCTACATATTTACATTTCTAACGAAATTAATACCGCACCTGTCATCCTATTTAGTTACCAAAATATACAAAATTTAAACGAACCTTGCCCCAAAGTAGGTAGAAGGTATCTTCTACTCCAAGGAATCGATAAGGAACAACTAACCAATCATCATGCACAGGCAAAATAATCACTAATCAACCAGCCCATTGTTATCTAAACTAGATCGGCCCGATAACATCAATTCTGCAACGAGAACCGAATTATGGACTGCTTATCAACGGGCCTACAAACGTAAATTCAACATGCGGACATAATTCACTCAAATTATCCGGTACAGTTTTAATACATTATGAGAACTGCGAAATCTTCAACCCGAATATATTGTGGGAAGAAATCCACCTTTTGCCTACTGTACATCAAGAAATCAGCTCTAACCAAACCAATTGAGAAACTTATCCCCCAAAACTAAAAACATACAGTTACAGCAATAGAGATTCGATCGAAGTCTTGCAAACTCAAAATAGAACAATAGTGGTGCCAAATATATAAATAATAAATATAAATATATAAATATATAAAATTTGACACCATAACAGTCATCGGAGTTTTTCTAAAACTTTTTGCAATACCTATATGTATGACAGGTACCTACAATTACTTTCAGAGGGCAATCTTCTTACAGCATCCAGTACGATTTCGCTCCTGCACAACACACTTTACCGTACCTTTGGCCGTCGCTACACATTAAGGGGGAGAAGTTACGGACACTATAAACCATTGAACCCAACTTTCACATTCGGCGCAAACTACAATTCCGAAACTACTCATTTAGTATTGATCAGCCTATCAGCATTTCAAGAATATTGCAACATCAAATTTGCAAACAATAATTCTAAGAATTAGGTACTTTCATTATCCAGCTTTAATCAATCAGCAAACAGAAAATTGCAATATGTAATTCCAAGAAATACAAGGTGGCGCAAAAATAACCTTCCGATGTTTTTTGGCTGTAATTTAAATTATTGCTCAAATAAATAGTCACCAATATTCCGCGTTCTGGAGCAGTGTAGCGTAACATTGTTTATTAATGTGTATTTCGCATGTGTTTACTACACAAATGTCAAAACAGAACTGACATTAGGGGCCAATCGCAAAATTTATAGCATTTTTCTGATAGGAGGATTACTTTTGCTCCACCTTGTATAAGATATAATAAGAATGAATTGCTTCTGTAATAAAGTTGCTGTAAAATTTGTTTTTTTTTACTTTCCACCGTCTCCAACGACGTCATTCGCGCGTTTGTTTCGTCTGTGGGGTGTGACAGAGGGGGCATTCAGCTGATTGGTTGAACAAGTTTTCCACGTTTACCATATCTAATGATTTTCACAACAAATTCTTGTTTGATAGATTGTAAAAGATTCCCTATAGGTACAAGATTTACGAAGGTTTTACGACATTGAATGAATACTGAATAGAATATCAAAAGAGATTTGAGATGGGTACCTACGAGTACGTATACAAACATATACCTAATAATGCCAATGTGTTTCGGTACCTACTCTGGTTTGTTACGTTAATTAACTGAAAGTGGAAGTTCAAACGCATGAATGCATACCTACCTACCTCTGCTTAATCATTCATTTTTCAATGTCAGTCTACAGTCGCACCAGCCAAATATCAAAAAATTACTCATCCAAAGCGAACGAAATTGCGAAAATGTCGATTTCGATAGCGCAATTAAGCTCGCCCATCAGCGTTAAACAACAACCAAAAAAGACAAAAGTCATCGTGGAAAAGCAATCAAGCACTCTTGTTAAAGGACAATGTCAGTTTGACTGCCTCCCCGAACAAACAATGTTTCCATACACCATTCAGTTTACATGTGTACATCCAAATATGTTGCATGCATTCCAGTGGCGTGGCGTGGATAATTTTAAAAGGGAAGACGTTGAAAAATTTAGTCACCTATAAAAATAAAAATCTTTAAAACCTGAAATAAAATAATTTTTAATGGGGATATTGTATCTACATAATATGCATTCCACATTGACTTAGCAAAAATATTCTAGCCACATTTTTTATACTTCAAGACATTAATATTTCAATCAACAATGAGCTTAAAGCATAACAAAAGTGGCTTCAAAAGAAGCCGGTCTTGACAGACGCATGATACAATAACTTAAAAAAATTCAGCATAATGTGGATAGTAATTTTAAAATAAGAAAATTCAGAAGAATTATATGGATAATTCTTTATATTTGTTAAAATATAAAAACGATACAAATAATAATGTCAGCAATAAAAATAAATCAAAATTAAAAACAGCTAAAATTCACACACTTAAAAAAAAAAGTGAAAAGTTTTGTTAAAATACTAGTTCTTTATAATTATTTGTATTCTAATGCTATTCGACGATCTTTTTTGATAAACTCTGCCAATACCCTTTCATAGAAGTTTGGTCTATTTTTAATTTTAAGAAGAAGTCTTCTTTCTATCGATATGAGGGCTAAATCAGAGAGCCTATCCTCGCCCTGTGAGTTTCTTAAATAAGTATGAATTCTTTTTAAAGCAGAAAAAGACCTCTCAACGGAGGCGACGGAAATGGGAAGTGTTAAAAGTAAACTACTGAAGTTTAAGACTTGGGGGAACACTTCTTTCAATGCTTCACTATTGAAATGGTTGTGAAGGTCGAGAACCTCAAACTGCCGCAGTGACGACGAAGAATATAAAACATTAAGTTCATTTTTTAATGCCGTGAAGTCAAAAATTCTAGGAAAAAACTTAATTAGGGAAGATATTTTTACATCTGGACTGGAACGAGAAAAAGTGTCATACTTCAAATTATTTAGTAAATCCAAAAATGTAAGATTACTAAATGATTTATATCTGGCATTTATTTGGCTAACTATATTGTCTTTAATTTCAACAAAAAGGCGCTTATAATTCGTCTTCAAATCGAAGTCAAGCAACCTGCGTTTACGTGGAAGTTCGATGCAATCATTTACGCTGTCATAAATAACTTCAAACATATTTAAAAAGTCAGAGCTTATCCATGACTCAAAACGTTCGATTTCTTGCTTGGCATAACTAACGTCTGTTTGTTTTTTTTGAATTAAATTAAATAATACATCGGTCTTTGCAAATATTTCAGAAAGGGTATGAAGCAAAAAACAGAATTCCTTGCTCTCTAATTTATTTAATAAACTTTCTGCCATCGAAAGTGTGTCAGTATCCCATTCCCTAGAGTCATTAATTATTTTACTAAAAGTTTCAATTATATCTATTCTACAGTTAAAGATTACGTTTATTATTCTTGAATGATAATGCCATCGAGTTTCCGATACTCCTGGCATGCGTCGATTGGAAATTTGTTTTAAAAGATTGGACCGCTTTGTGGATTTATTAAAAAATCGAACGATGCTATTAGTATAGCCAAAAAATAGTTTAAGTTCTGCTATGTTTTCTAGAGATCGGGATAGTACTAAATTTAAAACATGTGCATAACAAGGAATAAAATTTGCCATCGGGCATTCATCAAGGACCTTCTTTTGAACACCACCCCCCTCGCCGGACATAACTGCGGCACCATCGTAGGATTGTCCTATCAACTTTTCCTTGCAGTCGTATGTTTCAAGAATTTTAAATATATGATTGGATAACTCATTTGCATTACGACTTGCGCTAACGTCAAAAAATCCAAGAAATCTTTCTTGTATACCATCCTCTGACAAGTACCGAAATATGGCACTCAGTTGTTCCCTATGACTCAAATCTGGTGTTTCGTCGATCATAATCGACACGAACCGAGCATCCTTGATTTCCGTTTTAATTTCGGATTTAATAACCGCCGCGATACTATGTATCAAATCGTTTTGAATATCGTTGGATAAACCTGAAAAAATTGGATTGTGTGTACTTGAACACTGCTCTAAATGGGATTCCAATAAAGTGTCATATTTAGATAAAAAATAAACCGCTTCGACATAATTGCCACGATTATCTGAACTAGACCTTTCATCATGACCGCGAAATGCTAACTCCTGTCTGCCTAATAAAATGACCGTGTCAATAAAACGTTCCATTAGTTTCCGATTTGTATCTACTTTTTTATTATGAACAACGAAAGAATTTCCTAAAGAAGTTTCAATGCGATTCGTGCCGAATTCGTGTAGGGATAAACAACAACGAATATGTTTTTCTGTCTTAATATGTTTTTTCGAAGAATTAACTAAATTATTTATATCAGTGAAACCCGTTCGGCTCCAAACACTGGCGGAGTTTGAAAAAAGAAGACAAGGAAAACAAAACATTTTATTAAGCTTGCAACTCCCAGTTAGCCACTTATATTTTTGGTATAAGGAAACATTAAAATGTGTCACAAAACCATCTCTCCTTTGGTAATTAATATTTATAAAAGGCATAGAGCGCCCTACGTCTATAACTTTTTTTTATCAAGAAAAGATAGCTTACTAAAACTATTTGAATCCTCCAGGAGGAAATCAGTTAAACAGCAATCTACACTAATCAAAGACATTTCCAAAAAAAAATCTAAAATTGCACTAAAATTAAGAAGCTAAAATGTTTTTATCAGTAAGTTGGTAATAAAAGAAACTAAAAAATTACACATTAACCTTCACTTTCACTTTTACATCTAACTTTTCACTATTTTAATTTAAGATTTTATCAAATTGGCTTTACAAAACACTAGATTTTTTCAAGTTATTGCACTTGTGCAACGCAGTCTGTCAATAAATTCCAACTGATTCTAAATTAAAATTTGAATTCCTGCTTAAAAAAAAAAACAAGTGTCGGTATTTTATTTGACATGAACTTCTCTTAAGCGATATGCTGAATTTACTCTGCTGACAAATTGCCATAATATTCTACCATATTTTATTTCATAAGACAAAAGTATAACAATAAATTTGTAAAAACATCGAAGCATTAACTATCACAAGAGAGAAAAATGAAAGCTCAACTTCTTACATCAACACGCATATCAATATCAACATCAAATTCAAAATCAAGAATCAACCCACATAACACATTCAGATATTATGTCATAAGAAAAAAGAAATAAGTCAAAGAACACCGTGTTATTAGACACAATGTTGCAAAAAAAAACGAGTCAAACGTAGCACCTGCATTCCTGCAACATGTTGATATCTTCCGATTGAAACGCAATGCTAATCGCAAAAGGGAGAATGAAATGAAACAATTCCAAGTATTCAGCGTGAGATTTGGTTTATAAGACGAAATGTAGCGTCTTTTTCTTTGAATATAAAAGCGGGTGTTGAACAAAGAGGATCGGAACCGCAATGCTTGTAGAAGAAAGGGATATAAAACAAGTAAATAAGACGGAAAAATATTTTTTATTCTATTATAGAGAGCAGCGGTAGTTGAAAACTTTTTACTAAGAGTATTTTTGTGACTCTTCGTTGGTTTGTTGTTTGTGATTTGTGGATTGTGGAATGTGGTTGAATCTTGATTCTTGAATGAGGTATGAAGATACAGACGAGAGGTAGAATGAAAATATTAAACTTATTCGATAGCTTATGTGTGAGTGTGTGTGTAGATTTTATTTTATAATTAAAATACGGGACGGGTTTCATTTTTCATATATTTATTTGGCAGATAGTGCTTACTTTTGGTGGATTTTTAAAAGGGAAGACGGTAGGAATCGTGTTATATGGATGCCACGCCACTGATGCATTCCCATATCGTATTGGGAATGTAAAACTGTTGACAGGTTAGGTAACGATGACTTGCCGTTATGTATTCGAGGGATAATAAAGTTCCTGAAAGATACAAGTTTTTTCATGTACAGTTATTCCAGGAAACAGACTACATAAAGTATAAGTATATTGCTCCAAATTGTAATGTATTCCTCTTCACCTTGCCCAAAAACCAGTTTTTCCAGTGCGAAAACAATTTACTTCACATGAATAAATGTATTACGTCTGCTAAGTGTCAAAGTTCAAGTTTAAGTTCGGACCCACGAATTGATAAAAAAAAAAAACATTAAATTGTTACATTTAGAAAGTAGCAGTACAATGATGTATTTAAAGGAACTACAAGTAAAAGAGAAGTAGTAGTTGTGAAATTGAAGAGTTTTCTAACAATACGTTGCTAAAATTTCAAACGCTTTAAAACTTTAAGAATTTGCCATAAAAATAGCAGGACTGAAAATTGCAAAGTGAACGTTATATATTTTTTTTCATAATTTTATTTTGTTTACCCTTATAATGTACCTAAATAGTTTGTTTATAAAACCCTTGCCGTATTGGCTGACACTGCTACGTAGAAAATCTTTTGTATCAAAAGTGTGCTTTATCCTAAAAGACGAGTGACCTCCCTCGTGAATGCCAACACGTCTTCACTGGCAGAATTTCGTAGCTCCACCTGTGAACGTATCTCCATGTGAGCGATACGTCGTGTCAACCAATGGAGAACCGAACATTCACAGAGAATCTGTTCAGAGGGTTCCTCGTCCTCCATACAGAACCTACAGTGGGTTGCCAAATTAATAGGGACATTGTAAATTTTTATCAATTTTCATGTTTTAGTGTTCTTTTGAGCTTTTGTTTTGGTTCTAAGTGTGCGTGGTGACTTTTAATTCACAGCCTACGTGCTTAACGATTATTTTTCATTGTCGGCGCATATTCAAAATGATTTTATTTAGGGAAAAACCGGTTTTATTCTTGAAGTGCAATCAATGGCTGAAGTAAAAAAAAGTGTTTATTTTTTGAAAATTGTTTGTGCACATTTTTTGAACTTCATTTAATTGAAATGTAAGTAATGCACTTTATTTTGTTTAAAACAAAGTTTTCCTAAAAAAACAAAAATATTTTTTTAATGATTTTAGGCATTTTTTCGGAACAGGATGGGTCGAATGGATATCACTCCAAGAAAAAAAACCGAAATGAAAACATTATTGATTCATTCGAGTCATTCCCAAAGACAAGTACGAGTAGGTAGCTGCTATTACGGGTATTTCGAAATCTGTTGTTAATAGATTAAAATTAAATCTGGACCAACATATTCCAATTACTCCCAACAAAGCCGGTAAATATGGAAGGAAGCGAGTAACGACACCCCGAACTGACAGAAAAATTCGAGACAGCTGCGTTCAGTGTCGCAAGAAAGGGCATCAGTTCTTACGAACATGATACATGATTCGAGAATATTGGTTTCCAAAAGAACTTTGCAGCGACGTTTGGCAGAGGAAGGACTTTCGGGTCGTCGTCCTGCTAAGAAACCACGTCTCACAGAGACAATGAACAGAAAACGTTTGCCTTGGGCTCGGGATCATCGTCACATGACAATTGATGGCTGCAGTAAGGTAGGTTACTAATGGAATTATCTAAATAAATAAAAAGTTATTGAAAATGTGATTTTTTTAAATTATTAATATTGTTTCCTTTTATTACAGGTGTGCTTCTCCGGTGAGTCATCATTTGAAATTTTGGCTGATGAAAGCAGTTTCTCCCAATGAGAAGTACCATCCTGACTGCATCGTAGAAAGGGTAAAACATCCTGTAAAAGTTATGTTGTGGTCAGTTATTAGTACAAGAGGACGTCTCCAAATTGTCCAGGGAACCATGAGACAGGACCAATATAAGGACCTTCTGCGAACTCGTCTCATACCACAGCTAAGAGAATGGTTCAAAAACAACGAACCATTTTTTTTATGCATGACTCAGCCCCGTGCCATATAACTAAAAGTGTGACGAAGTATCTGAATGATCAAAACATGCCAGTTTTATCCTGGCCAGGCAATTCCCCTGACATGAACCCCATAGAGAACCTACGGAAGATCACTAAAATGGAAATTGCCTAAGAACTTATTACAACCAAAGTAAAACTTATAGAAAAGCTAATAGAGGTCTGGTACCACTACCCTGCAATTAAAGAATGCGCTAAAAAGTGCATTGATAGCATGCCAAGACGTATTCAAACAGTTATTGAGGCAAAAGGAAACGTTACAAAATATTGATTATTTGTAATTTTTTTAGTTTCTTTTGATTAAGAGCTATTTTTACAAGTTATTGATTTAAAAAATACTATTTAACTAATTATTTTATGTAATAATAACCAATATTAATAATAAAATTCCTATTTACCAATGTACACGTAAGATTTTCATTAATTTGGTACGGAAACATATAATTTTCTTAAAAACCATGACTGTCCCTATTAATATGGCAACCCACTGTACATTCTGTTTCCGGACAGATTGATTTTGTTAAGATGATATCTCAAGCCATTGGCCAGTGAGAAAGACCACTAGCTTTCTAATAATATCCTTATTTATCAGGATTTCCTAACATGAGTAGGCTTAATTAATCGTCTTTATTATCTTAAACCAGGAACACTTTCCCAATGTTTAAGACGAAGCTGTTGTTCCTTGTCCTTAATTATCCTAATTGACTCTGCAATAAGGTTCCGGTCCAAAGAACCCGGATTCGGATCCATCTGTTGCGAGCTCGTCATCCAAGTTTGACCTTGTTGTTTTGGGCTAGGTTTTACAAGGCATCGTAGTAGTATTTTACAATCAATGATTCCATTGTGATAGATGACAGTCCCTGTGCCTGTACTGATGCTTGACTAGGTATCTGGAAAAATTTGTGTAGTAGGGTATTTAATTACCTTATTTGAATTCAATATAGTGCAGATCTCAATGGCATGGACTCCCACCTGGAATACCGTGAGACACATTCTAATAAGAATCGAGACTTTGGTTTTGGGTCCAAAGTCACCATCAGATCCAACTTTAGATTCCATTTTCGATCCAACGGTGTACCGTTCCAAACTTTTCGGGTACAGTGCCGGAATACCTTTGGCCCAATTAGGACGGCCCAATATTTTTACCTCAGATAATTTCCCAAACGGTTAGGGATGGTATAAAACATGTCCGAGTTTGGGATTATGTTAAGTATTTTCAGGTGGCATACTAGGCCACGTTATTTATACTTGTATTCAAGCTGCAGCGTAATCGCGCATCTAGCAGCCGTCTTCCTAATGAAGATTTGTAAATGTGAGAGCCCAATAATAGCTTCAAGCGCTACCGTTGGGCACGTGCGCATAGCACCGGTTATACGGAGACAGGCAATACGTTGCAGCATCTTTAGCTTGTTTGCCGTTGTTTGTTCAAGTACTTGGGCCACTATACGATGACGGCGTACGTGATAATAGGTCTTAACATTATAGTATACAACCAGTACATAATTTTTAGGGTTAAGACCCAAGGTCTGCCATACAGGCGCCTGCACGTTCCGTGGCAGACTTGACGTGCGAGTTCTAGTTTCTTATCTAGGATACTCATAGATATTTTACTTCATTTGAGTTACTAATGGTGGTGCCTTTTATGGTGATAGGTTCAATATTAACCAGTCTTCTTCTAGTAAAAGGCATTAAAATTGTTTTTTTGAGGATTGATGGATAGTCCTTCCTTTGTGCCCCATTCTAAAATGTGCAACAATGCTGTATGCCAAGAGTAATGGTTGCGCTGTGCTCACCATTGATAATAATCGGCAGGTCATCAGCATAACCTATGGCATTATGGCCTATTCTATGTAGACTGACTTATAGACTTAGATTGAAATGCTTCCTCTACCCTTTTAACAAGGCGGTGAAGAGCACCCTCAGTGGATTTGCCCTTTCTGTACGCAAGTTGCTTTGAGTGTAGTTGGCTAGATATTTTTAACTGTCCTCTAAAATAAATATGTCCATAGTTATAACTTGCTCTAAAAAAATCAATAACCGCTGAATTAGAGCTGGAAACCTGTATAAATAGTTACACGGTGCGGCAGAAGAGAAATTCGGTTGAGAGAGAAAGAAAGAGGAGATGCCGATGAGCGTTGGTTTTAAATGTTCAGGCTACAGGGTGAACTGATGTTCATTCCAAGAACGGCTGGTATAGCTGTTGAAATTTTTTTTAGATAGGAATACAACTAGAAATTGCATTTCAGCACTTGTGGTGGCAACACTGATAGAAGCCCGAAAGGCATTGCGACGATGACTAAGAGAGTCAAGACATTTCGTTATGTCTCGATCACAAATAAGTTTAATCGAGGGTTTTAGAATTCTGTGCACAGAACCAGATATGTGCGTTGTACTGAAGCTTTGAGCGGATAAACGCCAAATAAATTGTAGAAAGATCAGAAGAGGTGAAATATATATAAAGTCATTCCTACGAAGAAGAGTGACATCGATCTTAAATGTTGATACGCGTTTTCGACAAAACAACTTGATGCCAAACTCTGTTCAATGTTTTTTTTAAATATGATCTTACATTCACCACTGTGGTGAAGAGATTGGTTCCACTTCTCGGATAGTAATGACATCTATTCACCAGTGCACCTGTTGCTGTTTAACCCGTACTGCCGGTAAATAAGAAGTTTTCGGCATTCAAGAAATTTCATAACTCAACTGTTTATCAGTGTGTGTTATTGGCCGGGAGCAGGACGGAGAAGATGATTCACCTTTTTTTAGGGACGGCCTGAACAAATGTTGCTTTTCATCTTCTCGGAAAGACCCTGAAGAATATGATAGATGGAAAAGCATTCGCAGTGGATTGGCTAGCGTGAAAGAACACCTCTTTAGAACGATAGGGGGAAATAACATCTGCTCCAGCGGATTTGTGTTCTTGATCTTGAAGTACTCTTGCCACTGTACGAGTGCGCAAGTAGACTAGTCCCAGCAGCAATCAGATTAGAGTTATCTAAAGAGCTGTCCCCTGCGGTGTCGTTGTAAATGAGTGTTGGGATGTGAGTGTTCAAAAACATTGAACGATGCCGAATTCTGTTTTTAACAAACGACTTACAGTTATTGCTACCAGTGGGACTTTGCACTATCTTTTGGTTCAACTTTTGTTGAAAGGAGAATTTGACACGATTAATATTCGTTTCTGAATTCTGGATCGTTTGAAATTTCCTAAATTAACAGCAGGATTAAACTTACGCCTTGAGTACACAACCTGGTTTGTGGCAGCGAGGTTACCAACAAATGAGGTAAGTCACTTTTGGAATATCTATATAAAAACAAGCTAGTTATATTTAATAAGCGGGATGAATAGAGATTGCAATCCCGGGATCCCGATCATTTTCTGGTCTCGAGAATCCCGGGACTGGGATTTTCTTGATTGGTATCTTACTAAAATATTCACATCGAAAACGACTTGTTTTAACTTCTAAAAGCAACAAAAATAACAAACATTTTGTTCTTCGCGACATAACCCCGAATCACTTACTTAAATATCTGTGCGTAGATGAGTGCCTCGTTTTCTTTTCCTTCAGCCATATCGATGTCGGCTGCGTCTGCTTTCTAGCTACCTTCTAGCCACAGTTACCAATTTTGTAGTTATCTACCAAATTTTGATCTTGTTTGAGCTATTAGTTTTTTTCGAACGTTGGTTTAGTTGCGAGATTTATATTTAGGAGGCCACTTCCATATTATAACGTGATATCCTTTAAGTTTTGATTTTTTTACTGAATATTCTCGCCGTACGCTGTATGGCAGCATGCCGAGAAGTGAAATCGAAAAGTGGATAGTACATTAGAGGCAACTGGATAATACGAGTACATTTCTAAAATATTTTTTTGTTTTCTAGGAATCTGATTACAAATATGGGAATAATGCCCCGTGTTAGATTCAAGTCTGTGCCTAGGTCTTTAGGAGGATCTACCAAAGTAGTACATACGCCTTCGTTATCGAAACATAAAAGTCGGAGAATACTGGCAGTTTGACCCTCAAATCCGCTAACGAAACGAAAATTGGCTGAATATTTTCAACAAGCGATTATTCCGAAAGACGGCGTTGGTAGTCTTGCTTTTTCTATCTATGATTACCGAAAACTTATTTTATGGAAGGGCGATAGAGATCTCCTAAAATCGGCGAACATGATAAGATGTCGGGGGGTGAGCTGGAGCAAAAATATAAGAATCGTATTAAATCCAAATGAAAACTGAAGCAATCAGGTGAACAATTTTTTTGCCGAAATTTTTGTTTTGGAAAAAGCACACATCGATGAGCATATTATATTTAGACATTCCATGTTATAATGTTTGCGTATGCAAATGCTTAAAAAAATATCAACAGTGAAATCTGTTTCTATTTAGAAAGTTGCCTGTACAAACTTGTCAATTGTAATTTACTCTCTACACAATAAGAAAAATATTTTTAATAAAAAAAAAACTCAAGTGGAGGGGAGTTCTACACTTTCCTGCGTGATATGAATAAGGGTAATAAATAAAAATTAAAGAATAAAAAGATGAACTGAACTGGTTTGAAATAGAAAATATACTGCTTACTTACTTCGGGGTCCCGACCCGTGAGGAGTCACTGCAGCCTACCATCCTTTGCGATCCCGAAAATAGAAAATATGCATGCATTTTTTCAGCGGGAATTTTTAAATATTAAAAAAGGAGAGTAGGCAAAAACTGAATAAAATCAATATTCTTTGAATATTTTCCTCATTCGTTATTAATATTGATTATTTATTGCTTTTTAACATTATTTTTATTAATTTATAAATGGGTTTTTTCAACCCCAAATCTTGAACTAATCGATTTATTATAAATCTATTGTTTGCTTGACACAACATAACGCATAACAATACTTAACTTACTAACATTGCTATAACAATACCTTACACAACATTTTCCTCTCGTTTTATAACTTGTTTGATAATTTAGTACCTAACTCTTTCTATTGTTATCAGTTAAATTAATTTCTCGTCCACTTAGATTTGGACCTCAAAACAAACAGCACTAATGGTAACAAATTGATGGTAAAATAAATCGGTTTGTCTTGATTTTTGGGAAATCCAGTTTTCTTGGCCCTTCACCGTTGCACTTTGTCGTTAAATTTACCAAACATTACCATTTAAAAAAAAAACTGTTAGTAACGCTTTGATAAAAAAATTTATAAAAATATCTGATATTTTTTAGAGCAAGAATTGTCAACAGAACAAATTAGATTTGATAAATCTTTCTTAAAAAACTCTTAAATCCATATTTGTTCAGTCTTTTTGTTTAAGCAAAAAAAAAAGCGGCTGCAGTTCGGTGTAATTTGTTTTTGAGCTCATATCTAGGTAAATACTCTGACAACAGAACTAAATCAATATCATTTTTAAACGCGAGATAGGTAAGTATACCATATAAAACAAAAAAATGTTCACCAACGTACTTACGTAAGTACATACATGCACCCATACACACATAAAAATAGCTATTCTAAAACCCAGCTTTTCCAACGATTTGCTTGTGCGAAGTGGAAGTGGCCACTGCGGCCACATACATCTCCCCATCACCCTCAAAGCATTTCAAAAACATATTGTGAGTATCAAATTATAAAATATTTTGTAAATCACGAAATAAGATAACAAAATCTTACCAATTGCTGGGATGTTAAAAATTAAATGATTTGCATTATGCTTTAAGTTGTCATTGAATTTTATAAAATCCAGGACTAAAATTTGTAAGTCCCGGAATCCCGGGATGGAAAAAAGGTATTGGGATTGCAATCGCTAGGAATAAACCCACTTTGAGAAACCCTGTATGAAGAAGAAGAAGTTTTAGACCAAAATATATCGTGAACTTTTATCCAAAAAATATCAAAGAGGACTGGCATATGTCTAATTAATAAGACATCATTATTGGATAATATGCATATCCGATTCAAAATGAGGTCCAAAACTAAATACATGGAAGGTAACAAACTGTGTTATGTTGCCAGCAGCTGCACTTACAACAACTGATGCTGACGCTGTACAATGTCATCTAATGCTACCAAGCGCCGAGCATTAAGCCGAAACCGAAAAATTAACCTGGTTTAATTCGTCTCTAAATCTCGAGATTAACCATACAAATTTTAATCTTCTTAAAACGAGATTAAAAACTCGATTTGTATGAAAAGTGTGGTTTGCGCACACACTCTTTACGACCCTGCAGTGTCTTCTAGCTCGAGTCTCTAAATGTCAAACATTAAAAAAAACATAGGGGCGGGCTACAGTCCGCTTGGGCGAACTGTTGGATACCCTATTCTTATTCCTATATCTCATAAGTGGGCGTGACAAAAATTTAAAGGATTTTATCGAAAAAACTAAGCTTTTGTAAATAAAAACGCTCCCTAGCTCAAACTTTGGTTTTTCAATAAAATTGTTTTATTTAATTGTGGGCGTGTCAGTAGGCGGATTTAAAAAAATTTAAGTATGAGCATAAAGGGCACCTAGAGAGTATATACTATAAATTTCAGCTCCCTAGCTCAAACTTTAGACTTTCAAAAATAAAAAAAAAAAAATTATGGGCGTGTCAGTGGGCGGATTTTGAAAATATTTACACATGAGCATAAAGGGCCCCTAGAGAGTATATATTAAAAATTTCAGCTCCCTAGCTCAAATTTTGGTTTTTCAAAAAAAATATTTTATTTAATTGTGGGCGTGTCAGTGGGCGGATTTTGAAAATTTTATGTCCCAAGCAGTTTTATGGGCCAAAGATCATATATAAAAAATTTCAGCTTTCTAGCTCAAAATTCAATTTTTCCCAAAATTTGTTTTATTTAATTGTGGGCGTGTCAGTGGGCGGATTTTGAAAATTTTATGTCCTAATCAGTTTTATGGGCCATAGATCATATATAAAAAATTTCAGCTCTCTAGCTCAAAATTCGATTTTTTCCAAAATTTTGTTTTTTTGAGTTTGTGGGCGTGTCTGTGGGCGGATTTCAAAAATTCTTAAACTTGATTATTTCGGGACCCTAGAGAGTATATGGTTAAAATTTCAGCTCTCTAGGTCCAGTTTAAAGGCCTAATTTTTGCCGACGGACGGACGGACGGACGGACGGACGGACGGACGGACGGACATGGCTAGATCGACATTACTATCGATGCTGATCATAAATATAGTAACTTTTAGGGGTCTACGGGCAATATTAAGGTATGTTACAAACTATGCGTCAAAATTAATATACCCCTAGAATAGGGTATAAACATGATACTTATTTGGCAATGACAGTACTGGCGGGGATTTTCCAAAGAATTCCGATACAAGATAGAGAAAATTTCTCCATCATTAAAAGGAAAAAGGATATATTATTATTATAAGTTTTAAATAATAGAGCAGATATTATTAAAAATCATTATTTAGTGTTTTGTATTTTAACAAAAAACTTTTACATTTTACTTTGAAAATAATTGTACAAATCAAATAAAAATTATACCTAAGCGTAAACTTTGGAAAAATTAAGTACAAATATTTTTAGTGTTGTTTCGGAAGCTATTTCAAATTGGGACCTGTCCCACAATCCCGGAGGACTGAATTGTCACAGCCTTTTTATACCCTATTCTAGGGGTATATTAATTTTGACGCATAGTTTGTAACATACCTTAATATTGCCCGTAGACCCCTAAAAGTTACTATATTTATGATCAGCATCGATAGTAATGTCGATCTAGCCATGTCCGTCCGTCCGTCCGTCGGCAAAAATTAGGCCTTTAAACTGGACCTAGAGAGCTGAAATTTTAACCATATACTCTCTAGGGTCCCGAAATAATCAAGTTTAAGAATTTTTGAAATCCGCCCACAGACACGCCCACAAACTCAAAAAAACAAAATTTTGGAAAAAATCGAATTTTGAGCTAGAGAGCTGAAATTTTTTATATATGATCTATGGCCCATAAAACTGATTGGGACATAAAATTTTCAAAATCCGCCCACTGACACGCCCACAATTAAATAAAACAAATTTTGGGAAAAATTGAATTTTGAGCTAGAAAGCTGAAATTTTTTATATATGATCTTTGGCCCATAAAACTGCTTGGGACATAAAATTTTCAAAATCCGCCCACTGACACGCCCACAATTAAATAAAATATTTTTTTTGAAAAACCAAAATTTGAGCTAGGGAGCTGAAATTTTTAATATATACTCTCTAGGGGCCCTTTATGCTCATGTGTAAATATTTTCAAAATCCGCCCACTGACACGCCCACAATTTTTTTTTTTTTATTTTTGAAAGTCTAAAGTTTGAGCTAGGGAGCTGAAATTTATAGTATATACTCTCTAGGTGCCCTTTATGCTCATACTTAAATTTTTTTAAATCCGCCTACTGACACGCCCACAATTAAATAAAACAATTTTATTGAAAAACCAAAGTTTGAGCTAGGGAGCGTTTTTATTTACAAAAGCTTAGTTTTTTCGATAAAATCCTTTAAATTTTTGTCACGCCCACTTATGAGATATAGGAATAAGAATAGGGTATCCAACAGTTCGCCCAAGCGGACTGTAGCCCGCCCCTATGTTTTTTAATGTTATTCAAGCTCTTAATTTAAGAGCCAAACGTCAGATTAATTTATTTTTCTTCGGTGGAAAATTTGAA
Source organism: Portevinia maculata (assembly GCA_949715645.1). NCBI lineage: Eukaryota > Metazoa > Arthropoda > Insecta > Diptera > Syrphidae > Portevinia > Portevinia maculata. The sequence goes on along the minus strand of OX454527.1, from coordinate 172,579,549 downwards.
GAATAATTTTTAAAATTTTGCCCGTAATTTCGATTTATATTTTGGTTGAGACGTAGCATTCTTCTCCTTCAAAAAAGTAGGCATGGTAGATCGCACTTTGGTCAAAAAGGACGGAATATGGTATGGTGGAATGAAAACCTAGAGACTATTCGGAAAAGAGTGAAAACATAGGGACGGGCTACAGTCCGCTTGGGCGAACTGTTGAATACCCTATTCTTATTCCTATCCCTCATTAGTGGGCGTGACAAAAGTCTAAGTATAGTTGAATTGTTAAGAACGCTCAACATATTTTGTTATATAACATTTAAAGGATTTTATCAAAAAAAAATGCTCCCTAGCTCAAACTTGGGTGTTTCAATAAAATTGTTTTATTTAATCGTGGGCGTGTCAGTAGGCGGATTTAAAAACAATTAACACATGAGCATAAAGGGCCCCTAAAGAGTATATATTATTAATTTCAGCTCCCTAGCTCAAACTTTGGATTTTCAAAAAAGTTTTTTTTTTTAAATTGTGGCCGTGTCAGTGGGCGGATTTTGAAAATATTTACACATGAGCTTAAACGGCCCCTAGAGAGTATAAATTACAAATTTCAGCTCCCTAGATGAAATTTTGGTTTTTCAATAAAATTCTTTTATTTATTTGTGTGTCAGTGGCGTGTCAGTGGGCGGATTTTGAAAATTGTATATCCCGAGCAGTTTTAGGAGCCATAGATTTTAGCTTTCTAGCTCAAAATTCGATTTTTTCCAAAATTTTGTTTTTTTGAGTTTGTGGGCTCTGTGGGCGGATTTCAAAAATTCGTAAACTTGATTATTTCGGGACCCTAGAGAGTATATGGTTAAAATTTCAGCTCTCTAGGCCCAGTTTAAAGGCCCAATTTTTGCCGACAGACGGACGGACGGACGGACATGGCTAGATCGACATTACTGTCGATGCTGATCATAAATATAGTAACTTTTAGGGGTCTACGGGCAATATTAAGGTATGTTACAAACTATGCGTCAAAATTAATATACCCTTAGAATAGGGTATAAAAAGCCTAACCAGCCCATTGTGTGAAGTGCTCGCACCAGCGATCATTTAACTAATCATTTCCATAGTTACCTACGTCATTCCACTCGAGTTCCAATACCTCACAATTCATTCTTATCTCATGTTTACGTTGGCACACTCAATGCAAGCGCCAGACGCCATAAGGAAATACACACAGAAGTACTCGTACTGCACCTTCAGTGCATGCGAACAAAATATATATCATATTTCCGTCTGCCCACTCAGAGCAAGAGCCAGACGACAGGAAGTAAGGTATATAAAAAATACTCACACCTTCAGTGCATGTGGGCGAAATGTATCTATTGGCTATGGTGTGCCACCATAGATTATGCAACGTAAGCAGAACAGCTTAAAAGAATCGGATTGATGAGTGATGTGCTGATAGTGCCGAAATGCAATATCATTGGAATTTCGAGGGAATATTATGAACGATGCAATGCAAAACAGTATATAAGATCATAATAAAATGTAAAGACTTCTCTTCTATTCTGGGAGTCACCACACAAACCTCTAGTTTTTTTATTTAGCAACACGCTGGAAAGACTGTAGGTTTATTCAAGGTAACTCAGACGCCCTACAGAGCTATTCGCAGTTGTGTACAAGGATCATAAGGCTACTCGCCGGTCCAACTCTGGTTACTTCCGAAGAACCTAGAAGATCCTCACTAAACAGTTCGTTGGCCACAGGACCGGCCAACGTTACATGGCGATCCTGCCAGGAGTAGTCAAACCGCTAACAATTACAGGTTGTTAATGAAGGCAACTTGAGGAAAGAGAAGAAGTTTATTTTTCCCTTGACCAGAACGTTTTTGAACCTCCAATCAAACCCAGATTTGATTCTTAAGATTTGCACGGATTAGCTGTTTCAGAATCCGTTTAGCATCAAGCAAAATGCAATATTTGCGAAGAGTACCAAATTTGGTTTTCGCTACCATTATCCGAAACGTGTCGGCACGATTGGTGCCAAAGTGTTTCTTCTTTCATCGGAATGTTTAAAATCATATGCATAGTCATCCAATGCATTAGCATTGTACACCGACTACGTCAATAAAAGACGTACGAAATTCCACAAGAACATTAAAAACTAATTTAAAAGTAGAAAATACTCTGAAGAAGGTTAGTTATGTATCAGTTCAGCTTGTACTGGAGATGATTTATTGGAAAGGACCACCGACATGACCGCAGAAAATTAATATCGGAGATCGCCCAACATCTGGAACTACGACATGTTCAGGAGAACCAACACATTTTACGATTTTTTTTAGAAATAGTTAGAAGTTACGAACTACGAGTAGGTTGGCCAAAGTAGCCGAAATAAATTATTTCGAACATTTTTTTTATATAAATTAATTAAAATTGATTTTATCATTACCTATTATTACTGTTAGGATATAATTGATAATATTTTAACAATGGGAAAACCCAATCCAAAGTAGAAGAGGTTATTGTAAACAATAACGGGCCTCAAGAAAATAAATTGAGTGACCAACCAGGGTATGGCATAGACTTTTTGTATATAGCCATTATAATTATTATTTGTTGTGTAATCAAATACATCCATACCTGGTTGAAAAAGAAATTTGCTAAAACCGTAAGGAAGGTAATAGTAAAACAAAAAATTATTGGAAGAAGAATGTCAGTATAAGACAGTTTTAACCTAATAAAAATTCATCAAAATCTATAATTTTCTTTGTCTATGGAACAATTTAGTACCACCGTACAAGAGCTTCACCACATTTTGACCAATCTCAAAAAGGACGGACCCCATAGAAACGATCACAGGAATCGGCAGACCGAAAAACAGAGCAGGTGCAGGAAATTTTCAAGAGGGCACGGGCACAGGCTAAACTTTTAGAAAAAGTACTAGGCGACAAAGAGAAAAAGGATCTCCAACTCCTATACGACCAATTATACTCGTTCTATAGAAAATCCCAAGAAAGAATTACAGCTAGTGTAAATACCAAAGAACCTTTACCACCCCCAATCCTAGAATTGATCTCAGACCAGATCACAATGACTGACTCTTTCGATTTCGGCATCGCGCAGAAACTGCCGACTCTTACATGTGAAGACGAAGGGAAAAGGTTAGGGAACATCCGAGATTTCCTCAACGGAATTGAATTCTACCATGATACCCTTAATGAGGCCTCTCAGAAAACGTTCATTAAATTTCTATTAAAATGTAAAATACAGGGTAGAGCGCTGACAGAACTAGTCAGCCAGACCCCGGAGGACTTTAAAACCCTAAAAAAATCCCAGTTCGAAAAATGCGGCCAAAAAGAAACCATCGAATTCATTCAATCCCAATTAAGTCGTTCTTACCAAGGTACTCGACCCATGCGAGAGTTCGTGACTACCATAGAGAGTCTTATAACTAGAATGACCGAACTCGAAGTCGCTTGCCATGGAGAGACCACGAGAGAAATCTGAACCATAGCTAACGAAAGACGTGGTTTAGCGTTCCTTAAAAAGGGAGGAAACGAGAGATCGAAAATAGTACTCGATAGCGCTAGGCATACAAACCTGAAAGAGGCAATTCAACATTTGTTAGAACTTGACCAAAGTTCTACCCCTGCCACTGAAACTGTACGGTATGCAAACAACGCCAACTATTCACAAAACCGCCACTCTGCACGAGGATATGTCCCCAGTTCCTATCAGTCAAATCAAGACAATTCTAACCTACCCAACGGAAATTTTCCCAGGCCAAATCATTTTCGTAGTAATAACTACACCCCCAATTTGCAAAGACATAATAACGTCAATTACCGTCAAGACTTCTCCCAACCGCGAATTAATTTATGTAACACTTAATTTTGATAAAAAAAACTTTATTTAATTTATTCAAACTTAATCTAGTTATATAAATGGTCACAACGTCTTAAGGTTCTAAATAATTTTAAAAAAAATGTGTTGTGAACTTATTCACTGACTTAAAAGAAGTGTCGTTTGGTTTGCTATGATATTCCTATTTATACTATTTGACAAATAAAAACATCTGTTATCCAAGGATGTGGTTTGGCATGTCTGGACTCTGGTATTTTTCCATTGAAATAAAAACATCTGTTATCCAAGGATGTGTTCTTACTAATTGATATTTAATAGTTTGTCTTGTCTGGTATTTTTCCATTGGTGTATATTATATTTTGGAATATGAGTCACTTTCTAGGGCGTTGGTTCATTTTGATGATCTTAACGATTCTGGATTCTATTTTTATACGTTGAACGTGATGTGGTATTAACTTCCCCCGTACTTCTAAAAAGGTCGCCCCGATCTTCCTTCTGCTGCATATTTTTCTTTTGCTTTTTCAACTAATGCATTGAAGTGGTCTTCTGCTTGTTTTCTTTCCAGTTCAATGTTGACTTGAATCTTTTGATGTTTTTGTCGTCTCAATGATATGACTAATTTAATGATATACAGTATTACAATTGTTAATATAATAGTAAATAGAATTGATATGCCAATATTTTCTTTTGCATTGGTCTTGATATTTTCTATAAAATTAATATTTTTAAATTTTAGATCTTCATTCAAAGAATCTATATATGTATCTACTTCATATAAAGTATTTGAATAACCCTTAAGGTATGCTTGTATAATATTTTTATCATTTGAAAATAATTGATTATCAATCGTTACATTTTGATTATAGGTTACTAAATATGTACCTTTATAAGTAATGTTGTTTATAACATGATTTCCGGTAGCTAATATTGCTCCTTCTTTTAATATTTCTAATGGATAATTATTTTCCTTTATCTTATTACACTTAGTATAATTCTTATTCAATAGTTTAGTAAAACATGATTCTGTTGTGTTATATTCACAATATCTACTTTGTGTTTCAGTTTTACAATTTTGTAAATTAATAAATTTATTGCATTTAGCAATCTTATTTTCAATTAATAATTTTCCATCCTTTTGTGGAATACTTTTAGTAATATATGTTTCACATGTTTCTTTAATAATCGGATATTTAATCATTATTACAATAATATTATGTTTCTGATATATTTTAAATTTACTTACATCAATTAGATCTGTAACTGAAAAAGTACTATTTTCATGTTATAGTATTTCTTTAATATCTTTGTTACTTAAAATTGCTGGATTTAATTTTCCTAGCTTTGCAAAAGTTAATATATTTATTATATTTTGTAGTTCATAACTTATTACTTTTAATTGTCTTGAAACTATTTCATCTTTTTCAGTATAGACAAAATCTTTTATTACTTTAAACATTTTTTAATTGGTAATCATTTGTTGATTATTATTTTTAACCAAATCATTTATTTTCTCTTCTAAAATTTCTTCATCATAATGATCTGGAGTTCCGGCAATGAATTTTAAAACTGTACCTATAAAATTTAATGAACGTCTAGTTCTAGAATAATGCTCTTTGAGCTGTTCAAGTAAGTTATTAACTCTCTCAATTTCTGCATAATGCTTATTCGTTTTTGGTGTATAATTTATATCATTTTGTACCGCCTCATCGCTTTGCTTAAGTACACTTTCTATTATTGTTAGGTTAGTTATATGGAATATATTATTTGTTCCTTGAGTTATTATTGTATCTCCATCTTCTATTAGGATGTATTCTTCTCTGCTATAATCTACTATTTCTACTTCTGCTTTACTTAGTGTTGCAGTGATAATCATTATTATTATGATTGTATTCATTTTGAATTCCTGTAATGAGGAGATTGATTAGTTTCACGTTTAGGTTTTATTTTTAAATTATCTTTATGAACAATTCTACCTGTGTGAGTTTTAACTGCATGACCTAAGTCTTCTTTTATAATAACCTTTTGAAATTTAGGTTCTATTTTATTTCTTTTATCTACCTTTTTATAACCTATTTGGTTTTCATCAACTTGAATTTCTCTCCTTCCTTTATTATGAACTTCCAACATTTTTTCTTGTTTATTTTTTAGTTCTTTACTAATCACTTCTTTCCCTATTTTATCGAAGTAAATTTCTGTTGGTTTCTTATTAGTAGTACTGTGTATAGAGTTATTATATTCTTTTATTGCTCTAAAAATTATTTCTGTGAAGTCTAATAATTTATATTCATCTTTAATGCATTTTATTATTTCCTGTAAAGTGGAATGGAATCTTTCTATCTGTCCGTTTTTCTTACTGTGACAAGGGTCTGTATAAAATATTTCTATATTATTTCTTTTCATTAAAGACTGGAATACTGGTGATTTAAAACTTGTTTCATTATCCATAACTATTTTTTTACACTTTGGATATATCTGTAGTATCTCTAATACTTTTTCCTTCAAATTAGTTTTGTCTTTCAATTCCAGGATGCTTGCATACTTACTAAATTTATCGATGCACGTTAAATATAAATTTTTATTTATGTAGAAGATGTCTATGTGTAGCATTTCCCCTTCCTCTTTTGGAATTGGTGCCTCACCAATCTTTTCCTTATGTGGTTTGCGATCGTATTTATTTATATTGCATATGTCGCAAAATCTAACATATTCTTCAAAATCTCGCCTAATTGCCGGCCAATAGTAATTTTTCTCTATTTTTTTAGTATTTTCTTTAGCATTTCTATGTGCCCTTATGTGTGTTTGTTCTACGATTTCTACTTGATCTTTTTTATTTATTATATCTTGTGCTAAAAATTCGCATTCTATGAATTTATTATTAAATTCCTTCAATTTATCTCTTACTTGATAAATTTCTTCTGTCTTTCCATAAATTCCTAATGTTCCTGGGGTTATATATTTTTTTAAAATATTGACTATATTTTCATTATTCCTAAAGTAAATCATTATTCTTTTGTTGTTAAAAACATTTATTACTTCATCAGATTCTGTTTCAGATTGTTCAAATATTATTTGCTGTTTCAATTTATTCACACCTTTAATACAGTTTTTCCGAATATTCTTCGCTACTTTCTGCACTATGTTGTGTATTGTTATCTTCTAACATATTTAAATTCTGTCTACTTAATGCATCTGCCACTACGTTGGTTACTCCTGGTTTGTAAATTATTTTAGGGCCATATTCTTCTATTATTGAATACCATCTCTTAATTTTGGCATTCGGGTTTTTCTTTGAGCATGAAAATGTTAGTGGTTGGTAATCTGTATGTATTTCAAGATCTTTTACACCATATAAATAGTTTCTCAAATTTTTTAAAGCATATACTATTGCGTACAGTTCTTTTTCGTTTGCCGCATAACTGCGTTCTGATTTTTGCAATGTTTTCCTAATAAATGTTATTGGTTTTCCGTTCTGTGAAAGAACCGCTCCTACAGCGTCGTCTGAGGCGTCTGTGGTTAAAATGAATTTCTTATTGAAATCTGGTTGATTTAATTCAACTTCTTTTATTAGATTATTTTTTAATATTTCAAAAGCTTCAATTGCTTCTTTATCTAAATTTATTTTAGTTTTCTTTGCTAAGTATGTTGATACTTGACCATTTTCATTCTGTAAATGCTTTGTTAATGGTTTTGCTATTTGTGCATAATTCTTAATAAATTTGCGATAATATCCTATCATACCTAGGAATGATCTAAGCTGTCTAAGAGTTTCTGGTAAAGGGTATTGTTTAATTGTTTTTACCTTTTCATCATCTGTTTATACCCTATTCTAGGGGTATATTAATTTTGACGCATAGTTTGTAACATACCTTAATATTGCCCGTAGACCCCTAAAAGTTACTATATTTATGATCAGCATCGATAGTAATGTCGATCTAGCCATGTCCGTCCGTCCGTCCGTCCGTCCGTCCGTCCGTCCGTCCGTCCGTCCGTCGGCAAAAATTAGGCCTTTAAACTGGACCTAGAGAGCTGAAATTTTAACCATATACTCTCTAGGGTCCCGAAATAATCAAGTTTAAGAATTTTTGAAATCCGCCCACAGACACGCCCACAAACTCAAAAAAACAAAATTTTGGAAAAAATCGAATTTTGAGCTAGAGAGCTGAAATTTTTTATATATGATCTATGGCCCATAAAACTGATTGGGACATAAAATTTTCAAAATCCGCCCACTGACACGCCCACAATTAAATAAAACAAATTTTGGGAAAAATTGAATTTTGAGCTAGAAAGCTGAAATTTTTTATATATGATCTATGGCCCATAAAACTGATTGGGACATAAAATTTTCAAAATCCGCCCACTGACACGCCCACAATTAAATAAAACAAATTTTGGGAAAAATTGAATTTTGAGCTAGAAAGCTGAAATTTTTTATATATGATCTTTGGCCCATAAAACTGCTTGGGACATAAAATTTTCAAAATCCGCCCACTGACACGCCCACAATTAAATAAAATATTTTTTTTGAAAAACCAAAATTTGAGCTAGGGAGCTGAAATTTTTAATATATACTCTCTAGGGGCCCTTTATGCTCATGTGTAAATATTTTCAAAATTCGCCCACTGACACGCCCACAATTTTTTTTTTTTTATTTTTGAAAGTCTAAAGTTTGAGCTAGGGAGCTGAAATTTATAGTATATACTCTCTAGGTGCCCTTTATGCTCATACTTAAATTTTTTTAAATCCGCCTACTGACACGCCCACAATTAAATAAAACAATTTTATTGAAAAACCAAAGTTTGAGCTAGGGAGCGTTTTTATTTACAAAAGCTTAGTTTTTTCGATAAAATCCTTTAAATTTTTGTCACGCCCACTTATGAGATATAGGAATAAGAATAGGGTATCCAACAGTTCGCCCAAGCGGACTGTAGCCCGCCCCTATGTTTTTATTATGTTTTGTGCAACTACATATCCTAAAAACTTAATTGAATCTTTAAAAAATTCTGATTTTTCTAAACTGATTTTCATATTAGCTTCTTTTAAAACTTTTATAATTGTAGCTAAATGTTTTTTATGACGTTCTATTGATTCTGAATAGATTATAATGTCATCAATGTAAATGTGGCAAAACTTTCCTATAAATGGACGTAATATGTTGTCCATTGATCTCTGAAATATACTCGGAGCATTACGTAGCCCGAATGGCATTCGCAAATATTCATATTTGCCATTATTGACACTGAAACTTGTTTTTTTTATGTCTGAATCTTTCATTTTTATTTGGTGGAAACCACTTTCCAAATCTATACTAGAAAATATTTTTGCTTTCCCTAAATTGCTTAATATGACATTTGTGTCTGGTATTGGATATTTATCCACAACTGTATTTTCGTTTAATTTTTTGAAATCGATCACCATTCTCATTTTTGGTGTATTGTCTTCGTTAAATCCTTTTTTGGGCACTACCCATACTGGACTATTATAAGCACTTTTGTTTTCTCTAATTATTCCTGATTCTATTAATTTTTTTACTTCTTTATTTATGAATTCATCTGCACTGTGAGGATATGGATATTGTTTTGTCCATATTGTTTTGTCTTCTACTGTATTTATTTCAGCAACTATATCTGTTCTGAATGGCAGATTTACGAGTATATTTATATTTTTATGTTCCACTTTAATCTGTTCACTGACACATTTTCTCAAATCTTCTAAATTCTCACTTTTGTTCATAATTATATTATTTATGACTTCTTCGTCAAAATAAATTCTTTCTTCTTCATTATTTACCTTTATATTATTATTCTGAAGATCAATAACTGCTTTGTTATCTCTTAAGAATTTGTTACCGATTAATATATCGTAACCGAAATTATTTAATTCATACACTATCATTGTTTTATTAAATATTTCAATTTCGTAATAAAATTCAATTATTACTGCTCCGTTCACTGTCGTTGCCTGTTTCTTTGCGACTAATTCTTTTCTTTCACTGAGTAGCCCTGGTCGACAATAATTGCTTGTTGCGCCTGTATCTAACAAAATTCTTATATTTTTGTTGCCTATCTTTCTGTATAAGTATGGTAAACCGGTCTGACTACCTATCTCATTCCGAACGAGAAGATTACTGATTCTTTCAACTTTATTGGGTGTGGCTTGCCCTGATACTTGAACGCTTTGTTCCCTCTCTCTTTTAAAAACTGATCTGTTTTGTTTGAATGGGTTACTGTACCTGTTTTGGTTATTATAGGATAAGTAATTCCTATTATTAGCATATTGATATGTATTTCTTTGTTCGTTTGTATTTGGGATCTGCTGATTGATCGTACTACATTGCATTCGTTCAAACTGATTTGGGTTTTGTTTGTATTGAGGAGCTAAATTATCTCTCCTGAAGACATTATTATCTTTATGAATAGGTTTATCTTTATGTGAAAACCTCAATGTTTCATTTTTATTCCCAGTAGTTGGACATTCATATCTGTAAGCAAATAATGCTCTATTATTATTGCTTTCTAATTCCTGTGCTTTTGCTAGTGCAATTGGAAGATTATCCGGACATATACTAAAGAGTATGTTTGAGAGCTGACCGTTCAGTCCCGAAATAAAAACTCTAAGTCCATCTCTTCTATATTTTTCACATAATTCGTTTGTGATTGCCTTATCGTCACCGTGCGTCATGATAGTTTTGTTAATTAACGCTGTGAATTTTTGGTTTATTATATTATAATAATTATTCCATTAAGGAATTTTTACCTTGTCTTAAAATACTCATTTCTTGTTCTAAAACATGTATTGGACGTTGGTCCGAGTATGCAAAGTCTAACCTTGCTAAAATTGCTTCGTAATTTAATACCGTACCGTGATTAGTTAAAATGTCATTTGCTTGTTCTATACACTTATTTCGAAGTATTACTAGTGCTGAAAAGTACTGTACACTACCTTTTTTATATATCTTCATAGCATGACCAATAGCTTGTCTCCATGAAACATATTTTTGGGCGTCGCCTGTAAAAGTCGGCACCAATTTTATTACATCTAAACTCATTATATCTATAATTTCTGGTTTAATTTCTTCTGTTTGGAATTCTTTGATTGCAATCAAAGAATTTCCAATCATGAGACTATCTAATTTTGCTGTTAAATCAGCTATTTGTGATTGTAAAACTTCCATGATTACTAATTCACTTATTTCCGATTTCTCACAATTTAATTTAATTTTACTTAACTCTCGCAATTCAAAATCTTCTTTAACACCTTGTAACTTAAGTTTACTTTTAAATGATTTTTTATATTTGGTTAATCTGTTCATAACACCTTTTTATATAATCTATCATACTTAATATATATAATATAATTCTTACTTAAAACTGCAATACCGCTCTGGGATTCTTTGTCTGCAATTCCGCACTGTACCTCTCTGGGATTCTTTGGTGTAGAATTATCTTTCTCTATCTTCTTTTGGGGTTGGTTGAAATGAAATATTTTCGTCATGACTCACTATTTCGTTTCCTCAATTTTTCTCGATACAATGTTCGATACTTTATTGTCTGTGATGTATTGTTAACACTATCTTACTTTTATTTTCAGATTTCTTGATGTTCACTGATCACTAAATACGTCTTCATACAATTGTTCATTTGTATTACTTGAAGAACATATTTCTGGCACATGATAGCACTTACTGATTTTACGTTAAATTTACTTTATTATTTTTCAATTTATATTTTACGTTAAATAGCTTTGTAAGGCTATCCCGGTTGAGCCCCCAATTAATTTATGTAACACTTAATTTTGATAAAAAAACTTTATTTAATTTATTCAAACTTAATCTAGTTATATAAATGGTCACAACGTCTTAAGGTTCTAAATTGACTTTAAAAAAAATGTGTTGTGAACTTATTCACTGACTTAAAAGAAGTGTCTTTTGGTTTGCTATGATATTCCTATTAATACTATTTGACAAATAAAAACATCTGTTATCCAAGGATGTGGTTTGGCTTGTCTGGACTCTGGTATTTTTCCATTGAAATAAAAGCATCTGTTATCCAAGGATGTGTTCTTACTAATTGATATTTAATAGTTTGGCTTGTCTGGTATTTTTCCATTGGTGTATATTATATTTTGGAATATGAGTCACTTTCTAGGGCGTTGGTTCATTTTGATGATCTTAACGATTCTGGATTCTATTTTTATACGTTGAACGTTATGTGGTATTAACTCGCGGCAAAGAAACCCACCCCAACAGAACTATAATTCCCGCGTCCCGACCAATAATAGAAATTTGTCTACTCCCAATGGAAACCAACAGAATAATAATCGGTACAATTATAGGAGTAGCAGAGGTAGCTTTTCAGGAAATAATAACACCCACCAGCATAGAAACCCTTTTAGGAATAACCAACCCGACAATAATACCACTAATGATCGCAGGGTACTAGCAATGGGAAACGAGCGGAGGAATTAATTAACCCACCAGTGCCACAAGCCCTTTGCACTGTTGGAAGAACAAACGGCCTTTATGTAGAGTTAAAATTCAACAACGAACAAAATATACGATTTCTACTAGATACAGGAGCTTCAATTTGCGCTATAAAAACCAGTTCGGTAAGCACAAACATTCCCTTATTCAAAAACATTTTAGGCATTTCAGGAAGTTTAAAAACAATAGGAACATTTAATCTACAAATCCATCTAGAAAAGCTTACCATTCCATACGAATTCCACGTCGTACCCGAGGATTTTCCAATCCCAGTGGAAGGCATTATCGGAGCGAATTTTCTATTAGAGTTTAACGCCACAATTGACTTAGAGAAATTTCTGTTAAACAGCAAACAGGGAAATAACTCTATGTATCTACCCATATGCTCCCAGGAAAATATAAATACCATTTCCTTAGCACCGCGATGCGAAGCAACCTATTGGTTAAACACCACACATACAGAAACCCGAGTTTTTCAAACACAACAACTATGCGAAAACGTTTTTATGGCAGGATCATTATCCACTGCCATAAACGGGAAAATACCAATAAGAATTCTGAACGCTCGGGAAACAGCAGTAACTCTCAGATGGGCTGAACCACTATCCTCACCAGTTTCCGAACACTATATCCTACGTTACCACCAGACAGATAACTCAATAAACGAGCGAGTGGAAAAATAATGGGCGAAATAAATCGAAGCAATATCTACAAAATATCAAGACATCTTTCACGTGAATGGTGACAAGCTCACATATACCCATATCGGCAAAGCAGATATCTCGCTTAAAACAAATGCATCCCCAAAATATTCGAAACCATATCGTCTCAAACATACACAAAAACAATATATAAAGGAGGAAATACAGAATATGCTTACGAATGATGTCATAGAACCATCCGTTTCCCATTGGAACTCTCCAATACTAATAGTATCGAAGAAAAAGGACCCCGTTACCGGTCTACAGAACTTCCGTATGGTGATCGACTATCGCCACGGGAACGAGCGAATTGAAGATGATAAATTTCCCCTACCCAACATAACAGACATATATGACATGGTAGGCGGATCAACTTACTTCTCATGTATAGATTTAAGTCAAGGATACTACTAAATGGAGTTGGATACCAATAGCAGACCTATCACAGCGTTCTCCACCGAAGATGGTCACTACCAGTTAAAGCGACTACCCATGGGTTTGAAGATCTCACCCAGTAAATTTTCGAGAATGATGTCCATAGCGATGTCCGGACTGACATACTCCCGATGTTTTGTCTATCTCGATGATCTGATAGTCTTTGGTAGAAGTTTAATAGACCACAACAGAAACTTGATCAAAGTGTTTGAACGCCTGAGGGAAGTGAATTTGAAAATACACCCTGGAAAATGTTCTTTCTTACGAAAAGAAGTATTATACCTAGGACATGTTATATCTGACAACGGTATCCTACCCGATCGAACTAAATCTTCCACAATGAAAAATTACCCAACACCCACCAACGCCGATGAGGTAAGAAGATTCGTTGCATTCGCCAACTATTACCGAAAATGTATCCCCAACTTCGCCACCATTTCCATCCCACTAAATCGATTACTGAAAAAAGATGTCCAATTTCATTTCAATAAAGACTGCGAAAAAGCTTTCGAGTTACTAAAAGAAATCCTTACCAGTCCTAATATTCTACAGTTCCCAAACTTTAATGAAGAATTCATTCTACGTACAGATGCGTCAGGTTTCACTTTAGGAGCAATTTTATCTAATTCCGACGATAGACCAATTGCTTACGCAAGTAAAACTCTCAATAAAGCAGAAAAAAATTATAGTACAATTGAGAAAGAATTACTTGCTATAGTATGGGCAGTTAAACATTATCGTCCCTACCTATTCAGAAGGAAATTTAAAATACTAACTGACCACCGACCCCTAGTGTACCTGTTCTCACTAAAAGTACCTAGTAGTAGACTGACGAAATTTAGGCTACTATTAGAAGAAAACAATTTTTACGTAGAATATTCTCCGGGTAAGAATAATTGCACTGCCGACGCACTGAGTCGAATAAAGATAGACTCAGAGGATTTGAAGCAATTGCGTATCTGTGTAGTAACAAGAGCTCAATCGAAAAAAGAAAACTCAAATGAAGAACAAAAACAAAGTAATCTAGAAAAAAACATAGGGACGGGCTACAGTCCGCTTGGGCGAACTGTTGGACACCCTATTCTTATTCCTATCCCTTATAAGTGGGCGTGACAAAAGTCTAAGTATTGTTAAGAACGCTTTACATATTTTGTTATATAACATTTAAAGGATTTTATCAAAAAAACGCTCCCTAGCTCAAACTTGGGTGTTTCAATAAAATTGATTTATTTAATTGTGGGCGTGTCAGTGGGCGGATTTAAAAAAAATTAACACATGAGCATAAAGGGCCCCTAGAGAGTATATATTATAAATTTCAGCTCCCTAGCTCACTTTGAATTTTCAAAAAAAAAAAAAAAAAAAATTGTGGGCGTGCCAGTGGGCGGATTTTGAAAATATTTACACATGAGCATAAAGGGCCCATAGAGAGTATATATTATAAATTTCAGCTCCCTAGCTCAAACTTTGGATTTTCAAAATAATTGTTTTATTTATTTGTGGGCGTGTCAGTGGGCGGATTTGGAAAAAAAATTATCTGGAGCAGTTTCAGGAGTCATAGATCATATATAAAAAATTTCAGCTTTCTAGCTCAAAATTCGATTTTTTCCAAAATTTTGTTTTTTTGAGTTTGTGGGCGTGTCTGTGGGCGGATTTCAAAAATTCGTAAACTTGATTATTTCGGGACCCTAGAGAGTATATGGTTAAAATTTCAGCTCTCTAGGCCCAGTTTAAAGGCCCAATTTTTGCCGACAGACGGACGGACGGACGGACATGGCTAGATTGACATTACTATCGATGCTGATCATAGATATAGTAACTTTTAGGGGTCTACGGGCAATATTAAGGTATGTTACAAACTATGCGTCAAAATTAATATACCCCTAGAATAGGGTATAAACAGAACCCACCGACGAACAACTTATAACCGAACTGTTAAAAATACCAGAAAACGGATTTAAAATAGTAGAGCTGAAGATTGTTGACAACTACGATGAGGATTTAGTAAATTTCAAGGATATCGGCGACGTAATAATCGGACCAAACAAAGTTTTGACATATATTCCGAATGGAAATTGTTTACTCCTAAACAGGCCCAAAGACAGCATTACCACCCGATCGACATTGTTTGTCAAAACACTGTCGAGGGATGTGCAAAAACTTTGCGGACCATCAATTAAAAGAATATTTATTACGAAAAACGAATTAAAGAAGCTTGCAGGCGGCCGCCAACAATGCAACATTAATGAATTAAAAATGAAACTACATTGTTAAAAATAGAACAGTTGCAATCTAGCGCTTATCACCATGAGAGCATAGGAGCTTTAGAGAACTCGCATAAAGTTTTAGGAGCATATCTGAGAAGTTACGTGTCAGAAAAACATACCGGCTGGAGCACATGGCTACCATACTACGTTTTCTGTTATAATACATCAGTACACTCCGAAACCGGGTATACACCTTTCGAACTAATATTCGGAAAACAGTGTAATCTACTATCAAATTTAGTTAAACAAGTAACACCGGTTTACAACTATGACGATTATTTGATTGATTTAAAACATAAATTACAAATCGCTCATAGAGATGCCCGAGACACTCTGATAAGCAAAAAGAAGGCAAGGAAAAGTAGATTTCATTTAGAGGAGCGAACAATAAGCTCGAATTTCGCAACAGGCAGTTCAGTTTTACTTAGAAACGAAAGTAGAAAGAAACTTGATCCAATCTATGTAGGTCCTTATGAAGTATTGTCTCAAAATGGTGTGAGCTGCGATATACGGTATGAACATAAAAAAGTAACGGTTCATAAAAATAGATTAAAACCATTCTATGTATATTTAACTCTGATCTAACTGACCAACTTTTTATAACGACACTTCTATATCATTAATATGTTTAACTGACATTATATATATCATGTATAAATAGAAATTTGTAAACTAAAACTTGTAAAATACAATATATATCAACATTAACTTATGCGCGCATAGACCTAAGATGCATAGACCTAAGATGCATAGACCTAAGATGCATAGACCTAAGATGCACAGACCTAAGATGCATAGACCTAAGACGCATATACCTAAGATGCATAGACCTAAGATGCATAGACCTAAGATGCATAGACCTAAGATGCATAGACCTAAGATGCATAGACCTAAGATGCATAGACATAAGATGCGCAGACTTAAGATCTATAAATTCAATAACTATAAAATAAATGCATAGACCTAAGATGTATAGACTTAAGATTTATAACTTCAATAACTATAAAATGAATGCATAGACTTAAGACTTATAAATTCAATAACTATAAAATAAAATAAATACCTACCTCATAAGAACCAAAATGTACTTCGGGTTCAATTAAAATGTATCTAGCTAAAGTAATTTACAGTAAATAATATCTAGTGATAAGAACATAAAAACACACCATAGATGTATAAAACTTTTAAAAAGTACCTACCTAAAGTAATTTAAATTAACGTATCTAGTAATACGAATATGAGAACCAAAATAATTATTAATTTATTAAAATACCTAAAGAAATGTACATTAACGTATCTACGAGTATTGATAAGAAAATGTTATCTATAAATTGAAAATATATTTAATTCTGAACTAAAATGTAACAAACTAAAGTAATCCAACACATCTATTACATACAACATAAACTGCAAAATACTTGTAATGTATCTAAAAACCGAAAAATATAAGAGCCATTATTGTAAAATTATCGCGTAAAAAGAAGAAATCATAACATGTCATGATTTCTCCTTTTTGCACCAGGTGGTGTGAAGGGCTCGCACCAGCGATCATTTAACTAATCATTTCCATAGTTACCTACGTCATTCCACTCGAGTTCCAATACCTCACAATTCATTCTTATCTCATGTTTACGTTGGCACACTCAATGCAAGCGCCAGACGCCATAAAGAAATACACACAGAAGTACTCGTACTGCACCTTCAGTGCATGCGAACAAAACATATATCTTATTTCCGTCTGCCCACTCAGAGCAAGAGCCAGACGACAGGAAGTAAGGTATATAAAAAACATAGGAACGGGCTACAGTCCGCTTGGGCGAACTGTTTGATACCCTATTCTTATTCCTATCCCTCATAAGTGGGCGTGACAAAAGTCTAAGTATGGTTGAATTGTTAAGAACGCTCTACATATTTTGTTATATAACATTTAAAGGATTTTATCAAAAAAACGCTCCCTAGCTCAAACTTGGGTGTTTCAATAAAATTGTTTTATTTAATTGTGGGCGTGTCAGTAGGCGGATTTAAAAAAAATTAACACATGAGCATAAAGGGCCCCTAGAGAGTATATATTATAAATTTCAGCTCCCTAGCTCACTTTGAATTTTCAAAAAAAAAAATAAAAAAATAATTGTGGGCGTGGCAGTGGGCGGATTTTGAAAATATTTACACCTGAGCATAAAGGGCCCATAGAGAGTATATATAATAAATTTCAGCTCCCTAGCTCAAACTTTGGATTTTCAAAAAAATTGTTTTATTTATTTGTGGGCGTGTCAGTGGGCGGATTTTGAAAATTTTTTATCCCGAGCAGTTCTAGGAGTCATAGATTATATATAAAAAATTTCAGCTTTCTAGCTCAAAATTCGATTTTTTCCAAAATTTTGTTTTTTGAGTTTGTGGGCGTGTCTGTGGGCGGATTTCAAAAATTCGTAAACTTGATTATTTCGGGACCCTAGAGAGTATATGGTTAAAATTTCAGCTCTCTAGGTCCAGTTTAAAGGTATAATTTTTGCCGACGGACGGACGGACGGACGGACGGACGGACGGACGGACATGGCTAGATCGACATTAATATCGATGCTGATCATAAATATAGTAACTTTTAGGGGTCTACGGGTAATATTAAGGTATGTTACAAACTATGCGTCAAAATTAATATACCCCTAGAATAGGGTATAAATACTCACACCTTCAGTGCATGTGGGCGAAATGTATCTATTGGCTATGGTGTGCCACCATATATTATGCAACGTAAGCAGAACAGCTTAAAAGAATCGGATTGATGAGTGATGTGCTGATAGTGCCGAAATGCAATATCATAGGAATTTCGAGGGAATATCATGAACGATGCAATGCAAAACAGTATATAAGATCATAATAAAATGTAAAGACTTCACTTCTATTCTGGGAGTCAACACACAAACCTCAATTTTTTTTATTTAGCAACGCGCTGGAAAGACTGTAGGTTTATTCAAGGTAAATCAGACGCCCTACAGAGCTATTCGCTTTTGGGTACAAGGATCATAAGGCTACTCGCCGGTCCAAGTCTGGTTACTTCCGAAGAACCTAGAAGATCCTCACTAAACAGTACGTTGGTCACAGGACCTGCCAACGTTACAATTGGAACAGTATAAATCTCTGCTTACTAAATGCAATCAAGATCTGCGAAGATCCAAAAGAGCATCCTGGCGTGAAAACTCCGAGAAACTTAAAAAAAATGCCTGCACAAGCACGTCTCCAAAGGCAATTTGTCCGGAAAACTGCGCAGTCTAGATCAGGTTAAGTTGGCTATAAACTCATGTAGACTATTCAAGGCACAAGGCATATACGATATCTTACCTGCCCTTATCCAAAAAGGAATGGATTACTGGGTACCTTCCACTATAACTGTCTTTAGGTTCAGTTTCAACTGGGGCTACATTCCAAGTACTTATTGTAAGGTTAATGTATTCATCCCCAAATCAGTCAAAAAGCCGAGTGAACTATCTAAATCATACCGTCCCATAAGCTCGACATCGTTTTTTATAAAGACAATGGCCAGGATGCTTCTACACTACAGCCAGGCTGCATCCCCTAACTTTTCATGAGTACCTCCCCCACAACCACTACCTCGCAGTAGGTAATACAGTGCTCCCAGTAGGCAGAGCGATGACGAAAAGATGGTACGATGCTAATTTCTTCACATAGAAAGTGCTTTTGACAACACTGAATAAGATTCCGCATATCAAATGCTTTGCATCATTAAAATTAAGATTAACCCAATATAAAATGAATCAAAGCTATTGTTGAAAGTTGGAGAATAACTTCTTCTTCAGGAATGACTTCAGTACCAGTATCAGCCGACAGAGGCTGCCCGCAGGAAAGAGTACTATCACTCGTCCTGTGGTGGTTTGTCATTGACGACCTGCTTTATAGGTCGGCATTATCTGCATTAGGAGCAAAGATTCAAAACGCCTTTAATACAACCCTAAACTGTTCCATCAATTCGACATTTGCTGACGCTATTTTGCAATCTAATGCTCACAACAAGTGAAATCAAGTATATACCAACATAGCTTCCATTATTTGCATGCATTCACTAAACGAGCAAACACAGATTTTTGTTTACCAACCAATTGAGTGCGATCGGACGCATTAATTCTGATGCTGTTGCTGATATATTGAAAGTATCGGTAATTTTCTTGATGGTTTTTGGCTGAAATTTGCGCATCAGTTTAAAAAAAGAACTCCAAGCCTTTCCAGTGAGGCAAAATATTTGCGTTAATGAACGTGTGGCATAACTTATTGAGCATCGACTGTGCAGTGATGCATCTCCGAATCACCCCTATAAGGGCCCAACAAACGATCAGAATAACTTTTTAATGTTACGTTGTTGTATATTGATCGCTTGTACAAGGTGGCGCAAAAATAACCTTCCGATGTTTTTTGGCTGCAATTTAAATTATTCCTCAAATAAATAGTCACCAATATTCCGCGTTCTGGAGCAGTGTAGCGTAATATTGTTTATTAACGTGTATTTCGCATGTGTTTACTACACAAATGTCAAAACAGAACTGACATTAGGGGCCAATCGCAAAATTTATAGCATTTTTCTGATAGGAGGATTACTTTTGCGCCACCTTGTATGTTCTTCAATATTCTTGATTAGAAACATTAGGCCAGTTCCACTTATAGGGCCCATACACTACACATGCCTGCATGCGCAAGCACAAAAATGCGCAAACACGCTTTCCCCAGCGTATATGCGACGAAGCTGACATTAGCCCATGGGGAACAGCATACAGGATGGTTATGACGAAGCTGAAGGGCTGTAGAACCCCCCCAATAACATGCCCAAGAATGTTGAGATCTATAGTAGAACACCTTTTCCCCAAAAGACCAGCTACTATGTGCAGCATAATAAGAGAGGTTAATCCAGATGATATACCTGTTATTACTCCGGAGGAGCTGCTAAAGGCATGCAGCAGGATAGGTGACAGCAAGGCGCCCGAACCAGACGGAATCCCAAATAAGGCATTGAAGGTGGCTGTTACAAAGAGACCAGACCTCTTCATATCAACAATGCAGAGGTGCCTAGAGGAAGGAACCTTTCCTGAGAAATGGAAAATGCAGCACTTGGTCCTGCTTCCGAAAGGAAAGAAGCCTCCAGGAGAACCATCGTCCTACCGCCCTATATGCCTATTGGACACCATGGGAAAAATCTTCGAGAAGATAATCTATAACAGACTTCTCGCAGTGGCTGAAGAGAAAGGAGCCATCTCAGACCGACAGTTTGGCTTCAGAAGAGCGCGTTCTACAGTTGATGCTATAAGAGCGTTGGTCCACATAGCTGAAAGTGCCATAGAAGGTGTAAGATGACTCTACGGCACAAAGGAGTATTGTGCAGTAGTTACGCTGGACGTCAAAAACGCCTTCAATTCCGCGAACTGGTCATTCCTAAGAAGATATCTCGCCAGAATGGATACACCATATTACTTGCTGAGGATAGGGACCTACTACTTTAACAACAGGAAGTTAAGGTATTATACCGACGAAGGAGTCAAATACTACAAGGTTACCGCGGGCGTCCCACAGGGATCCGTACTGCTGCCGCTTCTGTGGAACATCATGTATGGCGGAGTACTACGACATTGCCACCGTGACAGTAGCTAAACAGATCCATGAAGTGGAATCAGCTACAATTGAAGCAATTTCCAGGATAAAACACTGGCTAGTATCCGCCGGACTAGAACTAGCCGAATTGTGTTTTCTCATTTGCAGGTTTGAATCAACTGATACGAATTTTGGTAAATGAAATACCATACGACCAATTGATTAGTCAAACAAAATTAGTTAACATTATTGGAACCATTGCAAATTCAAGTATCTGCTTACAGAAGTTGCGTTGCTTGTCATCTTAAGCTGTGATATAATATACATTTATCTATTTATACAATCATATTTAAAGATTTCACATATTTATTATTTATTACGCAAAAACCTTTTTACCGATTCGTAGTAAAAGATTTACACACGCATTTTACAAAACTTTTTGAGGTTATTAGAAGTTTCAAAATGCAAAACTTCTGAAGCATTTGCGGTAAGAAGCGGAAATTAACTTCATGCTCGCCAAATACTTTAAAGTGAACTTTTTGGTCTGTTACACATCTGGGAAGTGTGTTATGTAGTTGAAATTGTAAAAGTTGTTAAGTGACAATTATAGCGATGCTCCATTTTAATTATACCTCTGTCAGAGAATAAGAACATAAACAATCTTTCATTCTTTGTTTGAATTGTTCATATATTTATGCCGTGAACATTTTGTACGAGGGGATTTAAAACAAATTTAATATAATTCAATATTATCTTAACATTATCCGAACGAAATTAAAATTACGTATTTATCAAGACATTGAGAAACGTTATCGAATACATATTTAAATAGAGATACACTCGTTTAGGTACTTGGTCAGTTTAGCAAATATTTGGATTCGGCACCACATTAAGAGTGCAAGTACCCATCTGGTTATTACCTATGTGTACATACATTTTTCTTCGAAAGCAAATACGAATATTTTTGGTTTATATCTTTTAAGGTCTACTTTTGTTATTGAATACGCTTCAAATATATGTTAGTTCCTTTTTAATGTAAGAGCAATGAATGAATGTTAACATAATTCGAACTATATACACAAAAGCGCAATTCTGAACTAAACGTCCATAGTAGGTAGTTCACAAATAATGTATTAGCAATAAAAAAACATAGGGACGGGCTACAGTCCGCTTGGGCGAACTGTTGGATACCCTATTCTTATTCCTATCCCTCATAAGTGGGCGTGACAAAAGTCTAAGTATGGTTAAATTGTTAAGAACGCTCTACATATTTTGTTATATAACGTTTAAAGGATTTTATCAAAAAAAAAACGCTCCTTAGCTCAAACTTGGGTGTTTCAATAAAATTGTTTTATTTAATTGTGGGCGTGTCAGTAGGCGGATTTAAAAAAAAATTAACACATGAGCATAAAGGGCCCCTAGAGAGTATATATTATAAATTTCAGCTCCCTAGCTCAAACTTTGGATTTTCAAAAAAATTGTTTTATTTATTTGTGGGCGTGTCAGTGGGCGGATTTTGAAAATATTTATACATGAGCTTAAAGGGCCCCTAGAGAGTATATATTATAAATTTCAGCTCCCTAGCTCAAACTTTGGATTTTCAAAAAAATTGTTTTATTTATTTGTGGGCGTGTCAGTGGGCGGATTTTGAAAATATTTATACATGAGCTTAAAGGGCCCCTAGAGAGTATATATTAAAAATTTCAGCTCCCTAGCTCAAATTTTGGTTTTTCAATAAAATTGTTTTATTTTTTTGTGGGCGTGGCAGTGGGCGGATTTTGAAAATTTTATATCCCGAGCAGTTTTAGGAGTCATAGATCATATATAAAAAATTTCAGCTTCCTAGCTCAAAATTCGATTTTTTCCAAAATTTTGTTTTTTTGAGTTTGTGGGCGTGTCTGTGGGCGGATTTCAAAAATTCGTAAACTTGATTATTTCGGGACCCTAGAGAGTATATGGTTAAAATTTCAGCTCTCTAGGTCCAGTTTAAAGGCCTAATTTTTGCCGACGGACGGACGGACGGACGGACATGGCTAGATCGACATTACTATCGATGCTGATCATAAATATAGTAACTTTTAGGGGTCTACGGGCAATATTAAGGTATGTTACAAACTATGCGTCAAAATTAATATACCCCTAGAATAGGGTATAAACATAGGGGCGGGCTACAGTCCGCTTGGGCGAACTGTTGGATACCCTATTCTTATTCCTATATCTCATAAGTGGGCGTGACAAAAATGTAAAGGATTTTATCGAAAAAACTTTTGTAAATAAAAACGCTCCCTAGCTCAAACTTTGGTTTTTCAATAAAATTGTTTTATTTAATTGTGGGCGTGTCAGTAGGCGGATTTAAAAAAAATTTAAGTATGAGCATAAAGGGCACCTAGAGAGTATATACTATAAATTTCAGCTCCCTAGCTCAAACTTTGGACTTTCAAAAATAAAAAAAAAATAATTGTGGGCGTGTCAGTAGGCGGATTTTGAAAATATTTACACATGAGCATAAAGGGCCCCTAGAGAGTATATATTAAAAATTTCAGCTCCCTAGCTCAAATTTTGGTTTTTCAAAAAAAATATTTTATTTAATTGTGGGCGTGTCAGTGGGCGGATTTTGAAAATTTTATGTCCCAAGCAGTTTTATGGGCCAAAGATCATATATAAAAAATTTCAGCTTTCTAGCTCAAAATTCAATTTTTCCCAAAATTTGTTTTATTTAATTGTGGGCGTGTCAGTGTTCGGATTTTGAAAATTTTATGTCCCAATCAGTTTTATGGGCCATAGATCATATATAAAAAATTTCAGCTCTCTAGCTCAAAATTCGATTTTTCCAAAAATTTTGTTTTTTTGAGTTTGTGGGCGTGTCTGTGGGCGGATTTCAAAAATTCTTAAACTTGATTATTTCGGGACCCTAGAGAGTATATGGTTAAAATTTCAGCTCTCTAGGTCCAGTTTAAAGGCCTAATTTTTGCCGACGGACGGACGGACGGACATGGCTAGATCGACATTACTATCGATGCTGATCATAAATATAGTAACTTTTAGGGGTCTACGGGCAATATTAAGGTATGTTACAAACTATGCGTCAAAATTAATATACCCCTAGAATAGGGTATAAACATAGGGACGGGCTACAGTCCGCTTAGGCGAACTGTTGGATACCCTATTCTTATTCCTATCCCTCATAAGTGGGCGTGACAAAAGTCTAAGTATGGTTGAATTGTTAAGAACGCTTTACATATTTTGTTATACAACATTTAAAGGATTTTATCAAAAAAAACGCTCCCTAGCTCTAACTTGGGTGTTTCAATAAAATTGTTTTATTTAATTGTGGGCGTGTCGGTAGGCGGATTTAAAAAAAATTAACACATGAGCATAAAGGGCCCATAGAGAGCATATATTATAAATTTCAGCTCCCTAGCTCAAACTTTGGATTTTCAAAAAAATTGTTTTATTTATTTGTGGGCGTGTCAGTGGGCGGATTTTGAAAATATTTATACATGAGCTTAAAGGGCTTCTAGAGAGTATATATTAAAAATTTTAGCTCCCTAGCTCAAATTTTGTTTTTTCAATAAAATTGTTTTATTTTTTTTGTGGGCGTGGCAGTGGGCGGATTTTGAAAATTTTATATCCAGAGCAGTTTTAGGGGTCATAGATCATATATAAAAAATTTCAGCTTCCTAGCTCAAAATTCGATTTATTCCAAAATTTTGTTTTTTTGAGTTTGTGGGCGTGTCTGTGGGCGGATTTCAAAATTTCATAAACTTGATTATTTCGGGACTCTAGAGAGTATATGGTTAAAATTTCAGCTCTCTAGGTCCAGTTTAAAGGCCTAATTTTTGCCGACGGACGGACGGACGGACGGACGGACGGACGGACGGACGGACGGACGGACGGACATGGCTAGATCGACATTACTATCGATGCTGATCATAAATATAGTAACTTTTAGGGGTCTACGGGCAATATTAAGGTATGTTACAAACTATGCGTCAAAATTAATATACCCCTAGAATAGGGTATAAACATACGCGAATATTCAATGAAATACCAACTGAATCAATATGTATGTAAAGAAGTAAATGTTTCTATATATAATATATATACTTTACATATCTTTTATGGACACTATGAGAGGGTACAATATTTGAACGATAGATATCAAACTTTTTCATTTGATGGAATAAATTGTTCGTGGAAGATCCTATAAAGAATTACGAAATATTGTCGGCTATAATATCATTGACAATTTATCTAATTTTTAGGGCTCTAATTCCTAATTAGGTGCACAGATACCGAATTCACTACCCTAAATCTATTTGCCAAAGGGTAGAATTGATTTGGAACATTACAGCAAGCCAACCATTCCACTATCTTTATCAACTTTTTATACCCTATTCTAGGGGTATATTAATTTTGACGCATAGTTTGTAACATACCTTAATATTGCCCGTAGACCCCTAAAAGTTACTATATTTATGATCAGCATCGATAGTAATGTCGATCTAGCCATGTCCGTCCGTCCGTCCGTACGTCGGCAAAAATTAGGCCTTTAAACTGGACCTAGAGAGCTGAAATTTTAACCATATACTCTCTAGGGTCCCGAAATAATCAAGTTTAAGAATTTTTGAAATCCGCCCACAGACACGCCCACAAACTCAAAAAAACAAAATTTTGGAAAAAATCGAATTTTGAGCTAGAGAGCTGAAATTTTTTATATATGATCTATGGCCCATAAAACTGATTGGGACATAAAATTTTCAAAATCCGCCCACTGACACGCCCACAATTAAATAAAACAAATTTTGGGAAAAATTGAATTTTGAGCTAGAAAGCTGAAATTTTTTATATATGATCTTTGGCCCATAAAACTGCTTGGGACATAAAATTTTCAAAATCCGCCCACTGACACGCCCACAATTAAATAAAATATTTTTTTTGAAAAACCAAAATTTGAGCTAGGGAGCTGAAATTTTTAATATATACTCTCTAGGGGCCCTTTATGCTCATGTGTAAATATTTTCAAAATCCGCCTACTGACACGCCCACAATTATTTTTTTTTATTTTTGAAAGTCCAAAGTTTGAGCTAGGGAGCTGAAATTTATAGTATATACTCTCTAGGTGCCCTTTATGCTCATACTTAAATTTTTTTTAAATCCGCCTACTGACACGCCCACAATTAAATAAAACAATTTTATTGAAAAACCGAAGTTTGAGCTAGGGAGCGTTTTTATTTACAAAAGCTTAGTTTTTTCGATAAAATCCTTTAAATTTTTGTCACGCCCACTTATGAGATATAGGAATAAGAATAGGGTATCCAACAGTTCGCCCAAGCGGACTGTAGCCCGCCCCTATGTTTTCTTTTTCACTTCCTTCCCGTTTTTTCTCATTAAGTCATTAAATTATTTTGAATGGGAAAGGATTGTTTACCTAACACCATCTCGTTTTTTGCCCGAACGTAATTTAAGGGTTACGACAGAAAATGTACAGCAGAAAATGGGTGGGTGGTTGGTTAAAAGAAAGTTACTTAGTTAAGTCGACAGATTTTTCCTCATTAGTATGCAAATTCTTAAAGGAGGAAAACTTTTATTTCGCCTTGATTTGATCTATTTTGGCATTTGGTTATAAAAATTGATTACTTTATGGACAAAAATAATCGGATTTAATGCAATAGCCAAAGGGAACAGATTTTCGGTATCCAAACGTACTTTATTTCGAATACTCTTAATAATATGTATCTATAAAGTTAAATATTGACATACAAAATATATATAGAAGAGAAGAGGACTTGATTGATAGTTACAAGTTTAAATTTGTTTGGCTTTCTTATAATTCTTAAAAATTTTCCTTCATAAATAATAAATAATGCGCGAGCAGGGACGGCTTAAGAACATCACTCCCTCTTCTTTCGCATTTCTCCTTAAAGACGAGTTATGAGTTATGATCTGCACATAAAGGGGTCATAACCTTTCCACGTAATTGCATCCCTACTGGTCAACCTGTGGGGTTCACCTGTTTGACCTCAATCAATTGCTAGTTTTGTTGCATTTGTGTGATCCAGGAGATTTAAGTCCTACCTCTCCTTCATGATTGTATAGGATCGTTGATTGATGCCTTTTCACAGGGTTCGTGGGATGATTTCTTTGAGCATTATGGTTCCAACTGAGCCGGTCTCGCTTCATTTTTTTGAGATAGGTTTTTTGACGTGAAGGCTTCTTCGGATCTTATTTGATTAAACTTTGTTACTCCCGCTGTCAAAGAATCTTCATTACAGCTGCCGTTAATATGGTGTCCCATATTGTGAACCGTATGTGAGCACCGCGCGCATAGCTGTGGTGTAGAATCTTCCTTTCCGCTTTAGGGGCATTTTCCGTTCACAGAATATGGCTGAGTTTTCCCGCCACTTCAACCACCCTAAGCTTTCGCGATGCTAGATGTTGTCATCACAAGTTGCTACGCTATTGATCATAAATCCCAGATGTATGAATTTTTCGCACTTGGGAATCAATCTTTCATGCATATAAGTGTCTGAAATAGGTCGGAGTGTGCCAGAGAATGGGCAGCGCAAGTATTCTATTTTTGCGGCCTAACACGATACCCAATTATAGTGGGCGCAGTGCCACAGAGGGTAGTGTATTGGACTACTAATCCAAAGGTTTAAGGTTCAAATCGCGCCTTGGCCAATAACATCTAAAAAACATTTTCACTGCCCCACCTCTTGCGAACGTGTCATGAGAAGCTTCTCAAAATTGCCGTTCGGATACGGGTTTAAATCGTAGGTCCCTTCCACTTCGCACAGGCGAAATGATTGGAGAAACTAGGCTTTTGGCCATGTATGTTCTTACTGGCTAAATGTTCTTACTCCTGTCATTATTCCCTCATAAATCTCCATGATCAGATCATCTGTACGTTAGGGTTTCTGGTTTCTCAACGCCCTTTTCAAAATAAATCAATACCATACGCAAATCATTTAAGGAATTGCGATGATTTTCTATCGTGATCCGTATGCTACTTTCGATTGCATACCTGCGTCAAAACTGAACTAGTCATCAGAAAGCCCTCAATCGTTCATCTTATTTATATTATGTGTGAATGCAGATTGATAGAAAGGTTATTGTCACAGTTTTCCGGTGATGTGCACTCCAACCGACAAAATAAAAATTTTTCGAAACGACGTCTTTTTAAAAACGAAATAAGGCCAAATATGGAGTGCTTTATTTCATTAAAAAAATCGAAATAAGGACAATTTGCAGTGTAAGTATGTCTTTATGATGGTTTTTCCTCCGGAAAATAAAGGGTCTTTCATTAAGGACTTCTTCTTTATACCCTATTCTAAGGGAATATTAATTTTGACGCATAGTTTGTAACATACCTTAATATTGCCCGTAAACCCCTAAAAGTTACTATATTTATGATCAGCATCGATAGAAATGTCGATGTAGCCATGTCCGTCCGTCCGTCCGTCCGTCCGTCCGTTCGTCTGTCGGCAAAAATTAGGCCTTTAAACTGGACCTAGAGAGCTGAAATTTTAACCATATACTCTCTAGGGTACCGAAATAATTAAGTTTACGAATTTTTGAAATCCGCTAACAGACACGCCCACAAACTCAAAAACGAATTTTTGGAAAAAATCGAATTTTGAGCTAGGAAGCTGAAATTTTGTATATATGATTTATGACTCCTAAAACTGCTCGGGAGATAAAATTTTCAAAATCCGCCCACTGACACGCCCACAATTAAATAAAACAATTTTTTTGAAAAACCAAAATCTGAGCTAGCGAACTGAAATTTATAATATATACTCTCTAGGGGCGCTCTAAGCTCATGTGTAAATATTTTCAAAATCCGCCTGCTGACACGGCCACAATTAAAAAAAACAACTTTTTTTGAAAATCCAAAGTTTGAGCTAGGGAGCTGAAATTTATAATATATACTCTCTAGGGGCCCTTTAAGCTCATGTGTTATTTTTTTTTAAATCCGCTTACTGACACGCTCACAATTAAAAAAAATAATTTTATTGAA
Source organism: Portevinia maculata (assembly GCA_949715645.1). NCBI lineage: Eukaryota > Metazoa > Arthropoda > Insecta > Diptera > Syrphidae > Portevinia > Portevinia maculata. Next base: position 172,550,219 of record OX454527.1, on the reverse strand, counting down.
AAACCAAAGTTTGAGCTAGGGAGCGTTTTTTTTTACAAAAGCTTCGTTTTTTTTTTGATAAAATCCTTTAAATGTTAGCCATAAACATACTTAGACTTTTGTCACGCAAACCTATGAGGGATAGGAATAAGAATAGGGTATCCAACAGTTCGCCTAAGCGGACTGTAGCCCGTCCCAAAAAAACCTTTTTTTGGCTTCAATTACTATCAAAACATTTATGAATGGAATTTGACTTCGTTTATATGTCCACCAGGGGAACGTTTGCAGCGGTCGATACGTTGAACCCAATTTTCGATGACTCGGCCGCACATTTCGGGCCGCTATTTCTCGTTCATTATTGGCTCTGTGCTTTTCATCGACAAAAAAACCGTTCAATGACGCTACCGGTATGAAAACCGCACCAAACAGTGACTTTTTTGCCAATGAAGTGCTATTTCATGATGCACATGAGGGTTCTCATCTGTCCAGTAACGCATATTTTGATTATTGACGATGCCGTTTAACCAAAAATGCGATGAAATTCTTCATTTTCTTTCATCATGTCCAGAGCCCAATTCGAGAATGTACGTCGCCTAATATGATCAAGTGGCTTTAGTTCTTGAGTCAGCTTCATCTTCTTAGGGTGTCAGCCACGATCTTTAATCAAAATTCGCCATAATGTGGACTGGGAGAGGCCCAATTCCTGAGAGCGCCGTGAAATTAACTGAGTTGGCTGGTTTAAGACGGGCGCCTCTACAGCAGCAATATTCTCCACAAACCGGACAAAACATAGTCTCACTGGCACGTACACATCAACCAACAAATATTCTGACCCCAATTTTTTTTACTAGAGTATGAATTGAATGTCTGCTGGGGCGAGAGTTACGGCCGAAAATTTTCGTTAACGCCCTTAAAGTTGCGACCAACGACTCGGAATTTCTGTAGTAAATTTTAATTATTTATAAACTTTGTTCCTTTGTATACTTCACCATGATAAAATGCTGCTTTTTCTGAATATGTATTTTGACTGTTTGGTAGTCGATTTAAGATTGCATTCACACTGAAAGTCTGAAGTTGTCAATTCGCTAATGAAAGATCCGTTATTTTTCTTCTCCTTTTTTCTCAACATCGAGTCAAAACCAACATAATTATTACAAAAAAGAAAAAAAAATGGCCAAGCATGAGCTCTTTGGCAAATTTATCACTAGAGGATTTTACACGTATGCTTGATGATCGATTCAAAAACCTGGCAACGAAACAAGATCTCGAGCCGGTAATCACAAGATGCGATCAGCTCGAGCGGCGCTTAGAAGTTTCTGATCTGCAAATGAGAGATCGTAATATCATTTTTCATCTTCCGATCTCAAAAAGCGAAAACCCGAAGGAGCTCCTGCAAAGCATTTGCACTAGCATAACAAACGGCGCAACTACAATAGCATTCGAGCACTTCCAAGAGATAACCACAAAGGCATCAAACCGTCGAACCTATCGCGCCAAAGTAGCAACAGGACAGCTGGCTCGCGATATTTTAAGCCAAGGAAAACAGCTCGCAAATAGTGGCATATCCATGCACAAGGATTACCCAGTGGGAATGCGCCGAAAACGAACCGTGCTGTTGAAGCTAAAAAGGCAGATAAAATTGCAAAATCCAGACCTCAAGGTGAGCCTGCTGGACGATAAATTGCGCATTCAAGATCAACATTTTTTCTGGAACGATGAATCCGGATTATTATGCGGAAAATTAGATGGTTTTAGCGTTCTTTCGTCAAAGTTTAAAATCAATTTGCAGCGAGAAAGTCTTATTAACCAAAACATAAATAATAACCCGCAAATGTCATCGGTTTACGTCACGCAGAAGTCATCATCGAATCTTCTACCGCCATCTACATCTCAACGGCAGAATTTTGGAAATGATGCTGGTAATGCAGTTCAAGTAAAGGCACGTTCAAACTAGGATTTAACAGTCAGCCAGAATATAGAAAAAGATGTTAGTTTTAAGAAAATTAAAATATTAAGTTACAATATCAATGGTCTATCAAACAAAAAAATATATTGCGATTTTTTTTTATTATGTCAATACGTATGAAATATTTTTACTATACGAAACTCACACAATGCAGCAAAACCAAAAATACTTCGAAGAATTTTTCAAGGATTATGAGCTGTGTTGGATAGGAGCAATAAAACGGAATGGAGCGACGAAAGGAAGAGCATCGGATGGAGCACTCTATGGATTCAAAAAATCATTGTCGACAATTCAATGCACTTTTAAAGAAATAGAAGAATTCAAATACTTAGCAATCGCAATAGACAAAAAAACCATAAATCTAGTTCCAATATATTTAAATTGTTCACATTTGCAAACGGATTTCACTATTTTACTGGACACAATGCAAATATTGGGAGAAAATCACTGCATTCACACAATGCGTATCTTTTGGAACCCGTTCTAACCCAAGAAATTCGAAAGACACAGAAATCAACGCAAGTTGGAAAAGCATATTGGAAATGGGAAGTGCTTTCGATCTGACCATAATGAATGGCACACAAAAAGGAGATGAAGAAGGTAAACTAACTTTCATCCGAAATCCAGGTCAATCTGTTATCGACTATCTCTTCGCGTCCACTGATATAGTCTGCAACATATTTGATTTTGAAGTGGATAGTCAGATTTATTCCGACCATATGCCATTGATTACCACTCTAACCTCTACAGAATCAGACAACCAACCACAGCTCGAAAAAGAAAATGCACTTCTCCCAA